>ML805302.1:169338-185082 GCA_009831015.1 Picea engelmannii
GAAAACCCCCAAAGTTGTTAATTTGATGTGCGGGAAAATGCCTTGAAGTGACCTGAGAAGTAAGGCGGGCCCTCTCAGGACCTGGCTTCCCACCCGTTTTGGACATCCAACACTTTGAGTGAGTTTTACTGGTGAGACCATTTAGGTTTCGGTAAATCTCTCCGCAAGTTTCCAATCAAAGAGTTAACCACCAAGGAGGCCCAAACTATTTCACTAATTGAACATTAATTTACCTTAATAAAACACTCGAACTACATTGCCCACGATTCCCATTAAGGCACTGGTCTCAATTTTCACACTCAGCAAAGCCACAGGCTTCATGTCATAATTGGTTATATATTTAATGTAAATGAAACTTGCACCTAACAATTGTTTCTCAGTATCCTTTTGATGCAATTTAATGTTCATTTGATTATATATATATCGTGGTGAATGTTTGTTTCATGTTTTATTCAGTTTATGGTTAATGGTTTGAAGAATCAATAAACTCCTAGATTTCAATTTTCGTACTTAGCTTAAAAGCCTTAGTATATTTGTTAGGGACTACCCCCTTGGCTTCGCTAGGAGTTGGCCTAGATGGAGGAGTTGAGGATTAGGTGACATCACCTTAACTCTCACTTTCCCCCAAGGACACACCGAGTGGATTGAAAATTTCTTCCACGTCTCCCAGGTGTGTATAAGGTGGCAACAGATACAAAATAATGAAGAGAGACCGAGTACAGTATAGATTCTATTGCAAATTGTGAGATGATGGAAATTCATAGTAGCAGAGTACATACTGTGTGACTATGAAAGACGATATCATCTGCATAAATAAATATTCATTCAACCTGTAGAAGAAGTGGAAATCATGGCATTAATATAAGTACCGATAATTGCAGCACGTTCACCGACATAAATATGCACACCCAGTGATATCTGAACTCAACGATGCACACCCAGTGATAAGGTACTGCTACCTATCTACATTGAATGGCTCAGGTTGTTAATCCAATTCTTCAAGTTGCAGAGGTGGAAATTATAGAATGAATCGAAGTACATAGAATTGCAACACATTCGCAGAGGTAAAGATGGCATGTATGATATCTGATTCAAGGCACACACACATATGTATTGCTACCTACCTACATCGAATGGCTCATGTTTTTGTTTTTTCCCCAACCTACATCAAATGGCTTATATTAAGGGCTTTTTTGTTTTCTTAAATGATAAGGACTTGTAACTAACCTCTCATTGCCCACTCCTCTATTTTCTTTTTAGGTATGACTTTTGAACAATATAGCAAGGGATCTTACACACCCACTAGTGCTCATCCACTAGGGGCACATCCATAGGGATGTCCATATCTTTGTCTTACTGCATTACACAGAATAACCACTTCTTCACTAGTGCTCAACCACTGGCATCAGGTTCACCTGTGCTCATCCATAGGCACGTCCACTCAACAGATCTTCTTTCCCACTACATTACACAGGAGATTCATCTGGAGTTTCTCATCAACTCTCTACTCAGAGGAGGCTAATACATCATCTTCATTTCTATTATCATGATGATGCACCCATCACTTTGGGATTTCACATGTTCACCTAGTGATTAGCCACATGCACGTCCAACTCTGCAGATCTTCTTTCTCACAACATTACACAGGAGAATCATCTGGAGTTCTTCTCAACTCTCTGTAAGGAGGAGGCCATATCTATGTTCCAATTCTGTCTTAGATAGGAACCACACACCCCTCTCAGGGGCTCTCTCTTAGGTTTATGTCCTCGAGAATGTCTCACATAGCTGCAATCATCAACACTTCCTCTCAACTAGGCAGGCATTCTTCATCATGCCAAGTCTCACACGGATGTACTTTGAACTTTGTCTTGGTTGTAGTCATCAACACTCCCTCTCAAGTAGGGAGGTATTCTTCACCAAGATAATTTGATGAAGATGTCTGCAATCTGCTCATATGTAGAAGGGTACTGCATGTGTACTATTTTCCTCTGCATCATATCTTTGATATAATGATATTTCATCTCAATGTGTTTCAATCTATCAAGAAACATTGGGTTCTCAAAGATCTTTACACACGACTCTTGTTATCATCATAGAATCTATCTCATGATTAAGTAAATATGTCAGAATCTTGTGAAGCCACATTGCTTTGCACACTCGATGTTATATACTATGATTCTGTGGTACTCAAGGCCACAGAGTTTTGTTTCCTACTGCATCAGGAAACCATGGAAAACTTCATGGTAAGACAACAACCAGATGTGCTCTTCCAGTCTACTTTACTCTCTGCTCAATATGTATAGGCATATCCCTACAAACTCAATTTCACACTTGGAGGCATATCTCAGACTATATCAAGTTATGATTTGTATTTATCTCAATACATGCTTTACTGTTCTCAAGTGAGTCTGTCTCGGCTGGCTCATGGATTGGCTAAGCATATTCACTGCAAAGCATTAATCAGGTCTGGTGTTAACTAGATATACCAATTATCCAATTAGTTGTGGATCAATCTTGTCTAAATCATAATCATTCATTTTCTTCATATCTATCACAATGTTTTTTATTTCTTCATACTTCCAAGAAGTAGAGTATCATACTCAGATCCTTAATCTTGAAATCAGAAGTCCAAGCTTACTTGCTTTCAACAACAAGGCTTTCTGAACAGGTCATCAAAATTAGGTTCTCGTCTCTGAATAATATCTTATACATCATTCTTTAAGATACATTGACATTCTTTTGTTATGGCATCTTGCCATACCTATTTCTCTTGTTGTTTCTTCAATGAGATGGATCATGGCTGAAGAATAGCTTTCAAAAAGGCCTTTTTCTTTCTCAAGGTGTCTTTTGAGGGACTTGTATGTTTCTCTTCCTTCTAGCAGAGTTTTTTTGACCCTAGGCATGCCTTTTTATGCCCTTACTGCAATATCTCTCGATATATCAATTGGTGCAATTGGATTAGCTGAAATAATGTCTGTCTCCCTCTGAACTGCTGAAGGGGGAGAAGGTATTGTCTCACTGTCAATCTCCATCTTAGATTCTCTGGGTCTTATTGAAAGGCTCTCTCTTCTTCAAGGAAAACAACTCTGCATGTCTCAATCCGTCTCTGACTAGGAATGTCGCTCTTGGAATGTCTTCGAAGATTCACGGTTACCTCATAAGTTGTATCCTTTCTCTCTGAATGGTCTAGCTTGGAATTCTTCTCTTTTATTTCTTGTTAGATCTTTTATGTTTTTTTGTCTAGCATAATAATCAATCAAATACGGTTTGGATTCCTGTACCAGGGATAATGGTCCAAGTCTTCGAGGGCTCCCATACTAGGGATAATACCCTTCATTTATTTAAAAATGAAATCAACTATAAAATTAGAGATCAATTGATTTACCTGGGTTTGTAGTCATGTTTAGATTAGAGGAAGTAATTCTCCACTCTCTTATCTTCATTCTTTTGAGGTGTACCTGGATCAATGTCAACGGTAGAATCATATTGTCTTCCCTTCTTCCTGGTTGGACAGTTTCTTGCATAGTGTCCATATTTGTCACATCTGAAGCACTGAATTTCTGAAACATCTCTTCTTTGATTATAACCTGAGTTTCATGAAGACTTTTCATCTTTGAATGTTTGTCTAAAGTTTCTTTTGATTTTCCTCCTTTCTTTGTATGAAGTGCAAGAGCGTGATTTTCTTCTGGGGAGTCTTCCACTCCTCTATTTCTAAGTCTAAGTTTTTCTTGATTACAATTTGTCCATAGACGATCAAAGGTTGGTAGACTTTCTCTTCCAATGATACTCTGAAGAAAAGTCTCCCAATGTTTTGGAAGGTTGTTGAGAGTGGTTAAGACAAGTTCTCTATCAGACATGATTTCTCCAATGGTTTCTAGTTGTTCTTTAATCTCTGATATATTCATAAAGAAGATATCAATTGTGTCACCTTTCATCATCTTGGTACTTTGAAGTTGGCTCTTCAAGGTAAGATCTTTGAGGGTGTTGTCACTTTCAAACATTTGTTTTAATGCTTCATACATATCATATGCTGTCTTCAAGTTGGCAATACTAGGTAAGAGGTGATGTCTTACTGAGTGGATGATTATTTTTCTTGCTTTGACATCTTCTTCCTTTCTTATCTTCTTATCTATATCAGTAGTTGTGGTTGGTAGAGTTTTAGTTACCACATCCAAAAGGTCATATTCTTCAAGGGTGACCTGGAGCCTTGATTTCCAGGAGCTAAAGTTGCTTGCTCCATCAAGCCTATCTTCTACTAAGGTTGTGTTCTTCATTTGTTCGGATTCTTCAAACTCTTGCCAACTGGATTTGGAAAACCTAATTGTAATGTTCCCAAGCCAATTTTTTCATTTGGGGACACTAGCTAACAGTTGAACTAACTATTTGATTGTATGTGTTTGCAAGATTGCCACTAATATTTCAGCCTTGGGGTTTATGCTTAGTTGTTCAACACAATTTATCAAGATTCATTCAACACAATGTAAGATTTCATCAACATACAAGATATGGAACCACAAAGCATAGATTTGACCTCTTTATTAGGAAATAGCAAAAACCCGATACAATATACGAGCAGATATGGAATAAAATCAGATGGCTCCAATAACAGAAGATATGAGCTGCTAGAAAATGCTCTCGAAACACAAGACACGCCTCCCAAAGGCTTAATACAATATGAGAGATCCAATACAAAAATCTAGGGTTTTCACAACCTCCCTAGCTGCTGGTACGTCCTACTAAAGAATATGAAGACCAAGGGTTCAACCCTCCTGAAGAAGATCTCCAAATGCTACCAAACTCCACCAAGAGATAGAACAGGGCACTGTGAACCCCCACCTGAAAGATGAAGCCCAAATACCAAGTCTTCCTCCTCCAACTGTTGCAACCCTAAACTGGTACGGCCCTCTTGAAACCCTAGATAGGACCAACAATTCGGCATGGATGAATGAGGCCTCTAAACTGCCTGAAACTCTCTAGGATGATAGCTCGGGCAGTCACAAACCCCTAGGAAAAGTTTCAAGGTCATATCTGAGGTAGAGCGTCTAAGATATGAGAATCACTGAATCACCGAAACGTCCTCCTTCCTTCAAAAGCCATCCCAACCTATAGATAATGATCTGGCTATAGTAACTCCTCAAGAAAGCCTCCAAAATGATGGGCAAGGTCCTGCAAGCAAAACCCTAATATTGAAGTCTCCCAAAGCTCTCTCAATAAGCTGTATCAAACTGATCCTCAATCAATGGTGCGCCCCTGCTGGAAAAACCCTAACCGGTACGACCCTGCTGCTCTCCTGAATAGATGATGAATGTAGAATGGTGTGGGTGGAGTATTTCATCCCCGAGACCAAGCTTGGAACAAGGTGAGTGGGATCTTTCACCACTGAGTTGTTCTCTAGGGTTTGTAATATCAAAACCCTCAAAACTGTGTACTCAAGAGCTCAACAAGCAAAATACCAAATATCCAAGATGAAATGAGAGGTGCACCCTAGCCTTTCTTTTCTACCTCTATTATGTTTTCCTGTTGAGTTAGTTTAACCCCTAGGTTCGACTCCTAACTCAACCTCCATCTTTTAATTCTTCATTGAGTTACTTTTTGCCCTTTTTCTCTTTTTCCTAAGTCAACTTCAAAATATAACATTAGTTTGATTGACTTTTCCCCCATGTTGTGTGAGACTATGGTCTAGTGGGGATGCCTAGACCACTAAGTCTTCCCAGACCTCTCCATCAAGAGGTGGGGGACATTACAATCTCCCCTGCTAGAAATTTCTTGTCCTCAAGCAATTCCAAACCTCTCTCCCACACCACCTGTTCATTCTCCCACATGGCATCCTCAATGGGTAAATCCTTCCATTTGATCATGTACTCTTTGATGCTTCTCTTCCTGAGCTTCTTCTCCCGAACCTCTAGTATCTCCTCCGGAATCAGAACCAGTTGCCCCTCTTCGTCTAGAAGTGGCAGCACCTCAAGGGTCATGATTTGTTAGTTGATGGCCCTCTTCAGGCAAGACACATGGAAGCCATTATGTATCTTGCTACCCTGTGGGAGCTCTAGCTCATAAGCTACAACGCCTACATTCCTCCTGATTCTATAGGGCCCAAAGAAACATGGTTGCAGCTTCTCTGCTCCTCTTATTTTTATAGAAGCCTGCCTGTATGGTTGGAGGCTTAGGTAAACTAAGTCACCAACCTCAAACATATGCTCAACCCTGTGTTTATCTGCTTGGACATTTTTTTGGTTCTATTCGCTCTGTAAATGATCCTTCAACTCCCTGAGGATGTCTCGACTCTGCTGTACCCAATCTTGTACCATCGGGGCACTGCTATCACCGAAAGAAATATCTATGAAAGAGAGTGGATCATAATTGTACAATGCCCTGAATGGGGTCATGCCTATGGACATGTGATGGGTGGTGTTGTAGCAGTTGTCCCCCAAATGAAACCATCTGACCCACGCCTTCTTCTGCTCGGCCACATAATTCCTGAGATAGCCTTCCACCCATTTGTTGACTATTTCAGTCTGCCCATCCATCTACGGATGATAGCTAGTACTAGGAGTCAAGGTCGTACCAACTAGCCTGAATAACTCCTACCAAAATGTACTCATGAATCTGCTATCCCTGTCACTAATAATGGTTTTGGGTAAACTGTGAAGTCTGAAGATCTCCCTGAAGAATAATTTGACCACCTGTGCTGGACTAAAATCTGTAGCAATGGAGAAGAAGTGTGCAAACTTCGTCAATATGTCCACCAACACGAAAATACAATCCTTCCCCTGCACCTTGGGCAATCCTGTGATGAAATCCATGGATATGATTTCCCACTTATGCTCTGGGATGGGTAGGGGTTGCAACAGTCCTGTCGGGTGAGAGTGCTCATCCTTATTCTCCTGGCAAGTAGTAGACTCCTTGACATGATTCATCACGTCCTCCTTGAGGCCCTTCCATGAAAACCTCTCTCTTACCTACCTGTATGTCTTGCCAATCCCTTGGTGCCCTACCATTGGTGAGTCATGACATGCCTGCAACACTTTGGCCTTGAAGGCCAATTCAGCGACCAAAAAGATTTCGCCCTTATAATAGATGATGCCATCAATGACCCTGAAGTTATCGTCCTGTACCTGCCCATCCATTACCTGACAGGTGAACTGATTTTTTGAGTATTCCATCACCAAGTGGTCCTTCCAATCGACTGACACATTTGATATGGCATAAACTGATGGCCTTCTAGACAATGCATCTTCCACCACGTTATTTTTCCCTTTGACGAATTCAATGTCAAAGTCATAGGCCTGTATTCTTCTTACCCATTTTTATTGTCTTTCATTTAAGTCCTTCTACTCCAAGAAGTACTTAAGGTTGTTATGATATGATTTTACCACAAATCGTGCACCTACCAGGTATTGTCTGAATTTGGCCAAAGCATGCATGATGGCCAACATTTCTTTGTCATATATGGTGTAAAGTAACTCAGGTCCCCTGAGTTTTTGGCTCTCATAGACAAGAGGGTGCCTATTTTGCATCAGTACAGCCCGAATACCTTCTCCTGAGGCATCACACTCCAAAGTGAAAGGTTGGCTAAAATCTGGTAGGGCTAAGACTGGGCATGTGCTCATCACCTTTTTCATCTTTTCGAATCTGAATTGGGCCTCCTCACTCCATTTGAATGATCCCTTCTTGGTCAAAATGGTCAAAGGTGCACAAAGCTGAGAGAATCCTTTGATAAACTTCCTATAGTAAGTGCAAATGCCTAGAAATCCCCACAACTCTGTAAGGATTTTTGGTGTAGGCCACTCCATTATTGCCTGAATCTTCTCCTGATGTACCTGTACCCACTTCACTCTAATGATGTGTCCCAAGTAAAGAACCTTTGTCATTCCAAATTCACATTTAGACTCCTTAGCATACAATGACTGCTTCTCCATGATAGACAAAATTTGGTCCACATGCTGAAGGTGCTCCTCCCACATCTTGTTATAAATGAGCAAGTCATCAAAGAATACCAAGAGATGCTTCCTCAACTGTTTGTTGAAGACATGGTTCATACAAGATTGGAACGTGATTGGGGCATTGGTTAACCCGAAGGGCATCACTAAGAATTCGTAGTGACCATAATGACACCTGAAAGAATTTTTTGGGATGTCCTCCTCCCTCATTTTGATTTGATGGTAGCTAGAACGTAGGTCAATCTTTGTGAAATAGACAGCCCATGCAGCTCGTCCAGTAGTTCATCAATCCTTGGTATAGGATACCTGTTTTTGATTGTTTTCTTATTTAATGCCCGGAAGTCAATGAACATGCGAATGGTTCCATCCTTCTTCTTGACCAATACAACTGAAGAAGCAAAAGGGCTGGAGCTTGGCCTGATGTGCCCCATATCCAAGAGTTCTTTGATTTCCTTCTATATCTCATCTTTGTACTTCTTCGAATGTCTGTACGATGTGGTGATGACTGGTTTTTCTCCTGCCTCCAACCCATTGATGTGCTCAAACCCCCTATCTGGTGGCACCCCTGGTGGAATATGTCCAAACACTTTGCTGTGTTTGTCAATGATTTCCTGGATTTCTGGTGTGTAGTGAACTTTTCCCTGCTTGTCCACATGTGCTAAAATTTTGCATTCAGCTGCATATACTATCTCCTCTATCTTGAATATGGCCTCCATCCTCTTGGTCATAACTACCTTGGTTGAGTTACCTATCATGCCTTAGAGCACTACCTTTCATCCACTCTCCTCTGTGAAATACATCTCCATGGTCTTGTAGTTGGTTGTGATAGGCCCTGTTATCCCCACTTTTTAGGGATAACTAGGAGACCATGTCTCGAGGTCCACGGGTCCTAGACATGGAGTACCGAGAGTAGGATTGACCTGAGCATGGCCCTGGAGGGCCCACCTTCTCTTCATTCATCATCCATGTCTTGTCAAGAACAACAACATCCATCACCATCGGCTTGATCCTAGATCAGAAGAGGTTCTTGCTCCATGAGGTAATTGGTCCAGGTATCATGGTATGTGTCACTTTTGTTCATTGAAACCTTTAAATATATGCATTAGATTCCTTTTATCTCTAACAACTGCTTGGATCTTACATTAGCCCACTTGGCCATGCTTGGGGAAATTGACAAGGTGCCCTAGCAAGCTTATGCATATAGGTCTTGGTTTTCCACTGGTGGAATTTCTGAAGAGCCATTGTCCGCTCCCATCATAGCACCACTGTTTCATCTTATCTCCCGCTCATTTATCCCACTCCCCTTGTCCGGGCATTGGGCTGACCTATTTACAGGATTGCACCTTATCTCGTGGGAAGAAGGGGCTAAAGGCCCAGAAGGTAAAAGCAGTTGGTAAAAGACAAAAGACTAGAAATAAAACCTCAAGATGATTCACCCAGGGATCCCCGAGAAGGCAGTGAAAAGCCTCTCAACAAGAAACAAGAGGGACCAAGAAAATAACAAAACAAGACCTACTCAGAGGATAGGGGGTCTCATCACTAGCCATCCTATTAGGTCCATGGATACCTAACAGTATGACATTGCCACCATCTGGTTACCACGCCAGGGTAGTGACCTTTGGTTGCATGGCCAAGGGAAAGTGGGTCTTATCACGAGCCAACCTTCTCATCTCTGTGAAAGTACTTGTGGGTAACACTGTCAACTCTGGTCACCATGCCAAGGCAGTGTCCCCTGATTAGTTCTTGAACAAAAAGCAAATAAAAGAATAAAAAGAATAAAGGCAAGAATGGTCTTGGAAAAATGCATCCATGACAGGTACAACTCACCTTCTACAAAGGCACCCACAAGTAAACACTTATGCATCCTTGGCCCTCACTGCACCCACATGTTTGGACATCCCCTAGCCACATCACCTCACTTACATGGCTTGGATGAGATCTTGAAAAAATGCATCCATGAAAGGTACAACTCACCTTCTACAAAGGCACCCACAAGTAAACACTTATGCATCCTTGGCCCTCACTGCACCCACATGTTTGGACATCCCATAGCCACATCACCTCACTTACATGGCTTGGATGAGATCTTTCTGGAAACTTTCCTTTTCTTGTGGACACTAGCCCAATAGGACGCCTTGTCCTTTTCTCCATTCTTGTATTGCGGGTTTTTGTAATGTCTTTGAGCTATTGACTAATGTATTAGGGGTTTTATGCATATGTTTAATAATATTGATGATGAGATGTGATTGACATTCCTATGATCACTGTGAGTGATGAGCCGATGGAGGGCGTAGCTTTTGATGTGCAGGACCATGCCCGATAGACAGGTACCATTTGGACTGGCACACATGGGGAGATGACAAGTTCAGACCTCCATGGGGCTGAAGAGCCCACCAGATGGATGCTGAGACCCCATCAGGGGGAAAAGACAGGACAAAGATTGATCAGGGGTTTTTCACCTAAGAGGAGGAGGACGTTCCACCAAAGACACTCCAATAGGACTGGACCTGAGGGGAATGACCCCTTTTCAGTGGAACACTGGCCCTGGAAGGCTTAGGACACCCCCATCTTCACCATGATGTTATCCAACTTCATGGACGCTTTTGGAGGGAGACTGGGTAGTAGTGGCACGTGTGGCATGTTGGAGAGGCCCCTGGGGGGCTAACTTTTTTCTCCTGGATGTCTCATTTGCCCTAAAAAGGGCTAGCACCTCCCTTGAAGGGGATTTTACTATCTTTGCAGCGCAATTAAGGTTTTAATTTGACAATTTAATGTAAAAACAATATTATCTTGGTATTATGGCCTTGTTGGTCTTTTTATGACCTAAAAAGTAAAATTAGGTCATTGATACACTATATATTGAGGGTTTTGACTCTCATTTTATCATCATCTTTCACTCACCACTTGGTGAGGTCTGAAATTTGCCCCCTAATTTAGGGTTTTGGATGATTTAGTGAGGCACACTTATTGAAGGAAGATTCTCTTGGCACTTTTTGGCATTTCTCTTGATGGAAGGTGTTACAACTAGTGTTTGCTATGATGTTTCTTGGTAAAATGTAAGTGAAATTCTGCATAACTTCTTAATTGAATGGTTGTATTGTTAATACTTGCATTTATTATTATAAATTTGTTGCATAAACCCTATGTGACAAGCACACATAATTGGTCCTTTTCTCATGTCCCGATCAAGATTTCTAGCCATTTTGTTTGCTGAAGTAAGATAGAGCCTTACCATAGAAACACTCTGCTCTTTCATGTTGAAGAGGATTGAGCCTAACCTTAGCTACACTCATTTTTTCCCTCTTCATATGATAGCCGTACTTCCTAGAGCTCAAGAAGGAGGAGACATCCCAGGCTTAGGTTATCTACACTTAGGGCCATTTTCTTCTAGGGTTTGATGATAGAGCCTTGTTGTAGAAACACTCTCCCTCATTGACTCTCCTGTATTTACTTTATCTTTCATGCTAGCCTATTTTTCCATCTAAGGAAGGAGGAGAGAGCACGAGGCCTTTCCATAGCAACACCAGAGTGAGCCTCTCTCCCCTAGGGTTTTGTCTCTGAGGCTCTGCCATAGAAGCATTTCAGAGCTCTTCCCTCCAGTCCTTAGCCGTCCTCCTTCAACTCTTCATCCTTCATTATTGACTCCATTTACCCTAAAGGCATTGATCTAAGACCTCAAACGTTGAAGTAGAACCTGATCTAAACACTTTTAACACCTTTGAATTGAAATCCTAACTGCACTAACCCTAGCTCTACCTAACCCTACTAACCCTAGATGTTGACGTCAGTCCTTGTTATTATATCATTGATGCAACAACGTTTTGTCTTTTGAGCAATTGAATGGTTTTTGAAGGCATTAATTGAGTTAAGAAGTGATTTGTTATATTGAACGTTGTATCATTCTAGTATTTATTGGTGAAGTGACATTACTATCATTGCTATTTTGTAAACATTAACTTCGTCAACATTTACCTTTAAATTGCTTATATTGAATATCAAATAGTCACTGATTTATATGAAGTACTAACCAAGATTGCATGTATCAGTTTTCTTGTTGTATTGTCTCAATCAGGTGATTTTCTTTTCTTTGGTTATACCTTATTATTGGTTTTTTATCCAGGACTATCTGATTGGCGGTGATCTTGAAGGGGGAATTTGTCCTTATCCTTTTATCCTTTTCTCTTTCAAAACCCCAGGTCACCGAGGACGTATCCCCTGGGCCTAGCCTCCCTAAAGAGAAAGATCCTTCCCATCATGGTGACATTGGGTGGGATAGGTTCATGTTACGCCAGTTTGGCCCTCTACCTTATAGCCTTTTATCCTATCTACAAACTGTGCGATAACATGCCCCAACGTGTTGAGCCACTATACTCCGAGTATAATGTTTGTGTCTGGAAGGTCCATCACATAAACGTCTTGTACCAATTCATGCCTCTGTAATGTAAGCTTCATCCCTGGAATGTACCTTTCACAAAGCATGGTGCTTCCTCCTGCTACTTCCACCTTGAATCCCTCAAATTCAACTGTGGGTATATGCCTCCTCTGTAGTAATGTTGCATCAATGAAGTTGTGAGAGGCTCCCCATCAATCAAAACTGACACCTTTTTCCCTTGCAAGACTCCTCTCATCCTGAAAGTATTGTACTTGGGCACCCCACTGATGGATGAAAAGGTTTATTTTTCCTCAGTCGTACTATCATGTCCTGTGACCTCCTCATTTGTAACCTCAGTGGTGTCTACTTCCATGTTCTGGATGTGGCCGAAATCCTCCTCCTCCTCATTGTCTGAAGTCACCACTATATAGTGTACTTGGGCACGGCCCATGCATTTGTGTGATGGGTTCCATGGCTCTTTGTAAGTGTAGAAAAGTTGTTTCCTCCTCAATTCCCTTCTGGTGTTCTCATCCAACCTACCTTTACCCCTATCAAACCCCCTTGGGTCATGTCCTCCTGGGTTCATTGGAGGTCTTTGATCTCTTCCTCCTGCGTTAAGAGGTGGTCTAGGCACAAATTTTGGCTTGGTAGCTGGTCCTAGGTCTCTCTTCCTCCAAATAGCATCCTGTAGGTTGGTAGGCTTAAAATCCTTTACCCAACCCTTCAAGGCTTCCATCAGCCCCAGAGTGAAGAGAATCATGAGTCTGGTCTATGATACATCCTGCACCATGACCGCCAGCCTCTGGAATTCCTCAGTGTACACCTTTAGTGCTCCTATCTGTCTGAGTTGTGTGAGCTCCTGGAAATGTAACTCAGGATCCCCCTGATCAAATATGTCAATGATTCTCTGAGTGAACTCTGTGTATGCCACTATCTGATTGTGGTCTAGTGTGATCAGTCCATGATACCACCAATCATGAACTTTTCCATCCAATTACATGGTGGAAAACTTGATGGCTTCCATCTTCCTCATGGGATTAAGCTGCAGATAAGTGTCCAACTTCTGTACCCATGCATGTGTTGTCATCTTGGTTGTACCATCAAAGTAGGGAATCTCCATCTTCCCTGCTCTGCACTCAAACTCATAGTTGTGTCTGTGGTTCGGCCTAGGCTTGTTTTTGAGTTTGAGTTGACAGTACTGATCCAGAGACATCTTCCTCTGAATCGTTATATCCAAATCATTGTACTCCCTGGTACACCGTGCCATTTGCTCAACAAAGTCATCCACCTATTCATGATGTGCCTGTTCATCTGTGAATGTGGGTAAGTATCATCTAGGGGTAGCCCTACTACCTATCTATCCATGGGGTGTGCCTCCCCCATTTCTCCCATCAAACTGGTGATAGGGAATATATTCTGGATTATACATGTTTCCACCGTGTGATCCACTAGTCTCCATGTTTTCATACATCTCCGGGCCTTTCCCTTTATGAGTCATCTGCATCAACAGAGTGGCTATCCTATTCTGACTCTCATCGACATTCCTCAGATTCTCATCAACCTTCTACAAGGTCTCTGTGATTTCTATTTGTCCCTTACGGTTTGTCTCATAGTTCTCCTGTAAGTGGTTGACCAAGGTACTTTCTGTCTGGTTTATGGTTTTATGGAACTCATGTGATAGGAAATCCAAGGCCTGTGACTCACGGTCATCACCTGAACCCTCCATTTCGGCTTTTTTTTACTGGTCTGCTTCTTCCTTTGGCCCATATAGATACCACTGTACCTCTGCATGCGCTAATCCTCACAGGCTAGGAGGATCAGAGCTCTGATACCACTGCAATGTTCCAAAGCCAATTTTTTCGCTTAGGGACACTATTTAACTATTGAACTAACTGTTTGACTATATGTGTTTGCAGGATGACCACTGAAATTTCGACCTTAGGGCTTATGCTTAGTTGTTCAACACAATTTATCAATATTCATTCAACACAATATAAGATTTCATCAACATACAAGATATGGAACCACAAAGCATAGATCTGACCTCTTTATTAGGAAATAGCAAAAACCTGATACAATATACGAGCAGATCTGGAATAACATCAGATGGATCCAATAACAGAAGATATGAGCTGCTACAAAATGCTCTTGGAACACAAGACAATCATCCCATAGGTTGAATGCAATATGATATATCCAATACAAAAAGGTAGGGTTTGCAAAACCTCCCTAGCTGCTTGTAGGTCCTGCTGAAGAATATGAAGACCAAGGGTTCGACCCTCTTGAAGAAGACCTACAAATGCTACCAAACTCCACCAAGAGATAGATCCGGGAACTGTGAACCCCCTCCTAAATGAAGAGGCCCAAATACCATGTCTTCCTCCTCCAACTGTTGCAACCCTAAATAGGTACGACCCTCTTGAAACCCTAGATAGGACCAACAATTCGGCCTGGATGAATGAGGCCTCCAAACCACCTTAAACTCTCTAGGATGATATATCGGGCAGTCACAAACCCCTAGGAGAAGTTTTAAGGTCAGATCTAAGGTAGAGCCTCCTAGATCTGAGAATCATTGAATCACCAAAACATCCTCCTTCCTTCAAAAGTCATCCCAACCTGTAGATAATGATTTGGCCACAGTAACTCCTCAAGAAAGCCTCCAAATTGATAGGCAAGGTCTTGCAAGAAAAACCCTAATGCTGAAATCTCCCAAAGCTCTCTCAATAAGCTGGATCGAACTACTCCTCAATCAATGGTGTGCCCCTACTGAAAAAACCCTAACTGGTATGGACCTGCTACTCTCCTGAATAGATGATGAATGTAGAATGGTGTGGGTGGAGTGATTCATCCTTGAGACCAAGCTTGGAACAAGGTGAGTGAGATCTTTCACCACTGAGTTGTTCTCTAGGGTTTGCAATCTCAAAACCCTCAAAATTGTGTGCTCAAGAGCTCAACAAGAAAAATACCAAATATCCAAAATGAAATGAGAGGTGTGCCCTAGCCTTTATTTTATACGTCTATTTTGTTTTCCTGTTGAGTTAGTTTAACCCCTAGGTTCAACTCCTAACTCAATCTCCAACTTCTAATTCTTCATTGAGTTACTTTTTTCCCTTTTTCCCTTTTCCCTAAGTCAACTTCAAAATATAACATTAGTTTGGTTGAATTTCCCCCATGCTGTGTGAGACTATGGTCTAGTGGGGATTGTTACACATTATTTTCGTCATCCTTATGATCGTTAATGATGTAAACCTATCTATTGCCTTTAGAGGGGTCATAGTGGCCTGAGTTTCTGAAGAGAGAAGGAAGAAGAACTTTTCCTGAGAAAAGAAGTTGCATTTTTCTATGTAAAAACCTTATAAAGAGAAATTTCCGCAGGTTGCTATATAGGCAGGGTGCGGAAATGACAAATTCCCGCAGGTTGCTATATAGCCA
>ML805302.1:205003-238374 GCA_009831015.1 Picea engelmannii
TAGATGTGTAGGCAAGAGGTGATGCAACCCAAAGTAAAGGAGGGATGAGAGGATCATTGACATGGTGCAAGGATGCTAGGATTCAAACCACAAACAAGGGATGAGGGTAAGAACTTTTATTGAACCTCCATAAATAAAGGGTTTTCTCTGTTATGGAAACAAACAATGGAGATGACCTTAAGTAAATGGTGGAGAATGTGGATTCTTGTGAAAATATTTTTTTGAATGGAGGTGTCAAATGTCAGGAGGGAAGAAATGATTCCCAAGATGAGTTGAAGGCTCAAGACAAGGAAAAGGAAACCTAAAGTAAAATAAGTGTGTTTAATTTATTAAAGAGGGGAAAGAAAAATGTGTCAATGGGTGAAAAATCATTGTCTGCTTTGTAGGAAAAACCAATTCCATGTTCCATGAAATACTAACAAACTATCATAGATTAATATGACAAACTCATGAATCAGCAAAATGATGTAGAACAATTTACAAATTCAAAAATATCAAAGGAAAGAAAGCGTGGAAAAACTCAAAAAGGTAAAAAGCCAAGTCAAAGGGCAAAGGAGTGGGCCCACTAATAAACACAAGGCTAAAACAAGTCATGGGATCCTCCACTAAATTAATTGATCTAAATGAGTGTGTCCTACACATTGAACCAAGTAATCAAATGCAATATTCTTGATTGGTCCTACATAATTTCATAACAATTATAATGTAGGGGCATAACATTCTTATTTAATGAATGAAAAACTTTGATTAAATTTGTTGCATTCTGGTCCTACATAATTTTATAACAATTATAATGTAGAGCATAACATTCTTATTTAATGAATGAAATTTTTTGATTAAATTTGTTGCATTCTCAAAATTCTAAGACAAACTTCCAGATATTAGTCTATCTAGGAAAACTTAAAGATTAACACTATGAAGATAAGTAACAAATCAGATTATACACTTATGATTCACTTGGACTCACAACCACTATTTTGAGGTGAGAATATATGATTCTAGTAATAATGTTAAAAAAACAACCCAATACTATTAGTATAACTAAAATAATATTAATATAAACTGTAATATTAACAATACTAAATGTGCTTTTTGCGATTAGAATTTAATCTAAAACTCTCAATTCAGTTACTATTATCATTAAAGACACACCAAACTCTAACACACACTACCACAACCAAAACTCCTTATCTCTCTGCACTCCACTCGAGCACTCTATAAAGAAGATTCATAAGGCCCACATCCAGAATGTTGTGTTCCATACTAGCGGAGTCTAGTATGTTATGCAAAAAAATTACACATGATTAAAGAAAATAAGAGCTTATAACATATCGAGCTACCTACCTCAAAGCGGGGACAGAGAAGAAATAGAATGAATTCGCTGTTAATTCAATTAATTCATCCATCGTGCATCCAGTATGAATAGCGCTGCACTATCATCAATTGAGTACGAATAGTGTTGCACTATCATCAATTGAGAATGAATTAAATGCATATTCAATGAAAAAAACATTTATATTGAATTTAAACCAACTCAATTAAATCAAATTATACCCTGATTAGACGTTGGTTTCCACTGGAGTAGATCCAAAGGTAAGGTATGGTTCAGGATGTAAATGAAAGAAGGTAGCGTTTAATTACAGCAAAGAAACAAGAAAAAAAAACTTACTGCAAAATAGGGAAATTATTGCAAAACAGAGAAAAAGAGAAAACAAGGCGAGCCGACAAAAATAAATAAAAATAAACGGAAGAAAGGACTACTGTATACAACACCCAACCACAAAGAAAAAATATTAATCAACTCGCATAAGAAAAATATTTTTAAAACAACAAATCCGACCCATTATTTCCATTGCATGTGCTCCATGTTTTCCATTTCTCTCGATCACCTGTGAAAAAGGAAACCCATTCAAATCAGATCAAATGAAGTATAAACGTAAAAATGAGCAGAACTGTTATGTTATTTATTAACATATTTCTACATAAATATAAATATACAGAGTTATGAATACCTTTGTAAATTTTACAACTATAAATTCTAACGTCTTATCAGACTCGAGGAGATGAGATGCCAATATTATGAATAAATGATACCAACAAACAAACTCTCATCGATTTGAATCATTTTGTGACATACATATCCCATACCCTCTAAACACTCCTAATTAATATTAATGAATATGGCTACCCAGAAACTCTGTGAAATGGAATTGCACTTGAGATCAAGAAAACAAAATCTTATTAATTAATTCAAATGGAAAACTATGTGATCTACTTGCACCTCATTATCTGCAAAAAAAACTAACTAACAAAGTATTGATTATGTGTTGATACCAAAGAATACAAAAATTTGTAAACTCAACCATTTGGGGAAAAAATAATGATTATGTGTTGATACAAAATAATGAAGAGAGACCGAGTACAATACACATTCTGTTGCAAATTATGAGATGATGGAAATTCATAGTAGCAGAGTACATACTGTGTGACTATGAAAGATGATATCATCTGCACAAATAAATATTCATTCAACCTGCAGAAGAAGTGGAAATCATGGCATTAATATAAGTACAGATAATTGCAACATGTTCACTGAGATAAATATGCACACCCAGTGATATCTGAACTCAAGGATGCACACCCAGTGATAAGGTACTACTACCTACCTACATTGAACAACTCAGGTTGTTAATCCAATTCTTCAAGCTGCAGAGGTGGAAATTATAGAATGAATCGAAGTACATAGAATTGCAACACGTTCGCAGAGGTAAAGATGACATGTGTGATATCTGATTCAAGGCGCACACCCATATGTATTGCTACCTACCTACATCGAATGGCTCATGTTTTTTTCTTTTTCCCCGACCTACATCGAATGGCTTATATTAAGGTATTTTTTGTATTCTTAAATGATAAGGACTTGTAACTAACCTCTCGTTGCCCACTCCTCTATTTGCTTTTTAGGTCTGACTTTTGAACAATATAGCAAGGGATCTTATACACCCACTAGTGCTCATCCACTAGGGGCACATCCATAGGGATGTCCATATCTCTGGCTTACTGCATTACACAGAATAACCACTTCTTCACTAGTGCTCAGCCACTGGGATCAAGTTCACCTTTTCTCATCCACAGGCACGTCCACTCAACATATCTTCTTTCCCACTACATTACACAGGATATTCATCTGGAGTTTCTCATCAACTCTCTACTCAGAGGAGGCTAATACATCATCTTCATTTCTATTCTCATGATGATGCACCCATCACTTTGGGATTTCACATGTTCACCTATTGCTCAGACACATGCACGTCCAACTCTGTAGATCTTCTTTCTCACAGCATTACATAGGAGAATCATCTGGAGTTCTTCTCAACTCTCTGTAAGGAGGAGGCCATATCTATGTTCCAACTCTGTCTTAGATAGGAACCACACACCCCTCTCAGGGGCTCTCTCTTAGGTTTATGTCCTCGAGAATGTCTCACATAGCTGCAATCATCAACACTCCCTCTCAGCTAGGGAGGCATTCTTCATCATGCCAAGTCTCACACGGATGTACTTTGAACTTTGTCTTGTTTGTAGTCATCAACACTCCCTCTCAAGTAGGGAGGTATTCTTCACCAAGCTAATTTTATGAAGATGTCTGCAATCTACTCATATGTAGAAGAGTATTGTATGTGTACTATTTTCCTCTACATCATATCTTTGATATAATGATATTTCATCTCAACGTGTTTCGATCTATCAAGAAACATTGGGTTCTCAAAGAGATTTACACACGACTCTTGTTATCATCATAGAATCTGTCTCATGATCAAGTAAATATGTTAGAATCTTGTGAAGCCACATTGCTTTGCACACTCGATGTTATATACTCTGCTTCTGTGGTACTCAAGGCCACAGAGTTTTGTTTCCTACTGCATCAGGAAACCATGGAAAACTTCATGGTAAGACAACAACCAGATGTGCTCTTCCGGTTTTCTACTCAATCTGTATAGGCATATCCCTACAAACTCAATTTCACACTTGGAGGCATATCTCAGACTATATCAAATTATGCCTCGTATATATCTCAATACATGATTTACTATTCTCAAGTGAGTCTGTCTCGGCTAGCTCATGGATTGGCTAAGCATATTCACTGCAAAGCATTAATAAGGTCTGGTGTTAACTAGATATACAAATGATCCAATTAGTTGTGGATCAATCTCGTCTGAATCATAATCATTCATTTTCTTCATATCTATCACAATGTTTTTTTATTCTGTCATACTTCCAGGAAGTAGAGTATCATACTCAGATCCTTCATCTTGAAATTAGAAGTCAAGGCTTACTTGCTTTCAACAACAAGGCTTTTTGAACAAGTCATCAAAATTAGGCTCTCGTCACCAACACTATAATAATATAGTTTTGGATCAACAACACACTTTCTGAAACCCAAACTCATCAAGAATCCATTCATCTGATATAGTTTCCAACTCATGGATGGTAGTACGGATGGAAGTGTATCGGGATTACTGGATCAAGTGTCTCATCATAGACAACTCCCTCTATTTGTGAGAATCCTCTGGCTTTGTATTTCTTGATACTTCCATCAGTTTCATGCTTTCTGTTATAGAGCCACTTGGAAGTTACCATAGACTTCCATTCTGGTCTCTGAATAATATCTTATACATCATTCTTTAAGATACATTGACATTCTTCTGTTATGGCATCTTTCCATACCTATTTCTCTTGTTTTTTCTTCAATGAGATGGCTCATGGTTGAAGAATAGCTTTCAAAAAGGCCCTTTTCTTTCTCAAGGTGTACTTTGAGGGACTTGTATGTTTGTTTGCCTTCTAGCAGAGTTTTTTTTACCCTAGGCATGGCTTTTTATGCCCTTATTGCAATATCTCTCGATATATCAACTGGTGCAACTGGATTAGCTAAAATAATGTTTGTCTCTCTCTAAACTGTTGAAGGGGGAGAAGGTATTGTCTCACTGTCAATCTCCATCTAAGATTCTTTGGGTCTTATTGAAAGGCTATCTCTTCTTCAAGGAAACTATCTCTGCATGTCTCAATCCATCTCTGACTAGGAATGTCGCTCTTGGAATGTCTTCAAAGATTCACTATTACCTCATAAGTTGTATCCTTTCTCCCTGAATGGTCTAGCTTGGAATTCTTCTCTTTTATTGCTTGTTAGATCTTTTATGTTTTTTTTTTCTAGCATAATAATCAATCAAATACGGTTTGGACTCCTATACCAGGGATAATGCTCCAAGTCTTTGAGGGCTCCCATACTAGGGATAATACCCTTCATTTATTTAAAAATGCAATCAACTATAAAATTAGAGATCAATTGATTTACCTGGGCTTGTAGTCATGTTTAGCTTAGAGGAAGTACTTCTCCACTCTCTTATATTCATTCTTTTGAATTGGATCTGGATCAATGTCAGCGGTAGAAGCATATTGTCTTCTCTTCTTCCTGGTTGGACAGTTTCCTTCATAGTGTCCATATTTGTCACATCTGAAGCACTGAATTTATGAAACATCTCTTCTTTGATTATAACCTGAGTTTGATGAAGAATTTTCATCTTTGAATGTTTTTCTAAAGTTTCTTTTGATTTTCCTCCTTTCTTTGTATGAATTGCAAGAGCGTGATTTTCTTCTGGGGAGTCTTCCACTCCTCTATTTCTAAGTCTAAGTTCTTCTTGAGTAAAATATGTCCATAAACGATCAAAGGTTGGTAGACTTTCTCTTCCAATGATACCCTGAAGAAAAGGCTCCCAATGTTTTGGAAGATTGTTGAGAGTGGTTAAGACAAGTTCTCTATCAGACATGATTTCTCCAATGGTTTCTAGTTGTTCTTTAATCTTTGATATCTTCATAAAGAAGATATAAATTGTGTCACCTTTCGTCATCTTGGTACTTTGAAGTTGGCTCTTCAAGGTAATATCTTTGAGGGTGTTGTCACTTTAAAACATTTATTTTAATGCTTCATACATATCATATGTCGTCTTCAGGTTGGCAATACTAGGTAAGAGGTGATGTCTTACTGAGTGGATGATTATTTTTCTTTCTTTGGCATCTTCTTCCTTTCTTATCTTCTTATCTATATCGATAGTTGTGGCTGTTAGATTTTTAGTTACCACATCCAAAAGGTCATATTCTTCAAGGGTGACCTAGAGCCTTGATTTCCAGGAGCTAAAGTTTATTGCTCCATCAAGCCTATCTTCTACTAAGGTTGTGTTCTTCATTTGTTCAGATTCTTCAAACTCTTGCCAACTGGATTTGGAAAACCTAATTGTAATGTTCCCAAGCCAATTTTTTCTCTTGGGGACACTAGCTAACCGTTGAACTAACTATTTGACTGTATGTGTTTGTAGGATGGACACTGATATTTCAGCCTTAGGGTTTATGCTTAGTTGTTCAACACAATTTATCAAGATTCATTCAACACAATGTAAGATTTCATCAACATACAAGATATGGAACCACAAAGCATAGATCTGACCTCTTTATTAGGAAATAGCAAAAACCTGATAGAATATACGAGCAGATCTGGAATAACATTAGATGGCTCCAACAACAGAAGATATGAGCTGCTAGAAAATGCTCTCGGAACACAAGACAAGCCTCCCAAAGGCTTAATACAATATGAGAGATCCAATACAAAAAGCTAGGGTTTGCACAACCTCCCTAGCTTCTGGTACGTCCTGCTGAAGAATATAAAGACCAAGGGGCCAAATGCTACCAAACTCCACCAAGAGATAGATCAGGGCACTATGAACCCCCTCCTGAAAGATGAAGCCCAAATACCATGTCTTCCTCCTCCAACTGTTGCAACCCTAAACAAGTACGACCCTCCTGAAACCCTAGATAGGATCAACAATTCGGCATGGATGAATGAGGCCTCCAAACTGCCTAAAACTCTCTAAGATGATAGATCGTGCAATCAAAAACCCCTAGGAGAAGTTTCAAGGTCAGATCTGAGGTAGAGCCTCCAAGATTTGAGAATCATTGAATCAACAAAACGTCCTCCTTCCTTCAAAAGCCATCCCAACCTCTAGATAATGATCTGGCCGTAGTAACTCCTCAAGAAAGCCTCCAAACTGATGGGCAAGGTCCTGCAAGCAAAACCCTAATATTGAAATCTCCCAAAGCTCTCTCAATAAGCTAGTTTGAATTGCTCCTTAATCAATGGTGTGCCCCTTCTGGAAAAACCCTAACTGGTATGGCCCTGCTGCTCTCCTGAATAGATGATGAATGTAGAATGGTGTGGGTGGAGTATTTCATCCCCGAGACCAAGCTTGGAACAAGGTGAGTGGGATCTTTCACCACTGAGTTGTTCTCTAAGGTTTAATCTCAAAACCCTCAAAACTGTGTGCTTAAGAGCTCAACAAGCAAAATACCAAATATCCAAGATTAAATGAGAGGTGCGCCTTAACCTTTCTTTTCTACCTATATTCTATTTTCCTGTTGAGTTAGTTTAACCCCTAGGTTCAACTCCTAACTCAACCTCCAGCTTTTAATTCTTCATTGAGTTACTTTTTTCCCTTTTTCCCTTTTTCCCAAGTCAACTTCAAAATATAACATTAGTTTGGTTGACTTTTCCCCCATGCTGTGTGAGACTATGGTCTAGTGGGGATGCCTAGACCACTAAGTCTTCCCAAACCTCTTCATCAAGAGGTGGGGGACATTAGAGTCTCCCCTGCTAGAAATTGCTTGTTCTCAAGTGATTCCAAACCTGTCTCCCGTACCACCTGTTCATTCTCCCACGTGGCATCCTCAATGGGTAAATCCTTCCATTTGATCAGGTACTCTTTGATGCTTCTCTTCCTGAGATTCTTCTCCCAAAACTCTAGTGTCTCCTCCAGAATCAGAACCATTTGCCCCTCTTCGTCTAGAGGTGGAAACACCTCAAGGGGTGTGATGTGTTAGTCGATGGCCCTCTTTAGGCAAGACACATGGAAGACATTATGTATCATTCTACCCTGTGGGAGCTCCAACTCATAAGCTATGGCCCCTACCTTCCTCCTGATCCTGTAGGGCCCGAAGAAACGTGGTTGCAACTTCTCTGCTCTGCTTCCTTTTGTAGAAGGCTGCCTGTATGGTTGGAGGCTTAGGTAAACTAAGTCACCAACCTCAAACGTATGCTCAACCCTATGTTTATCTACTTGGACCTTCTGTTGGTTTTGTGCCCTCTGTAAATGATCCTTCAGCTCCCTGAGTATGTCCCGACTCTGTTGTACCCAATCTTGTACCATCGGGACCTTGCTGTCACCGAAATCAATATCTACGAAAGAGAGTGGATCATAATTGTACAACACCCTGAATGGGGTCATGCCTATAAACATGTGTTGGGTGTTGTTGTAGCAGTATTCCCCCAAATGCAACCATCTGACCCACACCTTTTGCTGCCCGACCACATAATTCTTGAGATAGCCTTCCACCCATTTGTTGACTATTTCAGTCTACCCGTCCATCTGCGGATGATAGCTAGTACTAGGAGTCAAGGTCGTACCAACTAGCCTGAATAACACTTGCCAGAATGTACTCATGAATTTTCTATCCCTGTCACTGATAATGGTTTTGGGTAAACTGTGAAGTCTGAAGATCTCCCTGAAGAATAATTTGGCCACCTGTGCTGGACTGAAATCTGTAGCAATGGAGAAGAAGTGTGAAAACTTCGTCAATCTATCCACCACCATGAAAATACAATCCTTCCCCTGCACCTTGGGAAATCTTGTGATGAAATCCATGGATATGCTTTCCCACTTATGCTCTGGGATGGGTAGGGGTTGCAATAGTCCTGTCGGGTGAGAGTGCTCATCCTTATTCTCCTGGCAAGTAGTACACTCCTTGACATGATTCATCACATCCTCCTTGAGGCCCTTCCATGAAAACCTCTCTCTTACCTACCTGTATGTCTTGCCAATCCCTTGGTGCCCTGCCATTGGTGTGCCATGACATGCCTACAACACTTTGGCCTTGAAGGCCGATTCAGGGACCAAAAAGATTCAACCCTTATAATAGATGATGCCATCAATGACCCTGAAGTTATCGTCCTATACTTGCCCATCCATTGCCTGACAAGTGAACTGATTTTTTGAGTTTTCTATCACCAAGTGGTCCTCGCAATCGACTGACACATTTGATATGGCATAAACTGATGGCCTTCTGGACAATGCATCTTCCACCACATTGTTTTTCCATTTGACGAATTCAATGTCAAAGTCATAGGCCTGTATTATGCTTACCCATTTTTATTGTCTTTCATTTAAGTCCTTCTGCTCCAAGAAGTACTTAAGACTGTTATGATATGATTTTACCACAAATAGTGCACCTACCAGGTATTGTCTAAATTTGGCCAGAGCGTGCATGATGGCCAACATTTCTTTGTCATATATGGTGTAAAGTAACTAAGGTCCCATGAGTTTTCAGCTCTCATAGCCAAGAGGGTGCCCATTTTTCATTAGTACGACCCCAATACCTTCTCCTGAGGCATCACACTCTAAAGTGAAAGGTTGGATGAAATCTGGTAGGGCTAAGACTGGGCATGTGCTCATCACCTTTTTCATCTTTTCGAATGTGAATTGGGCCTCTTCACTCCATTTGAACACTCCCTTCTTGGTCAAAATGGTCAAAGGTGCACAAAGCTGGGAGAATCCTTTGACAAACTTCCTGTAGTAAGTGAAAATGCCTAGAAATCCCCTCAATTCTGTAAGGATTTTTGGTGTAGGCCACTCCATTATTGCCCGAATCTTCTCTTGATGTTCCTATACCACCTTCACTCCAATGATGTGTCCCAAGTAAAGAACCTCTTTCATTCCAAATTCACATTTGGACTCCTTAGCATACAATGATTGCTTCTCCATGATAGACATAATTTGGTCCACATGCCGAAGGTGCTCCTCCCACGTCTTTCTATAAATGAGCAAGTCATCAAATAATACCAAGAGATGCTTCCCCAACCGTTTTTTGAAGACATGGTTCATACAAGATTGGAACGTGGTTGGGGCATTAGTTAACCCGAAGGGCATCACTAAGAATTCGTAGTGACCATAATGACACCTGAAAGAAGTTTTTGGGATGTCCTCCTCCCTCATTTTGATTTGATGGTAGCCAGAACATATGTCAATCTTTGTGAAATAGACAACCCCATGCAGCTCGTCCAACAGTTCATCAATCCTTGGTATAAGATACCTATTTTTGATTGTTTTCTTATTTAATGCCCAGAAGTCAATGCACATGCGCATGGTTCCATCCTTCTTCTTGACCAATAAAACTGAAGAAGAAAAAGGGTTGGAGCTCGGCCTGATGTGCCCCATATCCAAGAGTTCTTTGATTTCCTTCTCTATCTCATCTTTGTACTTCTTCGGATGTCTGTACGGTGTGGTGATGACTGGTTTTGCTCCTGCCTCCAACTCAATGATGTGCTCAAACCCCCTGTCTGGTGGCACCCCTGGTGGAATAGGTCCAAACACTTTGCTATGTTTGTCAATGATTTCCTAGATTTCTGGTGTGTAGTGAACTTTTCCCTGCTTGTCCACATGTGCCGAAATTTTGCATTCAGCTGCATATACTATCTCCTCTATCCTGAATATGGCCTCCATCCTCTTGGTCGTAAATACCTTGGCTGAGTTACCTATCATTCCTTGGAGCACTACCTTTCATCCACTCTCCTCTGTGAAAGACATCTCCATGGTCTTGTAGTTGGTTGTGATAGGCCCTGTTATCCCCACTTTTTAGGGATAACTAGGAGACCATGTATTGAGGCCCACAGGTCCTAGACATGGAGTACTAAGAGTAGGATTGACCTAAGTATGGCCCTGGAGGGACCACCTTCTCTTCATTCATCATACTTGTATTGTCAGCAGCAACAACATCCATCACCATCGGCTTGATCCTGTATCAGAAGAGGTTCTTGCTCCATGAGGTAATTGGTCCAGGTATCATGGTATGTGTCACTTTTGATCATTGAAACCTTTAAATATATGCATTAGATTCCTTTTATCTCTAACAACTGCTTGGATCTTACATTATCCAACTTGACCATGCTTGGGGAAATTGACAAGGTGCCCTAGCAAGCCTGTGCCCATAGGTATTGGTTTGTTACTGGGGGAATTTCTGAAAATCCATCTTCCGTTCCCATCATAGCACCACTGTTTCATCTTATCTCCCACTCATTTATCCCACTCCCCTTGTCTGGGCATTGGGTTGAACTATTTATAGTATTTCACCTTATCTCATGGGAAGAAGGGGATAAAGGCCCAGAAGGTAAAAGCAGCTAGTAAAAGACAAAATATTAGAAATAAAACCTCGAGATGCTTCGCCCAAGGATCCCTGAGAAGGCAATAAAAATCCTCTCAGCAAGAAACAAGAGGGACCCAAAAAATAAAAAAACAAGACCTACTCAGAGGATAGGGGGTCTTATCATGAACCAACCTATTAGGTCAATGGATACCTAACAGTATGACATTTCCACCATATAGTTACCATGGTAGGGCATTGACCTTTGGTTGCATGGCCAAGGGAAAGGGGGTCTCATCACGAGCCAACCTTTTCATCTCTGTGAAAG
This sequence comes from Picea engelmannii, assembly GCA_009831015.1. Classification (NCBI taxonomy): domain Eukaryota; kingdom Viridiplantae; phylum Streptophyta; class Pinopsida; order Pinales; family Pinaceae; genus Picea; species Picea engelmannii. Next base: position 216,567 of record ML805302.1, read on the forward strand.
TACTTGTGGGTAATGTTGTCAGCACTGGTCACCATGCCAAGGCAGTGTCCCCTAATTAGTTCCTGAACAAAAAGCAAATAAAAGAATAAAAAAAGAATAAAAAGAATAAAGGCACGAATGGGCTTGGAAAAATGCATCCATGACAGGTACAACTCGCCTTCTACAAAGGCACCCATAGGTAAACACTTATGCATCCTTGGCCCTCACTACACCCACATGTTTGGACATCCCCTAGCCACATCACCTCACTTACATGGCTTGGATGAGATCTTTCTGGAAACTTTCCTTTTCTTGTGGACACTAGCCCAATAGGACACCTTGTCCTTTTCTCCATTCTTGTATTGCAGGTTTTTGTAATGTCTTTGAGCTATTGACTAATGTATTAGGGGTTTTATGCATATGTTTAATAATATTGATGATGAGATGTGATTGACATTCCTATGATCCCTGTGACTGATGAGCCCATGGAGGGCGTAACTTTTGATGTGCAGGACCATGCTCGACGGACAGGTATCATTTGGACCGGAACACATGGGGAGATGACCAGTTCGGACCTCCATGGGGCTGAAGATCTCACCAGATGGATGCCGAGACCCCATCAGGGGGTAGAGACATGAGAGAGATTGATCAAGGGTTTTTCACTTGAGAGGAGGAGGACGTTCCACTAAAGACACTCTGGCAGGACTGGACCTGAGGGGAATGACCCCTTTTCAGTGGAAAACTAGCCTTGGAAGGCTTAGGATGTCCCCATCTTCACCATGACATTATCCAACTTCATGGACACTTTTGGAGGTAGAATGGGCAGCAGTGGCACATGTGGCATGTTGGAGAGGCCCTTGGGGGGCTAACGTTTTGCTCCTGGATGTCTCATTTGCCCTAAAAAGGGTTAGCGCCTCCCTTGAAGGGGCTTTTACTCTCTTTGCAGCTCAATTAAGGTTTTAATTTGACAATTTAATGTAAAAACAATATTATCTTGGTATTATGGCCTTGTCAGCCTTTTTATGACCTAAAAAGTAAAATTAGGTTTGCTATGATGTTTCTTGGTAAAATGTAAGTGAAATTATGCAAAACTTCTTAGTTGAATGGTTGTATTGTTATTACTTGCATTTATTATTATAAATTTGCTGCATAAACCCTAGGTGACAAGCACACATAATTGGTCCTTGTCTCATGTCCCTGTCAAGATTTCTAGCCATTTTGTTTGTTGAAGTGAGATAGAGCCTTTTCATAGCAACACTCTTCTCTTTCATGCTAAAGAGGATTGAGCCTAGCCTTAGCTACACTCATTTTTCCCCTCTTCATATGCTAGCCGTACTTCCCAGAGCTCAAGAAGGAGGAGACATCCTAGGCCTAGGTTATCTACACTTAGGGTCATTTTATTCTAGGGTTTGATGATAGAGCCTTGTTGTAGCAACACTCTCCCTCATTGACTCTCATGTCTTTACTTTATCTTTCATTCTATTTTGTTTTTCCATCTAAGGAAGGAGGAGAGAGCACGAGGCCTTGCCATATCAACACCAGAGTGAGCCTCTCTCCCCTAGGGTTTTGTCTCCGAGGCCCTGCCATAGAAGCACTTTAGAGCTCTTCCCTCCAGTCCTTAGCCATCCTCTTTCAACTCCCGCATCCTTCATTATTGACTCCATTTACCCTAAAGGCACTGATCTAAGACCTCAAACGTTGAAGTAGAACCTGATCTAAACAATTTTAATACCTTTGAAGTGAAACCCTAACTGTACTAACCCTAGCTCTACCTAACCCTACTGACCCTGAATGTTGATGTCACTCCTTGTTATTATATCATTGATGCAGCAACGTTTTGTCTTTTGAGCAATTGAATGGTTTTTGAAGGCATTAATTGAGTTAAGAAGTGATTTGTTATATTGAATGCTATATCATTCTAGTATTTATTGGTGAAGTGACATTACTATCATTGCTATTTTGTAAACATTAACTTCATCAACATTTACCTTTAAATTGCTTATATTGAATATCAGATAGTCACTAATTTATATGAAGTACTAACCAAGATTGCACGTATCAGTTTTCTTGTTGTATTGTCTCAAGCAGGTACTTTTCTTTTCTTTGGTTATACCTTATTATTGGTTGTTTAGCCAGGACTATCTGATTGGCGATGATCTTGAAGGGGGAATTTGTCCTTATCCTTTTATCCTTTTCCCTTTCAAAACCCTAGGTCACCGGGGATGTCTCCCTTGGGCCTAGCCTCCCTAAAGAGAAAGATCCTTCCCATCATGGTGACATTGGGTGGGATAGGTTCCTGTTATGCTAGTTTGGCCCTCTACCTTATAGCCTTTTATCCTAGCTACAAACTGTGTGATAACAGGCCCCAACGTGATGAGCCATTGTACTCTGAGGATAATGTTTGTGTCCGGAAGTTCCATCACATAAATATCCTGTACCAATTCATGCCTCCCTAATGTAAGCTTCATCCCTAGAATGTACCTGTCACAAGGCATGGTGCTTCCTCCTGCTACTTCCACCTTGAATCCCTTAAATTCAACTGTGGGTATATGCCTCCTCTATAGTATTGTTGCATCAATGAAGTTGTGAGAAGCTCCCCATCAATCAAAACCAACACCTTTTTCCCCTGCAAGACTCCTCTCATCCTGAAAGTATTGTACTTGGGCACTGTAGGGTCTCAAAATAGTCCCTATTCTCACTCTATTAATTCACTAAAACCTTCACAATTACTTCCATTTCACCTTCATATCACCTTCATTCCACCTCCACATCATTACATTTACCTCATTTGGGTTATAACTATGCTTTTCCAAAGTTTATCAATTCTTAACATTTTAAAGTCGATTTGTGGTTAAACTTTAAAAATAATATGATTATAGTTATACCTAACAATTAGAATGAGTTTGTTGACATGTGTAGGTACAAAAGAAGCTTCCTAGACACCTTTATGTGGCACTCTATGTTCAAATTCGAATTTGAGGAGATCATGGAGGAGATCATTGATAAGATCATGGAGGAGATCATGGAGGATATCATGGAGGATAGGGTTATGTGTCTAGATGGTTGAGATATGTATGGAACTAAAGAGAGATTAGTGGATCACATTTATGAGTTTGTTATCATAGCTCTTGTATAAATATGAGTGTTACCTCCTTCATTTGTAAGCTTGTAATCCTAGAATTAGAAAGAGTTGTAACCTTAGAGTTGGTTTGTAATGGAGATTTTGAAATAAAGATTCATACTTCGATTTTGCTTCTACATCTGAGTCTCCTTTGAAGTGGTGTGCTTGTGGAGTTATGGAGGGCCCCCATGGCCTCACTTGCATGCTGGTTTGCTTATTTTAGTTATAACTTAATTTATGTTTTTGTTTGATTTCAACTTTTAAAGTTTTGTTAAATGTTCTAATACTAGAAGGATCTTATTTGAAAGTGTTTTTGTAAGGGAACCATAAGATCTCAGACAATTATTAGATTTAGGTTTGTTTCATTTCATCTTTTAAATTTATGTTAAATGTTCTAATATTGTAGGAGATCCTAAAATTCAGGTGTTCTTGTAAGAGAACCTTAGGGTCTTGACAATTGTTAGATCTAGGTTTGATTAGTTGTTGAAAGAGATTTTGATGAATATGTTCTTGTAAGGGAACTTTAAGATCTCAGACATATTAGGAATCTTTCTAGATCTATATATTTTAGGTAGCGCTTCTAAGTTTACCTTCCCGGTTTGACAATTAAATTGAACTCTGATTGACATCATCAATTAGAACTAAACTGACACCCCACTGATGGATGCTAAGGTTTCTTTTTTCTCAGCCGTACTGTCATGTCCCATGACCTCCTCATTTGTAACCTCAGTGGTGTCTACTTCCATGTTCTGGATGTGGCTGAAATCCTCCTCCTCATTGTCTAAAGTCACCACTATATAGTGTAGTTGGCCACAGCCTGTGCATTTGTGTGATGGGTTCCATGGCTCTTTGCAAGTGTAGAAAAGTTGCTTCCTCCTCGATTCCATTCTAGTGTTCTCATCCAACCTGCCTCTGCCCCTGTCAAATACCCTTGGGTCATGTCCTCCTGGGTTCATTGGAGGTCTTTGATCTCTTCCTCCTGTGTTAAGAGGTGGTTTAGGAACAAATTTTGGCTTGGCAGCTGGTCCTAGGTCTCTCGTCCTCCAAATAGCATCCCGTAGGTTGGTAGGCTTAAAATCCTTTACCCAACCCTTCAAGGCTTCCATCATCCCCACAGTGAAGAGCATCATGAGTCTGGTCTGTGATACATCCTGCACCATGATCGCCAGCCTTTGGAATTCCTCAATGTACACCTTTGGTGCTCCTATCTGTCTGAGCTATGTGAGCCCTCGGAAATGTAACTCATGATCCCTCTGATCAAATCTGTCAATGAGTCTCTGAGTGAACTCTATGTATTCCACTATCTGATTGTGGTCTAGAGTGGTCAGTCCATGATACCACCAATCATGAGCTTTTCCATCCAAGTACATGGTAGAAAACTTGATGGCTTCCATCTCCCTCATGGGATTAAGCTGCAGATAAGTGTCCAACTTCTGTACCCATGCCTGTGTTGTCATCTTGGTCGTACCATCAAAGTAGGGAATGTCCATCTTCCCTGCTCTGCGCTCAAACTCATAGTTTCTTCTGTGGTTCAACCAAGGCTTGTTTTTTAATTTGAGTTGATAGTATTGATCCAGGGACATCTTCCTCTGAATCGTTATATCCAAATCATTGTACTCCCTGGTACACTGTGCCATTTTCTCAACAAAGTCATCCACCTATTCATGATGTGCCTGTTCATATGTGAATGTGGGTAAGTATGGTCTAGGGTTATCCCTGCTACCTATCTGTCCATGGGGTGTGCCTCCCCCATTTATCCCCTCAAACCGATGATAGGGAATATATTCTGGATTATACCTGTTTCCACCATGTGATCCACCAGTCTCCATGTTGTCATACATCTCTGGGCCTTTCCCTTTGTGAGTCATATGCATCAAAAAAGTGGCTATCCTAGTCCAATTCTCATTGACATTCCTTAGATTCTCATCAACCTTCCACAAGGTCTCTGTGATTTCGGTTTGTCCCTTACAGTTTTCCTCATAGTTCTCCTGTAAGTGGTTGACCAGGGTACTTTCTGTATAGTTTATGGTTTTATGGAACTCATGTGATAGGAAATCCAAGCCTTGTGGCTCACGGTCATCACCTGAACCCTCCATTTCAGATTTTGTTCACTAGTCTGCTTCTTCCTTCGGCCCATATAGATACCACTGTATCTCTGCATGCACTAATCCTCACAGGATGGGAGGATCAGATTTTTGATACCACTGTAATGTTCCCAAGCCAATTTTTTTCGCTTGGGGACACTATTTAACCATTGGACTAACTGTTTGACTGTATGTGTTTGCAGGATGGCCACTGATATTTCAGCCTTAGGGTTTATTCTTAGTTGTTCAACACAATTTATCAAGATTCATTCAACATAATGCAATATTTCACCAACATACAAGATATGGAACCACAAAGCATAGATCTAACCTCTTTATTAGGAAATAGAAAAAACCTGATACAAATACGAGCAGATCTAGAATAACATCAGATGGATCCAATAACAGAAGATATGAGCTGCTAAAAAATTCTCTCGGAACATAAGATAAACATCCCAAAGGTTGAATGCAATATGAGAGATCCAATACAAAAAGCTAGGGTTTGCACAACCTCCCTAGCTGCTGGTACGTCATGCTGAAGAATATGAAGACCAAGGGTTCGACCCTCATGAAGAAGACCTCCAAATGATACCAAACTCCACCAAGAGATAGACCAAGGCACTGTGAACCCCCTCCTAAAAGATGAATCCCAAATACCATGTCTTCCTCCTCCAACTGTTGCAACCCTAAACAGGTACAACCCTCCTGAAACCCTAGATAGGACCAACAATTCGGCCTAGATGAATGACACCTCCAAACCGCCTGAAAATCTCTAGGATGATAGATCGGGCAATCACAAACCCCTAGGAGAAGTTTTAAGGCTGGATCTAAGGTAGAGCCTCCTAGATCTGAGAATCACTGAATCACCAAAATGTCCTCCTTCCTTCAAAAGTCATACCAACCAGTAGATAATGATCTGACTGTAGTAACTCCTCAAGAAAGCCTCCAAACTGATGGGCAAGGTCTTGCAAGAAAAACCCTAATGCTGAAATATCCCAAAGCTCTCTCATTAAGTTGTATCGAACTGCTCCTCAATCAATGGTGCGCCCTTGCTGGAAAACCCTAACTGGTACAACCCTGCTACTCTCCTGAATAGATGATGAATGTAGAATGGTGTGGGTGGAGTATTTCATCCTCGAGACCAAGCTTGGAACAAGGTGAGTGGGATCTTTCACCACTGAGTTGTTCTCTAGGGTTTGTAATCTCAAAACCCTCAAAACTATGTGCTCAAGAGCTCAACAAGAAAAATACCAAATATCCAAGATGAAATGAGAGGTGTGCCCTAGGCTTTATTTTATACCTCTATTATGTTTTCCTGTTGAGTTAGTTTAACCCCTAGGTTCAACTCCTAACTCAACCTTCAGCTTCTAATTCTTCATTGAGTTACTTTTTGCCCCTTTTCCCTTTTTCCTAAGTCAACTTCAAAATATAACATTAGTTTGGTTGACTTTTCCCCCATGCTTTGTAAGACTATGGTCTAGTGGGGATGCCTAGACCACTAAGTCTTCCCAGAACTCTTCATCAAGAGGCGGGGGAAATTACACTAATGATTAGGTTGGATTAATAACCTTGGATTTTGTTGGGCTTATGACTGCCAACAATCAACTTTGAGAGTGTCATGGGAATGATTGTTTGAATTGTAAACGTTTCTTCAAGAAGTTTCAGAAATCCTAAGATTAGGATTTTGCAGAAAATCTCGGCACCCTAGAAACCCTAGGGCCAAAAACTCAAAAATCATTGGAATTTTATTTTTAGGGTCTTTTGTGATGCGCTGAGGAGGGTCATACATCTTGGTTCAAGTTTTAGCTCCAACATCCACTTATAAAGGGGTGAAAGGGTTGATCAAAAGAGGGTCATACAAATTTCTGCAGAAACCCTAGAGGTCATACAGAACTGCAGAAGGATGACGATTTAGTATTTTGAATGCTTATGCAGGGGTTCTTCAAGACCTATGCTTTGATACCATGTTGATTTTTCTATAAGCAAGGTTAAGCATGAAGTTCATTCCATTTTTCATTTGACTTAACCATAACCAATAATGTTGTAGCAACCAAGATCACAAGAAGAAACACCATGCACAAGAACACAAGAAGTATCATGGGAAACCCTTCTCAACAAGGGAAGAAAACCCAGCCAAATCCTTTGCTATATTCTTCAAGAGAAAGACCTTAACCACCACCAATAAAACCTAAAACACGAGAGGGTGCTCAAACCCTAGAAGACTAGTGCCTAAGAGAGGTGTACACTTTTCCCAAGAAGGTGTACTTGCTGAAATTTCCAAACTAACATGAAAGATATGATTCCTCAATGGGGAATTTACCTTTACTTATACTAGATTGAACCTGTCAATAGAAGTGTCTATTGGCACAACAGGGCCAACCTCTCTATCTTATAATATAATTAATATTGACTGGCTTAATTATCTTTTACATTAATTACTACTCACATTAAGGTGGGGTCGACTTGTACCCTTCACATTACAATTAGGGTTACAGGTAGGTCTGACTTTTGAAAAATATAGAAATGGATCTTATACACCCACTAGTGCTCAGCCACTAGGGGCACATCCATAGGGATGTACATATCTCTATCTCACTGAATTACACAAAAGAACCACTTCTTCACTAGTGCTTGTCTAGTAGGATCACGTTCACATGTGCCCGTCCACATGCACATCCACTCAACAGATCTTCTTTTCCACTGCATTACACAGGAGAGTCATTTGGAGTTTCTCATCAACTCTCTGCTCAAAGGAGACTAATACATCATCTTCATTTATGTTCTCATGATGATGCACCCAATACTTTGGGATTTCACATGTTCACCTAGTGCTCAGCCATAGGCACGCCCAATTCTGCAAATCTTCTTTCTCACAACATTTCACAGGAGAATCATATGGAGTTCTTCTCAACTCTCTGTAAAGAGGAGGCCATCTCTACTTTCTAGCTCTGTCTCAGATAGGAACCACACACCCTTCTCATGGGCTCTCTCTCAGGTTTATGTCTTAGAGAATGTCTCACATCGCTGCAATCATCAACACCAAGAAATTTCATATTTGACTCCATATGACCAAGAGGATAAAATGACACTAGTCTTTCTCCCTTGTAGTGATTCTAAACCCTAATTTCACCTCTCCTTTGTTGTCTTGGAGTTAGATTAGGGTTTTCTGCATTTTTCCTTCGATTTTTAGCCATCTTCTAGCTTGACGTCTAGGTTTTATTGGCATCTTTCACCCTAAAGTGAATCTTGTCATCAATTATTACATTGTTGTTGTAATTTTCATCCCTCAAGGATTGATGTCTTGCATATTTAGGGTTGTTTTGTGCCATTTTCATTTCAACAATTGATTGTCTATTAAACCCTAGTTTAATTGATGATTTTTAGCCCTAGTTTACTGCATGCTTACTTGTTTTATTTATGTTGTTGTAACTTGATATATTGTTGTAGCTAATCATATTTAACACACATTTTATAATAGTCATAGTTTTTGTCTTTATTTGTAGTGTCAGTGACATCTCTTTGACTTATTTGGACTTGGTAAACATCATTAATTGTCCAAGATACTTCACATATGCAAATTTGGAAATTGCTTCATTTAACCACCTTGTAATTATCTTGATTACCTTAACTTAGTTGTGGTATGTTTGAGTAACAAATAAAGGAGGTTGTATACTTGATCCCTTCTTTCTATGGGATTCCTCGAGGTTTCTAGAGAAGCCTCCCTTGTGTTGGATCCATCCTTCACTAAAACGAGAGAAGTGATTTGATAAGATGGCAGTGTGTTGGAGAAGGCTACTTTGGATAAGTTTTGGGAATCACACAGTAACGAATCACATGACATTTTGGCTAAGGAGAATCATGTGCGCAAAAAAGTTGGAACATTTTCAAAAGCCCGTGCGAAAAAAGAAAAAAGTAGTTAGGAGTTTTGGGACATTATGTCCACTTTGTAACCATTTTGTAATAGGCTTAGCCCTATTGTAAATCTATAAATTGCAATGGGTTTTTTGTGTAGAGGAACATTTTTTGAGTACTTTGAAAGAAGAGTTTGACGAGTATTGGGAAGTTTTGGGAAGTTTTTGGGAGATAGTGTTCATTGTATGCCTGAACGACTAGGGCATGTTGAGGCAAAATTGATATACATGTTATGAGCACAGTGCACACTTGATGTAAGAACTGAACTTTATGAATGAATGAATAAGAAGCCAACCATTGTGGACATAGCCTTGTTTAGGTCAAACCATGTTAAACCTTGTGTCTCGATGTGTTTCTTATGTGTTTTGTATGATTAGTATAGATATGCTTACTGTCTTTGCACAATGGTGATGAATCTTTAGCATTTTGAATATGTCATTGATATATGTTGCACACTTAAGGTAGTGATGAATGAATGAATGTTAAGTAAGGTAATGTCATGAACATAGTATATTGCATGAGTGATGGAAACTACACACATGAACAATGCATAGTATAGTCATGTTGAATGCCTCACTTCCCCTCATCACTGCAATAACTTGGTTCCTACAGCCCCTCTAGATGCCTCGAGTGAGACTTCACTTGCTTGCAGGTAATGCCAAAAGGACTGATGTCTATTGGTTTTGTTGGTTTATTATCTTTGAACCTCAAGTCTTCCCACTACATGCCAACAAATTGTTCCATTGTCGAGACAAGGATCTATAATTGAGGGGAATGTTTTGGAGGCCGACTAAGAAGGAGATCACATAATGGCTAGAAAGCAAGGAACAATAATTTTCTAGAGAAAAAAATACGAACCCATGGATCAACGACGAAAAATGGTTGCAAAGGTATGTGTTTACATATCTGCATGAAATCTTCTTTGGTGAGTTCTTGATAATTTTGATTGAATGGTTAGAAATGCTAGTGGAGAATATTGGGAGATACCAAGTTAAGGCTCTGAGAAAATAGACTCATGAGATGATCAGATAGTTGAATACAATAAGTAATAAAGTTTCTCGCACAGTTTTTTTTTTGTTCAATAGTATACTAGGGGGTTACATAATAGAGTTTACGATAGATTGTACCGAATCTTATAGTGTCGCAGAAAGGGAGTTTTTCAAGGTTCTGCGCGGAATATTTTTGAACACACTATCTACTTGGATAAAGATGTTGTTGTGCGACAATAATGTTATGAAGACAAAATTTGATTTCTAGGCACCTTAGCGCACATAGAGGGACTGGGGGATGACTAGAGAATGATCTAAGAGTGAAAACAGATGAGTGAAAGTATGAATATGGAATGAATGGAATGAGGATGTCAAGAAAGATAGTGCATTAGACGGAGAGATTGGAGTATTGCATTTTGGGAAAAGGTTTAGGTATAGTAAGAAGGAGATTGTGGCTGAGAGAGAAGAGAAACAAAGAGTGTTTGAGAAAAGAGACCCTTGCGTAGTTCTCCAGATCACACTGTACAAAGAAAGGAAGGAGAAAGAAAAGGATCCTTAGTGTAGTCTAGCAGAAGAAAGAAGTCCATCTCATATCATAATCTATGTCTAACCCATGACCCTGTGTGCGTTACCAAGATCTAATGCAGGAACTGGAACTTTTTCAAGAGAAATTGTAGTTAGTGGAGGAAATCAGAACAATAATTATAATAGAAGAGGTAGCACAATGAATCAAAGTAAACCACCATCACTGAAGGTAAGTACTACACATTATACAATGGTAGGAATAGATACTACATTAAGGATGCTTGAATTCAAGGGAACGGGTTCAGAAGACCCAGAGATACATCTGTTTGTATGTGAAACAATATGGATTGTGAAGAATGTCTAGGATGAGGCAATGGATATTGCACAGTTAGCAATGACGTTCAAAGGTTGCGCATTGTTATGGTACATGAAATACTAGACTCTCACACCGACAAGACAATCAAGAAAATTAGTAGAAATTGGACAAGCTTTATTTAAGGAATTTTGAAAGACAAAATATGACTCGCAATACATCACAAAGCTGAAAGAAATTAAGCAAGTACAAATTGAGACAATTTGGGATTATGATCATAGGTTTAAATATGTGATGGGTAGATTGAATTTCCAGATTCCTGATGAACAACATAGAGAATGGTTTATTGCAGGGTTGTTGTCACACATTTGTTGTCTTTTGACACAACAGAAAGTCACGTCACAACCAGAAGCCTTAGAAATTTCAATGAAGTTAGAAGCATCCCATAGAAGAGATGGCACATGGATGGCACACGTTCAGTCATAGTTGGTTGTGCTAACGATTTAGTTGTCAAAACTGATGAAAGGAAGGAAAAGTGTGAACAAGTTTGGTGTATTACATGTAAGACAGAAGGCCATCAGAAAGATGAGTGTCCATCATATGTACAATACATGGAAACATGAGCACGAAACCCATTGGGAGGAGGAGTGGGGTATTATGAAATATGAAATACATGGGGACATCATCCGACTGCTTTTCCACTATTGAAAAACTACAAGAGTATGCCTAGGAATTTGTTTTACAATGAGAGAGTGCACTTTAGATGCATACATAATCCAAGAAGAAAATGTTGTAGTAAAAGGAGTTCCATAGTATAATACTTCGAAAGGCTTTAATAAAAGGAGTTCGGTGTAGATCAAGATTTCTTCTGGCGAACAATCTGCACCGATATGTACATTTTCAATCTTGTCAGGGGTACGAGAGATATCGATTGTGACGGTAGGAGAAATACTCTCCATATTTCTTTTGGCGTAAATGTCATGCGTATCAAGTGGAACTACGACGTGACCGACTATCTCACTCAAAGTAGATCGAAAGTCATATTGTTCGATCCTTTCAAGATCTAGGAGAAAATAAGAGAGGTGATGCATAACATTCCAAGGTTTGTTGGAACCATTCATGGCTTCGATGATAGCTTTTTTTGAGGGAAAATTCCCATCAAGGAAGTCATGTGAACAAGACAACGAAGTGGCCCACATGAGCTTAAGAACAAGATCCTCCTCATCTGTCGACGAGGTAATAGGATCAGGATCAACAGAAGAGTCAAGAACAACTTGATACGCGATCTCCACTGTCGATAGTGGCATGGCCATTCCAGTATGTGACTGACCTTCACAAGACGAAGTCGAGGAAGGTAGGGTCCACGGATCACTAAAATAGGAAGTGCGGAAAGGAATGGACCTCTCTGTCGAAATGGGCCTACTGGACATGGCGTAAACGTGGTGAATCGGTGCCATGAAGTCGAAAGTACCCATAAAGGAAGAATACATTCTGACACTGACATTCTCAGTTTTCGGCTGAGAATTGTTGATCACAAGGATTGACGGTCCAATAGATGCATTGGGACTAGCATACACAAAGGATAACTAGTTGATCGTCACAATCTTCCCATCATGAGGAAAACAAAGGATACAGAAGACAGCCAATACAACAACGACCATAGCATAAGTTCAATTGCGTCCTAGTAACAAGTTATAATCAAGAGGCACATCAACTACCTCCACCTCCACCTCTACCCTCTTCCCACCTAACTAGACTGGAAAGGCAGGAAGAATACCGTGAGGGCGGAAGGAATGACCATCAAAAGCAGTCAACATGTTTGATGATTTAGAAAGAGTCAGAGAATTGAGAGCTTTCCAATAGATCAGGGACATCACACATGTAGTAGCACCTTCATCAACAATTGCATGTTTGATGGTATACATTGAGTACCCCATGTGGATTTGGACTGTCACATGGTAAATCAAGCGAGGCTTCACATCTGTAACATCAAACTTGATAAATTTTGAGCCACTGGGTTCTAGAGCTCCTAACGCAGATGCTAAGGCATTCCTCTGTGAAGGACATGTATGGAGTACCTCCAAAGCCGACATCGCACAAGAGGTTTGACCAGGTCCTTAGCAACAGAGTAGTTATGGGTAGCTCTAGCATTTGGATTGTGGGTAGAGTGCTTGAGTACTCCTTTCGGAATACGATGCAGTGGCTCTGGTTTTTCAATCTATAAAGTCATCTTCGAAGGAGGAGGTGGAGATTCTAGACCAGGCATAGCCTGTAAAGAACTATAATCTTGAGATCGAGTGGCTACATGATCTTTCATTTCGACCATATTCATACACAAACGATTGTCATCTTGCAATGGCGGGTTTTGACGCCCACCAATTGCATTTCCGACTGTTGTGCCTCTTTCGTCACCTTAGTGAGAAAAATAGAGGTGCTTGCAAGCTTAGTTGGGTTTGCTGAGAAGGACAGCTGCAAGGAAAAGGGTTAGAAAAATAAATATAAAACAACAACTAAGAATTAAACTAAGAAATAAAACAACAACTAAATTTATAAGCATAGGGACATAGAGACACAAAGAACAATGAGACCCATGTCACCAATGATAAGGCTGATATTAGTGAAATAAAACACCGAGAATCAAGGGGACTATGAGTCCCTTCTTCCTCCAAGGGAGGGCTCTTGGACCCCCACAAGTAAGCTCTTCTTACAACTTTGAAAATGAAAATGAAAATGGTGAAAGAATTCTTTGCTAATCCACTCAAGGGGTGAGATGGATTTCCCAATGCAATGATGCAAGTATACTCTTGGCAAGGATAGAAGAGTCCTCAAGAGAATAATGGCAACATACCTTTTCTTTGAATTCCTTGAAAAATGAAGTGTATCCATGGCCTTTTTATAACATTCCTTTGAGCTATTGTTCAACTAGTTTGTAGTGTGTAAAGAGGCTAATTAGGGCATTTCTAGGTCTTTGACCAACCATCCAGTCAAATCCAGTCCAGATTTGAGTGTCAAATCGGCTTGGGAGATGAACCAGAAGTGGGTGGGAGGCCGACCACTCTCATAAATGCACCATTTCTTAGGTGTGTGGATTTTTTCGATAACAGTCATGCATCGTGCGCATGTGCGTGAATCTGGCATTTATGTTTCGCGCATGTGCGTACGCGCCCAATGTCTTCATAGCGCCTTTCAATTTTTCACTATTTTGTATAGTTTTTTACCCTTTATGAATGCTTTTGTGTTAATTCAGGTCCATGGATGACTTCATAACTGTTTGATGATGTTGAATTCTTGTAACCATTTGCGGATGAAATTTCAGTGATAACACCGACGTTTGAGGAACTTGAGGCCATGTGTTGGTTATGTGGAAAAGGATTCGTCAGCACAACGGGCGGTAGAGATAATAGCCTCGCAGCTTCCGCAAGTTTGGGGCATAAATGAGTGAGGTGATCGTCTGTACAAAGCTTACAGGGAGATTTCACTTTATGTCTTTCTCCAACACTATTATTCGCCTTCTCATTATTACCATTGTCCTTGGGTTTATTATTATTTTTCCCACACTTACAATTATTATTATGTCCTTTCTTCTTATTCCCGCATGGTTGTTGGTTACCATTTGGGTCAGCCGACAATTGCATGGAATGTACATCTGCCGACTGAGTGGGATTGGAAGACACAGACGAAGCTGGCCATCCTGTAGACTGATTTAGAGACGACTCTTTCAAATGGCTTGTCACCGAGTCTACGGATTTTAAATTGGCGGAGCCTACAATGCCATTGGCATGAGGTCTGGGATTTTTTCTAGGGTCATAAGTTGATCACGGTACATTTGGAAGAATGTGGTATAACATCCCAAACTAAGCATATATAAGATCTAACTATTGGGCTTTGTAGATCGCTTCTTCCTTAGTGGTGGCCCCAGATGTAGCAACATCCTTTGAGATAGGAGGCTGCAAAGACTTAAGAAACCATTCTAAAAGAAAGGTCGGGGGTATGGAGGTCTTAATCAACCTCTTTCATCTATTCCACTCTCGGATATGATTCGAGATATGAGTGGCGATGTCCTAGCATAAAGTCGACAAAAGTTCTAGGCCAACATCGTAACCGACAAATGAAAGTGGTTAAGGAAGACCAACACCATCTACCTAAAGGTCCCATATGCCCCCCTAGGTAGCTCGATATACCATTTTGCAGCGACCCCAATGAGGGTGCGCTAAAATAATCTTAACGGAATGGAATCGTCATTAAGGGAATTCGAATAGCACCATAGGTGAAAGGTAGTAATGTGATCACCAGGATCCTCTACCATTTCGCAATGACCCCAATGAGGGTGCGTTAAAATAATCTTAAACTAATGGAATCATCATTAAGGGAATTCGAAGAGCACCATAGGTGAAAGGTAGTAACATGATCACCAGGATCCTCTCCATTCTTACCTTCGAATTTTGAAATGTATGAAGGAAGCTTGGTGGGGATGGGGGGGGCATGTAGGATCATGACTCACATGGTCGTTCATCAACTCAGACAATTCTGGCAGATTAAGCGTGGCTAGAAAAGGGAGATGGGGTTGTGGCATATGATCCCAAGCTCCCTGGAAAGATTGTGTTTGAGGAACTACAACCCATTTAGGGTTCTGGTAAGCACCATGGCCCTTTCCGAGGTTGTAAGACCCTCCTTCGGGATGATTCATAAAAGGTTGGTTGGGCATCATTCTAGTAGAAATGTTCTGATGGGGGTTATAAAAATTACCCCCGACCATATTGGGGGTTTCCGAAAGCATGAAACGAACCTCCTTCGGGTGTGAATCTGGAGGATAGAGGTGGATTCGTCATGCCAAACATGTTGGTCAGAATCGACACTGAGGAGGTAGGGGTATAGGACAAAATTGAGTAGAAGCTTGTCTGCCAGGTTGGTTGTTCCACCCAAAAGAAAGAGGATTAGACCTGGGTTTAAAAGTAGGAATGCCTCCCATATTAGGATTTGTTTGAGGGATTTGAGAACCACCAAACAAAAATGGAGTATAAGGAGGTGTAGTTCCCCCAAGCCCAATGCTAGCATTAGGGCTAGCAGCTGGGATGGCATTCGAAAACTGTGAAGTAAAGTTCGACATACCATAGGAAAAAGGACTAGAGGCCATGGGGATGGACTTAACATTATAGCCTGGTGAGTGACCAAGAGACCCAAATGGGTTCAAGGCAAGAGATTGAGCATTCACTATAGGCTGAGCCATAGTAATGATAGGTTCCTCCAGCACTACAACCATTGTGGTTGCAGGAGTCGAAGGGGTGTCATTAACTATAGTAGGTGTGGAAGTCAAAGGTATCCCATTGTTCTGAAGACTAGGTTCAATACTCATCCTTGTAGAATCACAAGTCTGAACAATGGAGGTGTGTGTACCATGTCTAATAACTTTATTCCTTTGAGAAGGCAAAGACTTGAAATCCAGTGGTAATTGTAACAAGCGACGAGACCGGCGGGGACATTTGTCTGACTCCACTATTACTTAAAACTGAAGATACAAAAAATAAATCCTAAGGCCCGCTAGTAATCAAAGAGCACACTAAAAATCAAATGACCAATATGCACACAAACGGGGTAAAGTGGCTAAAAGTGGCCTCCCCCCCTAAAGAAGGTATGTCTCGCCCAAGAGGGGCCTGAGACTCCCTGCTAAAGATCAGAGGTAATAGAATTAGTTATAAGGGCCCTTGTGGGCTTAAAAACCAATCGATCATATCCCCCTGGAGAGGTAATCCTCCATAAAGGTTGTGTGATGTCCGACCCAGGGTACCTGCAGAATAACCCCTACAAGTAACCTATGTGGCACCTAAATCAAGAAACTAAGTAGCCAATGTATAACTGATGCATAGGTGAGCAGTCGTAAGTTAGGTCCACTGTATGGGAAGGGTAACAAAGCCCGAAACCTTGAAAGTATTGCCTCTCACGAAGGTAAAGGAACTAGCAAGATCCCCAGATACGAATAGATCCCCAGAAATATCTCTAATGCTAAGAAGGTATCGGGGGGATATCCTTTCAACCAACCTCACGCGACCTCGTGATTAACTCCAGTGTGAGCGGAGCCTCTTGATATTACCAATTATACAATGGATTTCTCCACTTTCTTTGTTAGACAGATATGTTGATTTAATTGCCTTGGAGAAGTTTACTCACAAAATCCTATTCCAAGGCACTAAATCCTAAGCTAGTTTGTACACCCTAGAAAAGAAAATCGTGACTGATCAATTTTAAATTATAGTGTTAATTTTACTGTCTTTGATTACTCAAAAAGGTATGGTAGTGAAACTCGTGATGTTATGACTCGACAAGAAAAGTAAATATGAATATAATGCAAAGTCCTAACTTCAATTTTCAATGAATGATATGCTTCCAATATCAAATGCAATTTTCAAATTCAACTATGCAATTCTGAATTAAAAATGCAATCTTTCTTTACATGCACTAAGCTAATGACAAAGACTCAAAAGATAAAAAATGCCAAGCAATGCAAAATGCCTAATATTTTTGTATTGTCAATATAATAAAAACGAAAATGCATGGACTGAATATCAACTTGATATATAAAACTCTACTGTGTATAGAAAGAGATAACTCAAGTAGAATACCAAGGAGAAAAACACCCAGCCCAATGTACAAGGACAATCAAAATGAAATGGTGATGAGAAAGACTCCACCCAAAAATTCAAATCCAAACAGGTTTCCTGTCATCCCACAGGCACTTAACAGTCACTACAGAGACCCAAGAAGACTCAACAAATATCAAATCCCACCCACCCAGCAAGAAAAGAAGGATGATGTACACGACTGTTCAAGGAAACAAAGCATATGTACGCAGCTTGCAGAGGGCCAACCCGCATATATACGCGACTGGCATGCCAAAAATTGTGTATATGTTTAAAAAACAAAGCCCGGTAAGGGAGAAGGCTGAAAAACTTTGACCCAAAGTGAACAGAGGTTGTCAAGCAATGATATGACAAGAAACACAATAGGAACGAGCAATCTAAGGAGAAAAGCACTCCAACCCTAAGAAAGAAGATTCAATCCTCAGTATGGTTGCCAATTCTGTTATGAGGAAAATCTCTCTATGGCTAGGGTAAACCACAACATACGGAAATTACTGCAAAAATCAACTTTATTCTCAAGTATGCTATATAAATGAATATGCTAGTGAGACAAGATAAAAGGCCTACCTCGTCCATACGTTCGATGAGGTCCACCATTGAGCACTTGACCCAAAGAAATATAGCTGCAACTAGTCCTCAACAACCAAACAAAGTAAGCATATGGTGATAATAAATAATGTTAGCACATTCAATAGCATAATCCATTAATAAACATGACAAATATGCCCATGGAATAATAATTCAAATATTTGCAAGATTCAATTGGATGGGAAAGGAATATTTCTATTAATATATTATTAGCAGAAGTGAAAATGTTACAGACTTCCGTGTCGGCACAGTTCGGAAATGAGAAACTAAGTTCCTTCCAGCTGGGCCTCCACCACTTCAATCCTCCAACAAAGGCAATCTTATAGAAGAGAGACAATAAAGTTCTCAATCAATAAGGGATATCAAGTTCTCAATCAATAAGTCCACCACTTCAATCCCCCACCAAAGGAAATCTCATAGAAGAGAGACAATAAAGTTCTCAATCAATAAGGGATATCAAGTTCTCAATCAATATATCCAACCTTGGGGGCTTGCATCTTCTTGCCGGAGCATTTTGTAATAACTCCTATCTTATCTATTGGAGCTATCTGAGGATTATTCTAGATCTGCATCCTTCTTGTATTAGGTTATTGCTTATTTACATCAATAAAGGTCAGATCTTGTTGTTGGTTCCATATCTTGTGTTATCTTGTATCTTCGTTGCTTGTCTTCAAATCTAAACTTAAATAACTGAACAATAAACCCTAAGGCCGAAACTTAAGAGGCCAACTTGCAAATAAACATACACGAACAAGCAAATCAGTGGTCAATTAGTACGAGTGTGTACACGCTCCTAGATCTACCCTAGGTTGATTGGCATGCCCTAGGGAGTAAGAGGATTTACACCCATAGGGATCTTGTTGATCCAACTCACACTTCTAAGACTCCATTCACCCATTTTAAAGGCACTAATCTGAAATTTTTGCATTGGAGAAATAAATTGTTTGCCTTGGTAAACATGATTTAGTGAGATATCAATCTTGTTCAAGTTGGATTATTTTCTAAATGTTATAAGCATTCTTGTGCCCTAAGGGTGTCCTCTCTAAACCAAACAATTTGTTGTTGTAATAAGTTTAATGCTAAATCCATTAGGGCTGCAACAAAGCCTAAACACTTTCTTGAATAACCAACATAATCTACTAGTCCTAGTGCATCTTTTGGGTGGATTCTTTGCAAGTTTTGGTGGTTGGTCTTTCTGCTGTAACTTGTTTGCTACAGACAAAAGGCTATGTTGACTGCCTCTTCAACTAGGGGGTCAACTCCATATACCATGAAGATATGCATCAATAGATGCAAACATGTCGAAGACTTTTTGGTTCTACAGGGCATTTTTGGCTCCAACACAATTTTTTTTAAGCGGGATTACCGCACCCCTGCGTGGGTTTACAATGTAATAGGTCTACATGGATCATGTTAGGTCAGTTTCCTTAGGGTTTATTCATTAGGAGAGTTCCTTTTGCTGAGTGTTTTTTATTCTCAGGAGGTTAATGTGGCCTAACCAGCTGGGTTAATCTCCCTTGAGTTTTTCACTCCCAGCCAATAAATCCTCCAAAGTGGTGAGAGGCATTCTAATGAAGTCATTCCTAGGTAGATAGTGTTTAGGAATGTTTTAAATGACCATGTAAGACAACACGCGAAATTTCATGGAATTCCGTCAAGTATAGATAGGTTTTTTTTAAGGTTCCAAATTAATTAATTGATTAATTAATTAATTAATTTTGGGTATTTAATGTAAAACTTAGGTCTCGAGATTTTCAATAGGGGTATTTGTACTCAAAAGAAATCTAATGAGACCCCCTGCACTTGTGGACCAAGTTTCAACTCAGTCGGACAAGTTTTGCTAGGTTGTTTGTCCACTTAGGAGTTTTTCGGGAAAACGACAATTTTAATTGCCAAACCGAGGACATGGGCAAATGTCATTTTTGTAATAATGGACCAAATTAAGTGAAGTAAGTGGAAATTAATGATGAGGAATGCCCAACTAACCTATTCCACCTTTTTCCTACCCTTTTAACCCCCCATTTAATTAAAGTTAACTTTTAATTTATTCCCCATGTGGGTGATACGCCCCTTCCTAAAAAAACATACGACCCTCTTATACATTTAATTAATAAATATTTTATTAAAGAGTTTTGGGCCTCTCCTCATGAGGTTCTCCCTCCCTATCCCTTCTCCATTACATGGAATCCACACTCCACGTCCCCCTCTCCTCACATCACACTTTTCCCTCACGTAAACCCACTCCCACGTAACACTTGAGTTTCCCTTAATTTAAGTCGTGGGTCCCTCCCTTATTTCTCACGTCCTCTCCTTCCCTTCCACCATTTTCATGCTCTTAAGGAATGTTCCGTACACATCTCTCCTCATGTACCTCAACTAATCTCACGTCACCATCTACGTAAAAGTGGATACTTCACGCTTTTCCTTTTCAGTTCGGAAACTTCAAAAGTTAAATTAGAACTTTCTTTAAGCTGGAATGTGGGGTCTCTCCTCCACCTATCATGTGCCAATGGGGAGTGTTTTCAACACACTCTACCCACACATCCCCTTGTTTCCAAGTCAGATCTCACGCCTTTCCCTTGAAGACTCACTCTTCCTCTCTTTGAAAGTTAGAAACTCTAATTAAAAAGAAGGAATCTGCCTTGGATGAGAGTGTATGACTCCCTCACTTGCCCAATTTTCCCCCTCCTTGCCTTGCTTTCTTCACCCATCCAACTCTTCTTTCCATTTCCCCTCACCCTAAAATATTACCCTCTCATTGGCTGCTTTCCCAAATGAGTTGTCTTGTCCCTTGGATCTTTGACACTTGTTGAAGATCCAAGAGGGGTCTCCTTACACTAGCACATTTGGCCCATTTTGCGATGGTTGTTTTGACGCTTATGCGACGTTATGTCGTTGATATGGCGACGAATTTGGAGTTTTTTAAACGTCGGTTTAGGTGACGTGGCATTTGCAACGAACTTGCAAAAACGTCGCATAAGCGACGATACAGGCAAACAATCTCAAACCAACTTTTCGTCTATATTGAGACAACAACTTTTATAGTTCAACCGACGCATCAATAGAAGTCGTCATCGCATATTCGATGACAACTTTTGTTGTTGTTTATGTAGCTAAACTAACACAAACAATAGAAGTTGTCGTCAAATCGGCGACGACCACTTTTCGTTGTTTATATAGCATAACCGTTACATCGATAAACGTGGTTGTCGCATATGCGGCGACAACTTTCCGTTGTTTATATAGCATAATCGTCACATAGATAAAAGTGGTCATCGGACATCCGATGACAACTTTCCGTTGTTTATATGGCAAAACCATCGCATACATAAAATTTGTTGTCGGATATCCGACGACAACTTTCCGTTGTCTATATGGAAAAACCGTCGCATATATAAAAGTTTTCGTCGAATATCCGATGACAAATTTCCATTGTATATATGGAAAAACCGTCGCATATATAAAAGTTGTCGTCGGATATCTGACGGACAAAATGTGTTTAGAAAAAAATTAAAAAAATATTTTGGGCATCAATTTTGATATTAATATTAATATTAAATCCCAAAGGTTATTGCATGAGCCCTGTATTGATTTCACAAAGCCTTGGGACTTCTTTGATGGAGCTTATCAAGGCTCGCCAAAAATATGTGGGGATGGAGTCA
>ML805302.1:268305-316259 GCA_009831015.1 Picea engelmannii
AATTGACAAAATAAAAAAAGATAATAAATATATAGCTAATTACCATGGTACGATATTCATTCGATCCGCCATCAATGTGACCATATTTCCTACAATGTTTTGTAGCTGTTGCTATTAAAATTCTTATGGGACATCTGAGGCAAAATTTTTTACAAGGGCAATAACATCTACCATCACCCTTTTCACCCGCTTTACTTTTTTTCCCACCTCTAACAACATTCTGTGACATTTTTCTGCACAAAAATACCCTTTCGGAATCATCGTTGTTATAGAAATATTGTCGCAACATCTTCAAATCGTCAATTATTTATAGGCCAATTTTAGGTCACCGTCGTCACAATTGCGACGATAGTGACCTAAATATATATATATATATATATATATATATATATATATATATATATATATTTACAACTATTTATTTTAGGTCATTTTCAACAGTAAAGTTTGACTAAATTTTTATGGTCGAATTTCGTCGCATAGGCAATGGAAAAATTAGGGTCGTCGTGTATGTGATGAAAATTGACCATTACAGTTCAGTCAAACTATAGGCGTTGAGAGGGCGACAAACATGGGGTAGATTTAGAAAAAAAAAAATTCTCTTGCATGTTACGACGAAAGAGTACTTTCGTCGCAAGTGGTCGTCGCAAATTTTTCAATATGTAGTAGTGTTAGATCCTCAAGCTATTTAAGAGACCTCTCACTGCCTCATTCATCACCTTTCATTATTCTATTGTTATGCTACCATTTTCTCACTATCTTATTCTCTTCCTCTCTCATCATTATTGTCACTTTTCTTCATTGGTGTGGCTCTTGAAGAACTTGTAGCAATTAGTTGCTACAAATTCTTCCATTTGGATAATAAAAAGAAATGCTTTGGAGGATACATAGATCTCAAGATTTTTCTGGGCTCTTTGCATGCGTATGAGGTGAAATCGTTTTGTTTTAAATATTTGTGTGATCATAGGTAGAGTGTTGGGTAAATTAGTTTACTTAACTAAGTTTAGTGATTGTATAATTGCTAGCTTATTTGATTTGCATGTACTAATGATTAAAATTAGTTTTGATTATTGATATATGCCTTCATTATCTATCTTAGTCTCACATTTTGTTTAAGCTTTGCAGGACACTTCAAGGAGAGGATATTGGGTTAAGTCCAAGCACAGATTTACCTTTACTTCTCGCATACACTCCAAGTTATTTATGATATTTTTCACCTTCTCTCATTCTTCATTTCGGTAGCTAACTTGCTTAGATAGGTCACCTAAAATCATTTAATTTTCTGGTTCTTGAATGCATGAAATCTTTGTCTAAAAAACAAAGATTTCATAACATTTTCTGATTGTGTTGCAGCTCAAATCAACAAGCAATAGCTTGCTGATTTTTGCAGGTTCTTACTAGGACAAGAGGGCATGCTGCCCAAATCACATGCACAACACATCCTCCAAACAACTCCTCTCACTGGGTAACGTTTCCTTCTTCCCGATTTACTCTAAAATACTATAAACGCAAGCCTGAAGGAGTTGTACCCAAGTGGCTTGCTTTCCTTTCAGTCTTTACTTTGCAATATTAGCTAGATTAGTCCTGATTTCTACATGCATGCTTAACTTAAAATAATCTAGAGTAGATCTCATAACGTATGCTAGCTTAGAGCCCGTGGAGGCATCGTGGATATTTTTCTTTCAATTTATCTTACCTTGCATGCAATCTTTAATTTCTTAAAGCTTCACCCATCACACATGCATGCACTAATTGGTTAATTAATTTTTTAGTTCTATCTTTTACTTTACATGCAAGCAATTGTTTCTTAAGTCTTCCATCTTATGTACATGCATGCAAGTATCGATATCTTAAGGGCTTAATCAACCTTTTACAATTCCGCAAGTTACTTTCAGTTCTCACACTTCACATTTGCAATATAACACTTAAGAACTCGTTTGGCAACTTCTTTGTTAAAGGGCTTAAGCCTTCACGTATTTCAATTTTCAGTACTTTGGAAACTTTGTTGAGCAAGCTACAAGAACTCAATCACACTTCACAATATTTAGCTCATAGATCTAAAATTCATTAATTAGACTTAATAGGACACATTAACTCACCATCTTCGCCACTTAAAAACTGGGGTTTTGAGGAAAGCCATGGAAATTTTCCGGAGTACTCAGCCTTAGGGTTGACTTGTGAAGCTAGGGTAGGCCTCGTTGCCTCACTTCTTGAGCATCCGGAAACCACTTGGTAATAGGGGGAGGATATTTTTGGGTTGATATCTAGATAGGGCTAAAATTAATACAGTTACACACTTGCAAGTTCACTGATCTCACTATCTTTCAATTTACATTCATACACAAGTCATCATTTATGTGTTGTAGAATTATTACTTAAGTGGTTACATCTCTTCATCTGGAGGACTTTACTTTCAAAGATTTCATCTTTATTTTGTCCCTGTATCTGTGGTGTGATCCTTCAAGAAGTGTGCATCCACCTGGAGGCATTCTCTTGATTGGGTCTTGAGTGCTTTACGTCTCTTGGCCATTGAAAAGCAGTCCAACAAAACTCTATCTATTGTGAGCATGCTTGGCTTCATGTGTTGATGATTTGTCTATATTAAGTATCTTTAATTCCTACACATGCGAGTAAACTTGTTAGTTTATTGTATATCTTGTATCTAGTTTTAATCTATACATCTGATATATTCCTTGTGTCTAGTTGTATCTATCTTATTGTAATACTTTGTAACTTATCCTGTAACGAACATTCCCCCTAACTTAGTTGACCCCATTACCCAATCTTAGGCACTAGTCTTAGTTGCCCTAGGAAAAGGTCTGACTCTCATACTTAGATAGTTGCATCTTGCATTTGTTGATTGACATCTTAGGCTAGATTCCCCCTAACCTTTTAACCAATTAAAACCAACTCCTAGAACATTAAAACTCTTAATCTCATCTAGTAACTAGGGTCTACCCCCCTTGGCTTCCCTAGGAGTTAGCTTAGATGGAAGAGGTTCAAGTCAAAGTGACAGCATGGACTTTGAACCTGGGAATTGTGCCTCCGAGGAAACACTAAGTGAGCAGGACTTAGCTCACGTTTGCAAGTGTGTATAAGGACGAAAACAAGATGCAAATACATCTCTGCAATACTTGTCTATAACAGCCTTACATCAATGCTAAAGTCTTATGCTTTTATACTTGAGTTGTACTAGTGTTTTCTAGTTTATCTCTTGCATTGTTTACAAGACTTTTAGCATTTTTTGAGTAGCTCTAATAATCATTTGTTCACCGATATATATCTTTGCTAACTGCTGCAATTAGGGACAACAAGATTAAATTGGTTTTCCACCTAACATATAGTTCCTACAATTGGTTTTTCTTGTGTCTCGGGCATGTACAAACACTCTTCACAGGTACTCAAAGACTTGACAATCATTGACTACTACAAAGACTCATTTCCAACCTTCTTTCCATCTAGCAACTTGAATTATAGGGGAATCCATTCATAAGTATCATTTTCCATCTCATTTCTGCCTAGGGTCGCCCGGGATTCCTCCCTTGAAGTGATCACTCCCTCTAAAGTGACGGGAATACCTATCTAAGGTGACAGTGGATAGGTGTTCTCTTAGATGTACCCATATTGTGGTTTGGTTCAGGATTTTCCCAACCTACAACTTGTGCGATCACAGGACCAATCCCCCATCCAATCTCGAAGAGAAATATCTAACCCTAGAGAAATCCTTCAGGTGCCATCAACATTGTCCTATCCTAAACCCTAAGATTCACCTAGATCTAGCATAGAGACCCTATATCTTTCTCTAGGGAAAACAAACTCTTCTAAAAAGAAAACATCACTCTCCTTTCACTATTATTTCAAGGGTGTTTATTGTCTAAAGGACTGCAGAATTGTTACATTGTAAGTTTTGAAGGTCTAGTCTCATTTTCTGGCAAATATTTGGTGTATTATTGCTCAACATATCTCATAGAAAAGGATCGATGCATGAGATGTCTGAACATCCTCACTAAAAACACCTAAACTTTACATTATTTAAGGGTTCAATTCGTTGTCAAATTGATGAGTTCAGAGTACGATTTTGTTGATGATATACACTTAATGCTTCGTGATGATATACACTTGATTCCTTAGACAACCTTTGAGATCACCTTGTTAATACTTGGAGAGGCTTCTTCATGGACCAATCCCCCATCCAATCTTGAAGAGAAATATCTAACCCTGGACAATGATTGAAGGGAAATCCTCCAGGTGCCATGAACATTGTCCTATCCTAAACCTTAAGCTTCACCTAGATATAGCATAGAATAGAGATGCCATAGCCCTCTCTAGGAACTGGTCTATCATTGTCTTCAACCACTCAAAAAAAATGAAAATTGATATGTCTCAACGTCCTCACTAAAAAGACCTAAACTTTACATTATTTAAGGGTTCAATTCAATGTCAAATTGCAGAGTTCAAAGTACGGTTTTGTTGATGATATACACTTAACACTTCATGGTGTCTTTCACATAATTTATACCTTAATGTACAAACTGTATTCATGACCCTTTCACAGTCTTTATCTCTGGTTTTAAATCTGGCACTAAAGGCTTCCCTAAGATACTGTCATTTTATTATTAGTGGAAGGCATTGTTTAATCATTATTTGGGCACAGAACTTATGAAGAAGATCACTATGGGAATAGTGTAATTATCCAATCTGATCTTGTCATCTGAATGGTATGATATATGACTACTGGTATATTTTCATTTGCTGCCCATTATACAGTCTCAAACCTTCTTTTACAGCTCCTACTACCTAGTGCTTGGCCACATTCACTAGATTTTGACATTTGAATGAAATGGTCTTTGATACATACTTGTTTCACAACTGCCCCACATAACTACACAATCTCCTTCAATTGGTTATTGTGTTGTCACTATAGTACATGGTTGACTGATATAACATGATTCATGGTCTGATAAGAACACATAAGTTGTCCTAATGGTTCACTAGTAGAAATATTTCAGTTCTTTGGCACATGATAACTACTTTTGGCATATAATCTGCTTTCATTGGTTATACATTGGCATCTAATTTGTTGATGATGGATAAATGGTAAATGACGAATGGTACATGGCTATGATACATTGATATTTGGAATCTGGATACAATACAAACATTTTCAAGTTCCAAGCACCTTTAAATTGAGCATTGTGGTTTATGTCATATTCTCTTGGAGTTCATTATTAATTGTCTTCTCTCATACTTGATGTGCTCTACCCCTAAGAGAAGATAGAAACCCCAAGTCAAATTGAGTCCTGAGCCTTTCCCCTTCCAAGTACAATGATAGGATTTATGATTGATCTTGTAGGACAACCCTCCTTAGGTTAGAAACCCTAGCCTTAAAGTGCAAAGGCAAGGCCACTGAGGTGACAGTGGGTGGCTTGCCTATCATTTTCCCCAAGCTCTCCTTCGGAGGGCGAGACTTTCCCTTAATGAAAGTTTGAGCAGTAACACAACCCAAAGTATTGGGGGAAATGAGTGAGGCATAGATATGGTGCAAGGATACGAGGTTTTAAAACACAAACCACGAATATGGGGTTGAGAGTGAGAACTCTAATTCAACCCCCATAAATAAAGTGTTCTCTCTATTATGGAAACAAACAATGGAGATGACCTTTAGTAAATGG
Source organism: Picea engelmannii (assembly GCA_009831015.1). NCBI lineage: Eukaryota > Viridiplantae > Streptophyta > Pinopsida > Pinales > Pinaceae > Picea > Picea engelmannii. The sequence continues at coordinate 273,978 of ML805302.1, forward strand.
TGGATCGAGACTAAGGCCAAGAGAAGGACAAGGAAATAAGAGAAAGAAAATGAAATAGATGTGTACGAAAGAGGTGATGAAACCAAAAGTAAAGGAGGGATGAGAGGATCATTGACATGGTGCAAGGATGCTAGGATTCAAACCACAAACAAGGGATGAGGGTAAGAACTTTTATTGAACCTCCATAAATAAGGGGTTCTCTCTGTTATGGAAACAAACAATGGAGATGACCTTAAGTAAATGGTGGAGAATGTGGATTCTTGTGCAAATTTTTTTTTGAATGGAGGTGCCAAATGTTAGGAGGGAAGAAATGATTCCCAAGATGAGTTGAAGGCTCAAGACAAGGAAAATGAAACCTAAACTAAAATAAGTGTGCTTAATTTATCAAAAAGGGGAAAGAAAAATGTGTCAATGGGTGAAAAATCACTGTCTTCTTTGTAGGAAAAACCAATTCCATGTTCCATGAAATACTAACAAACTATCATATATTAATATGATCTAAACTCATGAATCAACAAAATGGTGTAGAACAATTTACAAATTCAAAAATATCAAAGGAAAGAAAGGGTGGAAAAACTCAAAAAGGTAAAAAGCCAGGTCAAAGGGCAAAGGAGTGGGCCCACTAATAAACACAAGGCTAAAACAAGTCATGGGATCCTCCACTAAATTAATTGATCTAAATGAGTGTGTCCTACACATTGAACCAAGTAATCAAATGCAATATTCTTGATTGGTCCTACATAATTTTATAACAATTATAATGTAGGGGCATAACATTCTTATTTAATGAATGAAAAAATTTGATTAAATTTGTTGCATTTTGGTCCTACATAATTTTATAGCAATTATAATGTAGGGCATAACATTCTTATTTAATGAATGGAAAACTTTGATTAAATTTGTTGCATTCTCGAAATTCTAAGACAAACTTCCAGATATTATTAGTCTATCTAGGAAAACTTAAAGATTAACCCTATGAAGATGAGTAACAAATCAGATTATACACTTATGTTTCACTTGGGCTCACAACCACTATTTTGAGGTGAGAATATATGATTCTAGTAATAATGTTAAAAAAACAACCCAATACTATTAGTATAACTAAAATAATATTAATATAAACTATAATATTAACAATACTAAAAGTGCTTTTTGCGATTAGAATTTAATCTAAAACTCTCAATTCAGTTACTATTATCATTAAAGACACACCAAACTCAAACACACACTACCACAACCAAAACTCTTGATCTCTCTGCACTCCACTCGAGCACTCTATAAAGCAGATTTGTAACGCCCACATCCAGAATGTTGTGTTCCATACTAGCGGAGTTTAGTATGTTATGCAAAAAAATTACACATGACTAAAGAAAATAAGAGCTTATAACATATCGAGCTACCTACCTCAAAGTAGGGACAGAGAAGAAATAGAATGAATTCACCGTTAATTCAATTAATTCATCCATCGTGCATCCAATATGAATAGCACTGCACTATCATCAATTGAGTACAAATAGTGTTGCACTATCATAATTAGAATCAATTGAGAATGAATGAAATGAATATTCAATGAAAAAAACATTTATATTGAATTTAAACCAACTCAATTAAATCAAATTATAACCTGATTAGACGTTGGTTGCCACTGGAGTAGATCTAAAGGTAAGGTATGGTTCGGGATGTAAATGAAAGAAGGTATCATTTAATTACAACAAAGAAACAAGAAAAAAAAAACTTACTGCAAAATAGGGCAATTATTGCAAAACAAAGCAAAAGAGAAAACAAGGCAAACCAGAAAAAAAAAATAAAAAAAAAAATGGAAGAAAGGACTACTGTATACAACACCCAACCACAAAGAAAAAATATTAATCAACTTGCATAAGAAAAATATTTTAAAAACCCCAAACCCGACCCATTCTTTCCATGTTTTCCATTTCTCTCGATCACCTGTGAAAAAGGAAACCCATTCAAATCAGATCAAATGAAGTATAAACGTAAAAATAAGCAGAACTGTTTTGTTATTTATTAACATATTTCTACATAAATATAACTATACAGATTTATGAATACCTTTGTAAATTTTACAACTATAAATTCTAACGTCTTATCAGACTCGAGGATATGAGATGCCAACATTATGAATAAATGATACCAACAAACAAACTCTCTTCGATTTGAATAATTTTGTGACATACATATCCCACATCCTCTAAACATTCCTAATTAATATTAATGAATATGGCTACAAAGAAACTCTGTGAAATGGAACTGCACTTGAGATCAGGAAAACAAAATCTTATTAATTAATTCAAATGGAAAACTATGTGATCTACTTTCACCTCATTATCTACAAAAAAAACTAACTAACAAAGTATTGATTATGTGTTGATACCAAAGAATACAAAAAATTGTAAACTCAACCATTCGGGGAAAAAATAATGATTTTGTGTTGATACAAGATAAAGAAGAGAGACCGAGTACAATACAGATTTTGTTGCAAATTCTGAGAAGATGGAAATTCATAGTAGCAGAGTACATATTGTGTGACTATGAAAGATGATATCATCTGCACAAATAAATATTCATTCAACCTGCAGAAGTGGAAATCATGGCATTAATATAAGTATAGATAATTGCAGCATGTTCACCGAGATAAAGATGCACACCCAGTGATATCTGAACTCAAGGATGCACACCCATTGATAAGGTATTGCTACCTACCTACATTGAATGACTCAGGTTGTTAATCCAATTCTTCAAGCTGCAGAGGTGGAAATTATAGAATGAATTGAAGTACATAGAATTGCAACACGTTCGTGGAGGTAAAGATGGCATGTGTGATATCTGATTCAATGCGCACACCCAGATGTATTGTTTCCTACCTACATCGAATGGCTCATATTTTTTGCTTTTCAAGAACATTGTGTCGAGCGTTTGTGGGTACTGTAGTCGCGTGGGCCTTGGCCAAACAGACTTGCGGGAGCTTACGTATCTCCGTTATGCTGCTCGGTTTGGACTTTATGCCCCCGAACCAAATTGACCACATGTCCCTAAATGGCTTGAGGAGGCGAGTTGTAACTCATGATAAAACTCAAACCAATACTCAGATGGACGAATCGTTAATTGAATTGGATCCGGAGCACCGGGTTTCAGCAATTCGAGCCCCTCTGCTATCATTTTTTCGAATGAAAAAAGGGAAGGAAAGGCAAGGCAAGTGAAGGCGAGGCAAGGAAAGGCAAGGCAAGTGAAGGCGAGGCAAGGCATGGCAAGTGAAGGTGAGGCAAGGCATGGCAAGTGAAGGAAAGGAATGGCAAGGCATGGCAAGGCAAGGCATGACAAGACATGGAAAGGAAAGGCATGGCAAGGCATGGAAAGGCAAGGCATGGAAAGGCATGGAAAGGCAAGGCATGGCAAGGCAAGGCAAGGCATGGTAAGGCAATGCAAGGAAAGTGAAGGCATGGCATGACAAGGAAAGTGAAGGAAAGGCAAGGGAAGGAAAGTGAAGGAAAGGCAAGGCAAGGTGAGGCAAGGCAAGGCATGGTAAGGCAAGGCAAGGCAAGTGAAGGCATGGCATGACAAGGAAAGTGAAGGAAAGGAAAGGGAAGGAAAGTGAAGGAAAGGCAAGGCAAGGTGAGGCAAGGCAAGGCATGGAAACTAGAGCAACCCTCACTCTTGTGTTCCATTCCTCGGATGTTGATTTACTCATTTATTTCAAGAACTAGGGTTTTTCTCAGTTAAAAGCAATGCAACATTTGGATTAAGGGGTCAAATTTATGAAATACTGCCTCAGGAGCAGATGGATAGTGTGGTCACCTAGTCCATGCCTAAACAATCTTGCAACATATCACGAAAGTAAAAAATGTTGCTCCGTTAGGTTTTTGTCCCCCAAGGAGGTATTGGCCAAGAGTCCCCAAAATGGTTTGGGATGCGACTTGCAACTGGGCATAAAACAAAAACCAAGACCCAGATTGAGGAACCGTAGACTATGTTGGATTCCTGGCATACGATTTCAGCTAGAGCACCCCTCACTCCTGGGTCCCATGCCTCGAAAATTGCTTTATTCATTGATTTCAAGAACTAGGTTTTTTCTCAGTAAGAAGAAATGCAACAGTTGGATTAAGGGGTCCAATTTATGAAACCATGCCTCAAGACCGGATGGACAAAATGGTCACCTACTCCATGCCTAAACAAGATTGCAACATCTCATGGAACTCAAAAATGTTGCTCTGTTTGGTTTTTACACCCCGAGGAGGAATGGGCCAAGAGTCCCTGAAATGGTTTGGGATGCATCTTGCAACTGGGCATAAAACAAAAATCGACTCTTATTGTGGAACCATCAAATTTGTTGGATTCCTGGCATATGATTTTAGCTAGAGCACCCATCACTCCCAGGTCCCATGCCTAAGAGGTTTCTTTATTCATTGATTTCGAGAACTAGGGTTTTTCTCGGTAAGAAGCAATGCAACATTTCGATTAAGGGGTCCAATTTATAAAACCATGCCTTGGGAGTGGATGGACAAAGTGGTTACCTAGTCCATGCCTAAACAAGCTTGCAACATCTCACGGAACTCAAAAATGTTGCTATGTTAGGGTTTTTATGCCATGAGGAGGAAATGGCCAAGAGTACCTGAAATGATTTGGGATGCGGCTTACAACTGGGCATAAAACGAAAACTGAGACTCAGATTGAGGAACCGTCAACTCTGTTGGATTCCTGACATAGGATTTTGGCTAGAGCACCCCTCACTCCCAGGTCCCATGCTTCAGAGGTTGCTTTATTCATCAATTTCAAGAACTAGGGTTTTTTCCAGTAAGAAACAATGCAACATTTGGATTAAGGGGTTCAATTTATGAAACCGTGCCTCGGGAGCAGATGGACAAAGTGATCACCTACTCCATGCCTAAACAAGCTTGCAACATCTTACGGAACTAAAAAATGTTGCTTCGTTAGGTTTTTATGCCTCGAGGAGGTATTAGCCCTAGAATATTCAAGACATCATTGCCATGGAACATAACAACCCTAGAATATTCAAGACATCAAGCCCTAAAGGGATGAAACTTATGACAGAAATGTAATAAAAGGTGTCAAGGTGTATTCCAAGGGAGAAAGATGACAATTGAACCCTAGATGTCAAGCTAACAAGGATGGAAATTGAGGGTAAGTCTTGCATTGCCATACCTTGCATTGCCATGCCATGCCTTGCCATGCCATGCCTTTCCTTTCCTTGCCATGCCTTGCCATGCCATGCCATTCCATGCCATGTCATGCCTTGCCATGCCTTGCCTTTCCATGCTAGACATTACCTTTCCATACCATGCCTTGCCTTTCCATTCCTTGCCTTGCCATGCCATGCCCTGTTTTGCCTTTGCATGCCTTGCCATGCCATGCCTTTCCTTGCCATGCCATACCTTTCCATGCCATGCCATGCCTTGCTATGGTATGCTATGGTATGGTGTGCCTTCCCATACCATGCCTTGTCTATCCATACCATGTCTTTCCATTACATGCCTTGCTTTCCATGCCATGCCATGCCTTGTCATACCATGCATTGTCTTTCCATGCCATGCGTTGTCATGTCATGCCTTTCCCTACCCTTCCATGCCATGCCATGCCATGCCTTTTCATTCTTTGTGATGCCATTCCTTGCATTTCCTTGCCTTGCCATGGCATGGTATGCCTTGCCTTGCCTTGCCTTGGTATGGTATGGTATGCCTTGCCTTGCCATGCTATGGTATGGTATCCTTGGCATGGTATGGTATCGTATGCCTTGCCTTTCCAAGATATGGTATGGTATGGTATGGTATGCATTTCCATACCATGCCTTGCATTCACTTGCCATGCCTTGTTTTTCTATACCATGTCTTTACATATCATGCCATACCTTGTCGTGCCTTTACTTGCCATGCCATACCATGCCTTTGTTGAGATTTGGGTACCTTGGAAAGTGGTCCCCTTGTGTTTGTGAGCTTCTAAACACATGTGGGAAGTAATTTGTACCTTGTACTATGTACTTTACGTCTAATTTCACTTTGACTTAGGAGATTTAAGTCAAAAGTGAAATTTGGTCATTTAAGCCTAAAATGACAATTGATTCACTTTGTGGGTGAATTAAGGGACATAAAATGAAACTATGGAAACTTAAGTAAAGTGGGTTTTGAGTTGATATTTACTTGAGATGATCTCAACCATTGATTAGGGATGAGATGAGATGATCTCATCCACCCAACTTTTAGGTTTCCTTATGCTTCCTTAAGGAGGGCACAAGGGGCAAAGGAGGCTTCATTCCTTCATTTGTTCACTTGGAGAGTTTGAGAGAAAGCATGATGATGGGGTTTTAGGAATTTGGTGAGGCTAGCTTGAGCGCTCCCTTCCATGGAGATAGCCAACAAGCTTAGGGCCTTGTTTATTTATTAAGGAGCTTCTAGTTCCAAGGAGGGTGCATCATCAGTGGGGAGGACTTAGAGAGCTCAGATTGCAGTGAGGTCTATTTCAGAGGGAGGCTACTCATTAGTATCAGAGTACCGTGGAGGGGTTTCTAGATTAGAGCTTCCATTTAGATTCTAGCTCCATTTCAGTGGTCTTGTTATCATTTCTGGGGGGTGCACAATCCTAGGGCGCTCTTGCTTCATTTGGACTAGTGTTGCAGCTTGGATTAAACTGTTATTGTATCAGGTTCATCTATATTTTGTACTTGTTGTATTCCACCATCTATTCTCCTTATATACAGACATATATTCCAAATTGGTTTTCCCCGGGGGGGTTTATCCAGGGTCATGTTGACCAAAAATACCTCTATTCAATTTCATGTATGTTAGAGTGTAGAACTATTGTATTTTCAGCTAGAAAGATCTCTAGGTGTGTTACATTTATTTTTGTATGCATGTGCTAACCCTTGGTGACTAAAACTACATGCTAGAGCACCTAAATTGTGAATGTAACCGTAACAAATCAACAAGAAGTTCTTGAAATGTTGGCTTTCCTAAAACAACAGCAAAAACTTCATTGACAGTTGAAACTTAGAGCCAACATGAGATCAAAGACAGACCTAGTTGGAAGCTTGATAGGACCTGGAAAATCTTCATGGCATCAAAGCTGAGGTGGATGATTTTTTAGTAGTTTGGATAGCATACGGGTGGGATGTTATAGGAATCTTCTTGGCAGATTTTGTGGACATCCATTGACAGAGTTTAGTGGCAGTTTGTTGGCAAAATTTTGTAGAGGATTGTAGAGCAGTTTTTGCACAGTTTCGACAACCTCTTTTCACACCTACGTGGACATGATTGAGGTTGTATTTCACGACCTCTTTTCACACCTATATTGCTAGGAGTGAGGTCAGTGTTTGTTTTCCTCTTTTCACACTTGTATTGAGTCACAACAGTGAGGCAACATTGGCAGTCATGTCAACATCTCAGATGTGTGTGGAGGATAGGCTAGCTGGGGCTAGCAATTGGTTTCCTTGGAAGGTGAGGATAATATTTGTCTTGGAGGACCTCGAACTATGGGAAATAGCTAAGGCAGTTGTTCATGTTCCCCCTTCTACTGCTCCTGTCTTGTTGGCAGTGTTCAGGAAGAGGAACAATAAGGCAAAGAGGAACATATGTGATGCAGTGCAGGATCATATCATTCCCCACATGATTGGGAAAGCTTATGCATATGATATGTGGGCATCTCTATGTAAGCTTTATCAGAGCTCTAATGAGAAAAAAAACATGGTTCTTCATGATCAACTGAGGGGCATTTTCATTCTCGAGGATGAGTCGGTTACTTCTTTCCTTGTTCGTTACACCCAGATCAGATACGAGCTTGGAGCCATCGAAGAGGTAGTGGAACCCAATTCTATGGTGAGGATAGCCTTAAACAGTGTCACCAAACCATGGGGTCCATTCGTTCGCGGCATTGTTGCCAGGGAAGTTATGCCCACATGGGAGAGGATGTGGGATGACTTCGTCCAGGAGGAGACTAGACTTGTGGCAGGACAACATCAACAACAGACAGTGCAGAGTGATGAGTATATAGCTCTTTGGACAAAAGGGTAAGAAGAAGACCGACCAAGGAGGTCGGCAGGGTCCCAAGTTTGGGGTTCCACCACAGGGAGGAGAGAGCAGTAGTGGGACGAAGAGAGACATGATATCAGTGAGATGCTTTGCTTGTAGGCAGATGGGTCACTATGTAGGACAATGTCCCAAGAAGAAGAAGCAGCATGATGTTTCAGTAGCGACAACAAAGGAGCTTTAGTTCGATGAACAATTTGCGAGAGAGTGTGCATTCCCGACTACATTGTCTATTGTCACACCATCCAACATCAGATGGGGAGACAGAGTTGAGGAGGACCTACTAACTCATAGTAGTGATTCAGAGGGAGCTCGGACTCAGTTTCCTTGGACACCATCAGAGGGGGTGACTGGTCCACCCAAGACAGCTTCAGTTTCATATTTTTCAAGACAGAGGGTTGGTGCAGGGGATTCAAAGCATCAAAGATTGATGAGGAGGAGTTGTAGGGAACCATGGAGGCTTGAGCCTCACTTGGCTACAGAGACGGGCATATCAGGTTCTGGATCCACTTCAGGTGGAAACTAGGTGAGAGGCCAAGTTGAGGATCTTGGTGAGATGCCGAGATCCAGGTGATTTTAGTGAGATACCAAAAGGAGGAGACTCTTGGTGAGATTCCAAGAGTAATGACCATTGGCGATCTGCCAGGAGGTAGAAATCCTTGGTGGGAGACCAAGGTTGAGATATTTGGTTTGGTACCAAGATCTAGGTGATCTTGGATAGGTGGAGAGACACTTCCATCTATAGATGACGCAGATGGAGAAGATCTGTGTCAGAGACTACTTTCATTGATTAGGGTATAGCCATACTCACCGAGTATTTTCCAGTAGGTAACCATGTCCACTACAGGGATGCGATTGGGGGTGAAGGGCACTTTCCTCGGTAAGAGGGAGTGTTGAGATTTGGGTACCTTGGAAAGTGGTCCCCTTGTGTTTGTGAGCTTCTAAACACATGTGGGAAGTAATTTGTACCTTGCACTATGTACTTTATGTCTAATTTCACTTTGACTTAGGAGATTTAAGTCAAAAGTGAAATTTGGTCATTTAAGCCTAAAATGACAATTAATTCACTTTGTGGGTGAATTAAGGGACATAAAGTGAAACTATGGACACTTAAGTAAAGTGGGTTTTGGGTTGAGATTTACTTGAGATGATCTCAACAATTGATGAGGGATTAGATGAGATGATCTCATCCACCCAACTTTTAGGTTTCCTTATGCTTCCTTAAGGAGGGCGCAAGGAGCAAAAGAAGCTTCATTCCTTCATTTGTTCACTTGGAGATTTTGAGAGAGAGCATGATGATGAGGTTTCAGTCATTTGGAGAGGCTAGATTGGGCGCTCCCTTCCATGGAGATAGCCAACATGCTTAGGGCCTTGTTTATTTATTGAGGAGCTTCCAGTTCTGAGGAGGGTGCATCATCAGTGGGGAGGACTTAGAGAGATCAGATTGCAATGAGGTCTATTTCATAAGGAGGCTACCCATCAATATCAGAGTAGTGTGGAGGGGTTTTTAGATCATAGATTCCAGTTGGCTTCTGACTCCATTTCAGTGGTCTTGTCATCATTTCTTGGGGGCGCACCATCCTAGGGTGATTTTGCTTCATTTGTACTAGTGTTGCAGATTGGATCAAGATGATATTGTATCAGGTTCATCTATATTTTGTACTTGTTGTATTCCACCATCTCTTCTCCTCATATGTAGACATATATTCCAAACTGGTTTTTCCCTCGGGGGGTTTTATCCAAGGTCATGTTGACCAAAAATACTTGTGTTCAATTTCATGTATGTTAGAGTGTAGAACTACTGTATTTTCAGATGTAAATATCTCTAGGTGTGTTACACTTATTTTGGCATGCATGTGCTAACCCTTGGTTATTAAAACTACATGCAAGAGTACCTAAATTGCGAATGTAGGGGCGCATTCTAGGAGGAGGGTGCACTCTCTTAAGGAGTGAGCAAAGCTTGAAGAAGAGTGTTCTAAACATGGAGAATGGTTTGAGTGAGAGGGGCACACCCAAGGAGTAGGGGTGCACCATTTGTGGGGTTTGGACAAGAGGAGGGTGCACCAAAGAGAGGGGGCGCACATGTCCAATAGCTTCACCAAATAACTCAAGATTTCTTCAAGGAGGGCACATCTACAAGTGGGTAAAGGAAAAGGAATCAAAAAGCAAAGGAAAACAACAAGGTAAAGTGACCAAGGGTTTAGCAAGGAAAGAAGGGCGCACCAAGGCTAAGGGCATCTTCATTCATTGGCTAGCAGGCACATCAACAATGGACTCCAAGGTAGCCAAGATTGGTTTCTATTGTACCAGGTTCACTTGTTTTATTTATGCTTTGAGATCTCCAAATATTTACATCTACTCCAAACTGGTTTTCCCCATGGGGGTTTTTCCAGGGTCATGTTGACCAAAAACATATGTGTCAATTTCATGCATGCTTAGAAGTGTTAGAACAACATTTAGAGTTGTAAAGATTGTGAGGAGCGTTATGTGTTTTGAGTTATATTGTATGTGCTAACAATTGATATGAAAAACACTTGGAAGGGCACCTCAAAAGGAAACTTAACCACAAAAATTATCAACAGAAAGTAACCAAACATTTTGTTGTCCTAAAAGGCAGCAAAGGACAGTTTTGGAAAGTCAAACTTAGATCTAAAATCTAGTGAAAGACAGATCAGATTTAGCAGCCTGATAATACCTCGTCTCTCTTCAGAGACCCCCTTTTTAGCCAATCCACTTGGGGGGGCGTATGCATATTTGAATCCATTTTCCATTGGATAGGCATTTTAGATCATAGGTCATTTTGCATATCAATTTATCTTCTATAAACAAGAAAAGTGGTGATAGCTCTGAGAGGGAGCTATAGTGACAATTGCAGGAGGAAACATATTAGATGGTCTCTAGTTTGAGACATGGAGAATTCTATCCAGACATGGATTTGTATACATGGTAGTATACATCCTTATACCGAAGGTGAAGAGGACAAGTTAGAACCTTTTGAAAAGAAGGATACCTTTGTGGGATACAGGGTGTTCCACATGGAGATTGATGAGGAGGAACAGGTGACTCCACCAGTGGTGAGGCAGATGACCCCACCTAGTACTAGTTCAGAGGGAGTCATGTTGATATTATGGTAGTTGTGGGAAGTATTTACCTCTACATGTAAACCTATTGAGAATAGAATAGACAAGTCGGCTCAAGACGATAATTTGTATTAGGTTATTAGCCTCCAAGAGAAGAAGTCAGCCAGAATAAATAATATATAATGAGTAAATAGGTACCCAGAATGAGAAGTTGACCTAGGCAGTTAGCCAGAATTAGTATAAATACAAGAGTCTAGTCTTCATTCTGGTAGGCATTTCTTAGAATTGCAGAGCAACACTTGTTCGCAAGTTTGGAGGAGAGCTATCGTTGCAGCTGCTATAGCTAGCATATTTCGGTTTTGGCATGGACTATCTCTTGGTTATGGTTTGGACTATTTGATCAGCTCTTGTTTGGTGTGCTATCCTTGGAGAAAGGTGTGCTACCCTTTGTTTGGCTATCTAGCCTAGGGTTTGCTTCCAAAATGATTCTCTGTCAAGGTTAAGGTGCTCGGAGGGTGGCTTCGGCCTATGGTTGGGTGAAAATAGTGATATTGTCGATGGTAAAACGAGCACATCCATTATATTCTAATAGGTTATGGGCCCACACCTCCTTCATTCAGTCTAACCGCTCGAAGGAACCATAGCCATAAGGATATTAATCTCGTTGAAGAACTGCGACTAGGGTTTCTAGCAGGAGCAGTCACCAAAGCACTAGCGCTAGGTTTACTAGCATGTATAGTTGCAAAAACCCTAATTCTCTCGTTGAGGCACCTTAAGTGAATGGATTGACCTAATTTCCAGATAAACCAATGCGCCCTAGCCTAGCGCATCTCCTGGTACTCTCAGCAAGCCAAGACGTCAAGTTTGAGTTTTTGGTCAAATCTAGGGTTGACCAAGTCAAAGAAGCCATGACCTACTCCATGAAGTTAGAAAAAAAGTTAGATGGAGATTCTAACTTCAGAGCATGGAATACAAGGATTGACCTCATCCTTGCCAAGAATAAAGTACTAGATATCGTGAAAGGAAAGATCGTGAAACCAGAGTTTGAAGAAGGAAAAGAGAAAGAATCGCAGAACGTTACAGTTATGGAAAAGTTCAAAGACGGTGACATCAATGCCATGAGTATCATAGTGGACCCTATAAAAGATCACTTGATACCCTACATCTCCCATCTTGACTCATCAAAGAAGATGTAGGATGCCCTAACAAACCTCTTCTCTGTCAGAAACATTGGAGAAGTAATGAGTCTGAAGAATGAGCTCTGTGACATGAAGATGAATGATGATGACATCATAACATCATACTTTGTGAGGATCTCTCAGTTAATATATCAACTACAATATATTGAAGAGATCATTTCAGAAAAGGAATTGGTAAACATAGTACTCAATGGTCTTCCCAAGACATGGGATGCATTTGCCACAAGCATGAACATTTGCCGCAAGGAAGGAGTATCGGACATTTGCCGCAAGGAAGGAGTATCGTACATTTGCCGCAAGAAGAATCAAGGATTAGTGAAAAAGAAAAACCCCAAAAGAAATACGATGATCAAGCCTTCACAGCAAGATTCAAGAATTTCAGGAACAAAACGAAGTTTGGCTCAAGGAAGAATCCAAATCAAGAGAAAGATATGTCAGAAATGCAATTCTTCAACTGTTGAAAATATGGTCACTACAAGAATCATTGTCCCAAGCTAAAGAAAAGGAAGGAGTCACACGAAGCATTAGTTGACGAAGAAAATGAACCTTCAAAGAAGACTAAGCAGGATGAAACAAACTTCTTCCTCTAAAGACAAGGTAACAATACTCTTCTTAGTTCTTGTACATATCTTGTTTGCATAGTCTCTGTACATATCTTGTATATCTATCTCTTAGAAGATAATATGTTCCAAGAAGAACTATACCTATGGAAGAACAACAAGATAAGAATTTATATCATTATACAAGTCAGATAATACACATGAAAGGATGAAACACATCAAACAAATCATATGGAATCTATTACAAGATAATCCGAAATCAGAATCAATCTTGAAGAAACTTAGAAGAAGCAAAGATAGAAAGAAGTCAACAATCAAGAGGAAATTGGAGAAAGACTTGTGACAATAAGGATGCAGACAGAAGTGTGGACTCTGTTAAATGGAGGGAGCCGATTATATATTTCCAAAAGAAAAACATGCACTCATACATGAAGCAAGGATTAGGAGGGAGCTAATCCTATGATCCATTGAATATGATGAAGTATATATCCATGGTAGCAGCCATGAAGGGAAATACATGTTTAGTTCGACCTTAGAAGAAGTCTTCTTCGAAGAGAAGCCTTAAAGTATCTCTGGTTGTCCATCCACATCTGTGATCCTATGATGAAAGGAAGAAGTGGAAATCTTTAAAGCATGGAATCTATAAGAAACCCATGGACCCAAGAGCTAAAGAAAAACATGAGGAAGAACATGAACATTCCAAGAAAGAAAGACAAGCTAGAACAACCAGTCATTGTATCAAGAATCACAAGATTACCAGCCTGATATGAACTCACTAAAAACAATCAAGCAAAGGAACTGAAAGTTGGGATGAAGAACAATGTATATGAATGCAAGCATTGCAAGATCTAGAACTAGAGGTTCTCCCAGATGGAGGGAGAAGACTATGATGATTACTTGTTCCAATAAACCAGACATACCTTTACATGAGTCATTATATCATATGCACTATCCATGGGTTGGAATTCTACATTAGATGAATGGAAATATTGTTCTCCAGAACAATTGAATAAAGAGTGTATGAAGAGCAACCTCAAGGCTTTGAGGCATACCATAAAGAGACCCTTGTATGCAGATGGAAAAAGACAACTTGGTGGAGAACCTCCAATGCACAGCAGAAGTGTGGTGAAGATTTTCTATAACAGAGATATTGTATCAGAATGATTACTCAGAAGATCAAGATGATGGATTGCCAATCCATGACAAAGATCTCATGATGACAGAAGAAGTGTCACATGGATATGTTCCAGTTTGACCCTTGCCATGATGTTGTGAGCTAGTAGGAACCAAAGAGGAATCCAACAATGATATTGATCAGTGCTATATGAAGCCTTCAAAGAAAACTAGTGTTCCAGACCAAAGCACATTTGAGATTAAGCATTACATTCTTCATGATGAAGTCCAGAAAGGAGAAAGTGGTTCTCCAATATATATCTCCATGGATGAGCAGATAAGCAAACATTTTGGTAAAGCTTTTTTCCAAGATGAAAGAGTTTGCATACTCAAGCTGGAGCTCATGGAGATGACATCCTTATTGAAAAGGAAGAGATGAATCCTAGGTTGGGAGGGAGCACTGATGTATTATTGATTTATGGACAGTCATTTTTTGGTTTGAAAATTGGTCCAAGATGAGCAGTTCCTTTCTAGTTCAGAAAGTGGTTTGAGATTTTTCCAGTTCGGAAAATGGTCTAGATTGAATGGTCATTTTCGTAATGAAAATGGTTTGGTGGATTGTTGATGTACCATAGATAGCGATTTATCATTATGGTTAACATGGGGAATGGTCTAGGCCAGTCTCTCTTCTTGAGGGTTACTCAAGAAGACTGGCCCACCTCGTCGAACAATGATTTCCCATTGTGGTTAACATGGGGAATGGTCCGTTTTGGAGGTTGGTGCAAGACAGTCATTTCCTTTGGAAATGGTTCAGACATTCATTCCTTAGGGAAGATTAGTTCTCTCCAGGTTGCACTTTGTTTAGTGCCATAGTAATGGCCCAGGGTGGGGAATGGTCCAGGTTCAATAGTTAGGGACAGACATTCCTTAGGGAAAACTCATTCTCTCCAGGTTACACTTTGTCTAGTGTTGGAGGAATGGCCCAGGGTGGGGAATGGTCCAAGCTCAGAAATTACAACAGTTATTCTTCCTTTCTTGAGAAGAATAGTCCAGATAGCTCATCATTGATGTTTTACCTTCTGAGGGAAAATTCTCTTCCAATATCTCACAGATGTGAGTGGAAGAATGGCCCAGATGATTCAGTTTATATCATAACAATGTTTTCTATGCAGGTTGATATCAGATGATTGTTATGAAGACTTTATGTCTCTAGACAGTATATGTATACTACTGTGGTGGATGTGTTCCACTGTTTGTGACTATAAGTCACTGATCAAGTACCTGTGACATGCTACTTTGTGTGGTAGTGTACTACTGGATTGTAGTTGTGTACTACTATGGATAGACACAGTTGTGTTCTATTGAATGATATTGTTTTGATTGCCTTGAAGACTATCAACAGTGTTGAAAATGATTATCATCTAGATGGATTCTCAATGAACAGAGATTTCCCAGACGAAAAATGGTTTAGGACATTTATTCTTCTAGGACATATGTCCAGATTAGAAGAATGGCTCTTGTGTCACTATGTGGTGTGACTGACTTATCCAGCATCATGTCTAATTACTCAGATGGAGTATGGTTTCGAGAGATGATGCAGTTGATGAAACTGATGGTGATGATGGTGCTCATGATCTAGTCATGAGATAGTCTATACAACTATGTTGATGCTACCGGGTGAAAGGTTTGTTTGTGCTCAAGACCATTACCTGTAATACCTCCCTAGCTAGGAGGGAGTGTTGATATTATGGTAGTTGCGGGAGGTATTTACCTCCATGTGTAAACCTAATGAGAATAGAATACTCTAGGAAGCAAGAAGAAACCCTAATGAGTTGGCTAATAACCCTAGAAGACAAGTCGGCTCAAGAGGATAATTTGTATTAGGTTATTAGTCTCCAAGAGAAGAAGTCGACCAGAAGAAATAATATATATCGAGTAAATAGGTACCCAGAATGAGAAGTCGGCCTAGGCATTTAGTCCAAATTAGTATAAATATAGGAGGCCAGTCTTCATTCTGGCAGGCATTTCTTAGAATTGCAGAGAAACACTTGTGCGCACTGCAACTGCCTAGTTTGTGCACAAGTTTGGAGGAGAGTTGTCGTTGCAGCTGCTGCAGTTAGAAGATTTTGATTTTGTCTTGGACTATCTCTTGGTTATGGTTTGGACTATCTGATCAGCTCTTGTTTGGTGCGCTATCCTTGGAGAAAGGTGCACTACCCTTTGTTTGGCTATCTAGCCTAGGGTTTTCTTCCAGAATGATTCTCTGTCAAGGTTAAGGTGCTCGGAGGGTCGCTTCAGCCTATGTTTGGGTAACAATAGTGATATTGTCGATGGTAAAATGAGCACATCCATTATATTCTAACAAGTCATCCCTAGGGAGGAGGAAATTCCCAAGACAGTTCATTGGAGATCATACTTCAGAAGATGCAGAGGGAGCATATGGCTCCACAGATTGTACAGACTAAGAGGGAGTCATGTTTCAGAGGTAGCATGGTACTCCATGATTGATGGACACTTGATGAGCTAGGTTTTAGCTAAGAATGTACGTTGCTCGTCAAGACTCTCTAAGTGTATAAGGCATCGCTCAAGAGCGAAAGTGTTAGGTAGGAGTGTGACTACCAATTTAAGAGAAGGGATTTTGCATTCAATAGGTAAAATCGACTCCACACCGTGTACTAACTGGAAAGGGGAAAAACTGGTGGTCATCTTGACTGAGGTTTGGTATGCCCCGAGTGCAAGATATAGCATAATGTGCCAGTCGGACTTACTCTAGCTGACAGTTTTTTTCAAAATGGTCTTCAGAGACTTGTTGACGGTTGCTACTTGTCCATTTGCCTGGGGTAATAAGGAGAAGAATGACAATGTCTAAACCCCATCTTAGATGCTAGTTCTTCCATCATTTTGTTCTGAAAGTGACTACCATGATCAATGAAAATCTCATTCGAGATACCAAACCAGGTGATAATTTGATTGAATACGAAGAAGGTAGCAGTCTTCCCATCGGATTTAACTATAGGCATGGCCTTGAACCATTTAGTAAAGTAGTCGATGGCCATGATAATGTGTTGATGCCCTCCATCTGAAGTTGGGTTTCAATCCACGAAGTCCACCCCCCACTTGGTGAAGGGATCGATGGTAATGACTGGATGAAGAGGGGTTGGATGCGAGCACATTTTCTGAGTGAACACCTGGCAAGGGTGACACTTCTTAACCACTTCAATACAATCTTTAAAGATATACGACCAGAAATAAATGGCTCACAAAATTTTTTGGGTTGTCGCAAGCCCAGATAGATGACCACCACAAGCCCCACTATGGCAATCATTTAAGACTGACTCAACTTCTCTGTGACTTAAACAACATCACAAGATATTGTCTATTCCTCGGTGATACAAAGTGTAACCGACAATAGTATAATTCTTAGCTTGGTACCGTACATGTCATCGGTCATCTCACGAGAGATGCTGAGGGAACTTCAAAATTTGAAGATAGAGAAAAATGTCTCCATACCAAGGGTCGGATGACGAGACAAGAAAAATGTGTTTGTCTGCAAATGAATCAACATGGATAACATCCTCATCTAATCGTGGAAATTCAGAGATTAATTCCATGAAGACTAGTGATTTCTTGGATTTCGCAGAAGCTAAATCGAGATCAAATTCTTATAGGATGACAATCCATTTATTATATTTCCCCCCTATGATATGCCTGGTAAGGACATATTGAAATGGATTGACATTGGCAACCACAGTAGTCTTGCAAAGTAAGATATAATGACGTAAATGTTCGATTGCGTGAATGACAACGAAAGCTAGATTTTCAACGTGAGAATAATTAAGCTCGGGACTGACTAAGTTTTGACTAAGATAGTAGCTGACGTGCTCGTGAAGCTCATCATCCTCCTAAACCAAGACCATACCAATCGTCTCCTCGGACATGGCGATATAAAGCAAGTAATCCCTACTGTAGTCAGGAGACTTCAACAGAGGCATCGATACCAAGGATTTTTTCAAAGCATCGAAGGATTCCTAGGCTCGCTCATTCTAGATAAAAGGGGTGTCTTTCTTCAAAAGACACATGAAACCATTAGTGATATTGGCATAATTTACTATACACCGACGTAGAAAATTAGCTTTCCCCTGTAAACCTTGAAGTTGTCTAATAGTGCGCAGGGGAGGAAATTGAAGTATTGCCTCAACCTTTAATGAATCTACCATGATCCTGGTATCAGACACTAGAAATCCCAAAAGACGGCCATACCTAATGAAAAAGATGCACTTATGAGGGTTCCACTGGAATCTATAGTAAGGACATCTTTCAAAAACAAGCTGAAGGTGCGTAGAGTGATGCACTCTCTTACGAGAGTGAGAAGGACACTCGGGGGAATGCTCCCTCCTAGGTATAGGGTGTCAAATTGCGAAGGATATAAACGAGGCTCTACATGGTTGAGGATGCAAAAACTGGTGAGGAAAGCAAGGGCATGAGATGCAATCACAACTTAACGCCAAAAAATGTCTTTTTTCATGACATTTAGTCTACTTGGTGTGAAAAAGGGATAAACTTGTGTCAAATAGACGTTCTTTCAAATCCAATTTACGAGCGTGAAAGAGACAAGTTCACTCGGCAATATTTTCACTTTTTAAAACGAGTTGGAAAAGAGCTTAAATTAAACTCGGTTGGGAATCCTCTAGGTATAAGGCAGCATGTTTATGAGTGAGAAATGAGGCTCAACATAAAGTCATTTATTAACTATAAGGGACTCCCGGTCCTATGGAAAAAATCTTTGCATGGGCACCAAATGAAGCAAAGGATCTAACTAGGGCACCCATGTTTGGTAAGTCTCTACCACTTGATAACAACACCACTTATAGCAGATGGAAGGTTCTGTGTCACAACAAATGGGTTCGTACCTAAATCATAAAAATGACAGTTATAGGACAATGCAGAAATGCATGATGGAATAGGTACCTATCCTTTATGTTGGGTAGTGAAAATACTTGCGTTGAAAACTACAAAAACCACCTCAATCCACTGTGGTATTAGTCCATTAGGTGAAAAAATTATTCAAAACTATAGATAGTGGGTTAAAAATGTTATAAATATTAACAAAAGAAAAAAATACTATCATTTTGACTTTTTACCCAAATAGTGAAAATTGGACCAAATTACCTCAAGATTCAACTGGTGATTGCGGGAGCGTTAGGCAACGAAATCAGAAACCGTCTGGACCAGCTAACTCCTCTTCCCCTCCTCTTCCTTTCTAGTGGATTAAAATTTTAAATTAGGTTTCAAATTTTGAGTGAATTAGGACGCAAATTGGGTAACTCGGTGTATGCGGGCTGCCATTTATCGAGTCGTGTATATGTGAGGTTATACGCGACTGTGCAAACTATAGGGTGCATATACTCAACCCTATATGTGACTATAAATGAAGCATATCGTGTACAAGTCCGTAATAAATCATTTCTATGGTTGCTAACTCAACGAGTGATAAACAATCTCAGCCTCAAGATTGTTTTCCTCATGGTGACCAGGATCACAAGATCGGCGTCGTTGCACCAAGCATCGAGGTTTCTCATGTTCTATGTTGTAGAGTGTTTGAGACCCACGGTATATGATTGGTGTACCTCACTACTAGCTAATATGAAGAGCCAGTTGACAAAGTGCAAACAAAATAGTAAGAGCAACCTCGGGTTTGCCTCTAATGCAGTTTTTTCTTTGAGCAGATTCCAGGTTTGGGACCTAGAGTTGAGATTCTTCTGAGAGGACCTCGTGATCCATCCATGGCACGGTGGACCGAGGTAATGAGATGGCAGGGAGGAGGTAGGGTTCCCACATCCTACAACGAGGAATTATTCTACTGGTGACAACAACATGTCATTGCTTTGGATGACTACCCCTATGCAGGGATCGACTTCAGAGGGGACCTTGACACACCACTCCCATCAAGGACCGCCTATGGGGACATTGGTATGTCATATGTTTTTAAATTTTATTTTTTTTGTATTTTTGTATAGTGAGACAAAAAATATTTTTGGATGATGCTTAAGTACTAACTAGACACTTGTGTGATGCAGATGTGGGTCCGCGATAGCCGGACGGGCTTCCCGACATTGTCAGAGGCACTAGGGAGATGAGGCGGTGGGAGGAGAAGCTGGGAGAGTCCTTGAAAATGTGTAGGGAAACCTGTCTCGTTTGACTCATACGATTCCAATGGTTCAGGTAGAGGATCTTCCGGAAGCCATGCAACGACAAGTGGTTGGTGTTCCCATAGCTTGGGTGCGACTCTTTCGGTGTCTCACAAACATCATAGTTTGTTTCTATGAAACACATCTGGCGCCACAGGTGTAGATGTTGCAGATATTGTAGTATCGGTTGTATATGTGTATTGATGGTGTTAGCCCCAATTTTGTACTATAAACACCATATTTTTTGAAATATATATAAAACAAGGATCTTCGACTTTACTTATATTTACAATGTGTACATTGATGAAATGATTTTCTTTGCTTTAGTTATGTGACAAATGCCAATATAAAACAAAATTAGCATAAGCATCAGATACATGATTAGAACTCCTAGGAATGTGATAATAAGTAATAAAATTAAACTTTCGTTCTAAAAGACGTACCCATAGGGATCATCGGAGTAAAGTAAGATCATGCATGCGGTAACTTTCATTCAACTAACATACTACTAATTGGGAATCTAGGCGAACCTCTAGAGAGCAAATAACATGTGAGATAGCATCGCGCAAAAGTTCTATAACGACGTTATATTCGGCCACATTATTCATGGATGGTCCTACGAATACGCCACCTAAAGACACCAGTAGACCCTCGGGTGAGTAAACCACCCAAGCAACGAAAGCCAAGTTCCGTGTATGGTGATTGGTTGCGTCTGCAAATCCTAAGTAGACCGATGACTCCAACCAAGGGAGAACTCGATAAGCAAGTTGAAGACGAAAAGAAAGGAAAAATATATATACACTAAATTACATTAGTATACAAAGAGTTTCGTCCAAGCTTGGGGCTCAAGCATAATATCTTTTCAAGTAGATCCCATTCCTGGGCTCGGCCAACATATTCCCTTCATAATATTCTAACTCGTAGGATCCTTTTTCTAAGACACATCACACAATATAGGGACCGTGCCACATGGGTTTAAACTTGCCTTCCCCTAGTGGTTCTTTGACTTGATCATATAAGAGGACCAAGTCACCCTCAACGTACAACCGAGGATAGATAGACTTATCATACCGTACCTTCACACGTCTTTTGTTTGCCTCGAGAGGCGTAGAGGTGTCTCAACGTTTCTCATCAAAACTCTCTAGGTGTACAAGGTGTCGCTCAAGATTGGAAGTGTTAGGTAGGAGCACGACTGCCAACTTAAGAGAAGAGATTTCACATCCAATAGGTAAAATCGACTCCACACCGTGTACTAACTGGAAAGGGGAAAAACTAGTGGCAATCTTGACCGAGGTTTGGTATTCCCAAAGTGCGGGATATAGCATAATGTGCTAGTCAAACTTACTCTAGCTGACAATTTTATGCAAAATGGTCTTTAGAGACTTGTTGACGGCATTTACTTGTCCATTTTCCTGGGGGTAATAAGGAGAAGAATGACCATGTCTAAACAACAACTTAGATTCTAGTTCTTCCATCATTTCGTTCTGAAAGTGACTGCCATGATCAGTGACAATCTCACTCAAGATACCAAACTAGGGGATAATTTGATTGAAAACGAAGAAGGCGGTAGTCTTCCTGTCAGATTTAAGTGTAGGCATGGTCTAGGCCCATTTAGTAAAGTAGTCGATGACCACGATAATGTGTTGATGCACCCCAGCTAAAGTTGGGTTGAAATCCATGAATTCTACCCCCCACTTGGTGAAGGTACCGACAGTAATGACTGGGTGAAGAGGGGCTATATGTGAGCACATTTTCCAATAGAAGGCCACTTCTTAACTGCTTCAATACAATCTTTAAATATAGAAGGCCAGAAATAACCAGCTCGCAAATTTTTTTGGGTTGTCGCAAGCCCAAATAGATGACCACCATAAGCCCCACTGTGGAAATCATTTAATAATGACCCAAATTCTCTGTGAGTTAAAAAATGGCACAAGATATTGTCTATTCCTCGATGATACAAAGTGTCACCGACAATAGTATAATTCTTAGCTTGGTACCGTACACGTCATCAATCATCTCGCAAGAGATGCTGAGGGAACTTCAAAGTTTAAAGATAGAGAACAATGTCTCCATACCATGGGTCGGACGAGGAGACAAGAAAAATGTGTTCGTCTACAAGTGAATCAACATAGATAACATCCTCATCTAATCGTTGAAAGTCAGATATTAACTCCGTGAAGACTAGTGATTTCTTGGATTTCGCAGAATCTAAATCGAGATCAAATTCTTGTAGGATGACAATCCATTTATTATATTTTCTTGGATTGCATGAATGACAGCCAAAGCTATCTTTTCAACGTGAGAATAAGTAATCTCATGACTGATTAAGTTTTGACTAAGATAGTAGACGACGTGCTCGCAGAGCTCATCATCCTCTTGAACCAAGACCATATCAATCGTCTCCTCAGACGCGACGAAATAAAGCAAGTAATCCCTACCGTAGTCAGGATACTTTAGTAGAGGTGTCGATACCAAGGATTTTTTCAAAGCATCGAAGGACTCATAGGCTCGTTGATCCTAGATAAAATGGGTGTCTTTATTCAAAAGACGCACGAAACCATTAGTGATATTGGCATAATTTACTATAAACTGACGTAGAAATTTATCTTTCCCCTGTAAACCTTGAAGTTGTCTAATAGTGCACGTGGGAGGCAATCGAAGTATTGCCTCAACCTTTAACGGAACTACCATGATCTCGGTCTCAGACACTAGAAATCCCAAAAGACAACTAGACCTAACGCAAAATATGCACTTATGAGGGTTCAACCAGATTCTATAATAACGACATCTTTCAAAAACAAGCTGAAAGTGCGTAAAGTGATCCACTCTTACAAGAGTGAGCAACGAGATCATCAAGGTAATCTTCGAATGTATTCTTAAAATCATGGAATGCGAAGGTCATGGCACGTTGGAAGGTTTCTCCGACGTTTTTAAGGTCGAAAGGCATTTTTCGATATGCGAAAGTACTCCAAGGACAAATAAAAGTCATCTTGTGTTGATCCTCGGGTTTAATTTGAATTTCGTTATACCCTAAAAAGTCATCCATAAAAGAAAACACTTCGCTCCCCACACACTCATCGAGAATCCAATCGATGAAAGGTGTCGAGAAGTTGTCTTTAGGATATGCCTTGTTTAGATAACTAAATTCCATGCATACATGGATAGTTCCTTACTTCTTATTCACAGGAACGAGATTGGATACCCATTCAGTCAAGGGAACTAGGTAGATAAAGCCAACATTAAGTAGCTTCTCCACCTCTTCCTTAATAACAGGGGCCTTCTACAGATTGACAGCTCTAAGACGTTGTCAAACAGGTTTAGCATCCAGATAAGTTCTAATCTCATGCTCAACAATACGAGGGTCGATTCCAGCATCTCTTCATATGACCAAGCAAATACATCTTGGAATTCCTTGAAGAGTTCGGTGTAGATCAGGATTTCCTCTGGCGAACAATCCGCACCGATATGTACGTTTTCAATCTTGTCAAGGGTATGAGAGATATCGATCGTGACGGTAGGAGAAATACTCGCCATATTTATTTCGGCATAAAGGTCGTGTGTATCAAGTGGAACTACAACATGACCGAATATGTCACTCAAAATATATCAAAGTCATATTGTTCGAGAAAATAAGAGTGGTGATGCATATCATCCCAAGGTTTGTCGAAACCATTCATGGCTTCGATGATAGTGTCATCCGAGGGAAAATTCCCATCGAGGCAGTCATATGAACAAGACAACGAAGTGGCCCACATAGGCTTAAGAGCGGGATCCTCCTCGTTTTTCAGTGAGGTAACAGGATCAGGATCAAGAGAAGAGTTAAGAACAACTCGATACACGATCTCCACTACCGATAGTGGCATGGCCATTCTAGCATGCGACTAACCTTCACAAGACGAAGTTGGAGAAGGTAGGGTACACAGATCACTAAAATAGGAAGTGCAGAAAGGAATGGACTTCTCTATCGAAACAGGCCTACTAGACATGGCGTAAACATGGTGAATCGGTGCCATGAATTCAAAAGTACCCATAAGGGAAGAATACATTCTAACACCGACATTCTCAGCTATCGGCTGAGAATTGTTGATCATAGGGATCGACGGTCCAACAGATGCATTGGGACTAGCATACGCAAAGGATAACTGCTCGATCATCATGATCTTCCCATCATGAGGAAAACAAAGGGTATGGAAGACAGATGGTACGACAACGCCCATAGCATAGGTCCAATTGCATCCTAGTAACAAGTTATAATCAAGAGGCGCATCAACTACCTCGACCTCCACCTCTACTGTCTTCCCACCTAACTGGACCGGAAAGGCAGGAAGAATACCGTGAGGGTGGAAGGAATGACAGTCAAAAGCAATCAACATGTTCGATGATTTAAAAAGAGTCAGAGAACCAAGAGCTTTCCAACAGATCAGGGACATCAAACATGTAGTATCACTTTCATCAACAACCGCATGTTTGATGGTATACTTTGAGTAACCCACGTGGATTTGGAATTCCACATGGTAAATAAAGCGAGGCTTCACATCTGTGACGTCAAACTTGATAACTTTTGAGCCACTGGGTTCTAGAGCTCCTAACGCAAATGCAAAGTCATTCCTCTATGAAGGACACATCTGGAGTACCTCCAAATCCGACATCACACAAGGGGTTTGACCAGGTCCTCAACAATAGAGTAGTTATTGGCATCTCTAGAATTTGGATTGGGGGTAGAGAACTTGAGTACTCCTTTCGGAATATGAGGCAGTGGATCTGGTTTTTCAATATGTAAAGTCATCCTCAGAGGAGGAGGAGGAGATTCTAGACCAAGCAGAGCCTTTGAATAACTATAATCTTGAGATCGAGTGGCTACATGAAATTTCGCATCGACCATATTGATACACAAACAGTCATCGTCTTGCAATGGCGGGTTTTGACTCCCTCTAGTCGCATTTTCGACGTTTGAGGAACTCAAGGCCATGTGTTGGTTATATGGAAAAGGATTCGTCAACACGACGGGTGGTAGAGATAATAGCCTCACAGCTTTCGCAAGTTTGGGGCATAAATGAGTAAGGTGATTATCTGTACAAAGCTTATAGGGAAATTTCACCTTACATCTTTCTCTCTTGCCCTCTCCGGCATTACTATTCACCTTCTCATTATTACCATTGTCCTTGGGTTTATTATTATTTTTCCCACCCTTACAATTATTATTACGTCCTTTCTTGTTATTCCCGCCAGGTTGTTGGTTACCATTTGGGTACATCCGCCGATTGAGTGGGATTGGAAGACACAGACGAAGTTGGCCCTCCTGCAGACTGATTTAGAGACAATTCTTTCAAATGGCTTGTCACAGAGTCTGTGGATTTTACATTGGCGGAGCCTACAATGCCATCGGCATGAAGTCTGGGATTTTTTCTAGGGTCATAATTTGATCGCGGTGCATCTGGAAGAATGTGGTATAACATCCCAGACTGAGCATATATAAGATATAACTACTGGGCTTTGTAGATCACTTCTTCCTTAGTGGTGACCCCGGATGTAGCAACATCCTTCGAGACAGGAGTCTGCAAAGACTTAAGAAAATATTCTAAAAGAAAGGTTGGGGGTATGGATTTCTTAATCAACCTCTTTCGTCTACGCCACTCCTGGATATGATCCGAGATATGAGTGGCGGTGTCCTGGCGTGAAGTCGACAGAAGTTCTAGGCTAGCATCGTAACGAATAGGCAATTGGAAGTGGTTAAGGAAGACCAACACCATCTAACTAAAGGTCCCATATGCCCCCCTAGGTAGCTCGATATACCATTTCACAGCGACCCCAATGAGGGTGTGTTAAAATAATCTTAACCGAATGGAATCATCATTAAGGGAATTTGAAGAGCACCATAGGTAAAAGGTAGTAACGTGATCACCAGGATCCTCTACCATTTCGCAGACCCCAATGAGGGTGCGTAAAAATAATCTTAACCGAATGGAATCATCATTAATGGAATTCGAAGAGCACCATAGGTGAAATGTAGTAACGTGATCACCAGGATCCTCGCCATTCTTACCTTTGAATTTCGAAATGTCTGATGGAAGCTTGGTGGGGACAGGGGGGCATGTAGAATCATGACTCACAAGGTCGTTCAACAACTTAGACAAGTCTGGTAGATTAAGCGTGGCCAGAAAAGGGAGACGGGGTTGCAACATCTAGCCCCAAGCTCCCTGGAAAGATTGTGTTTGAGGAACTGCATCCCATCCAGGGTTTTGGTAAGCACCATGGCCCTATCCGGGGTTGTAAGACCCTCCTCTAGGTTGATTCATAAAAGGTTGGTTGGGCATCATTCCAGTAGGAATGTTCTGATGGGGGTTATAAAAATTGCCCCCAGTCGGATTGGATCTGGGTTGGGGGTTTCCCAAAGTGTGAAACGAACCTCCTCCGAGGGTGAATCTGGAGGATAGAGGTGGATTCTTCATGCCAAACGTGTTGGTCGGAATTGACACTGAGGTAGGGGTATAGGAAAAAACTTGAGTATAAGCTTGTGCACCAGGTTGGTTGTTCCACCCAAAAGAAAGAACATTAGACCTGGGGTTAAAAGCAAGAATGCCTCCCATATTAGGAGTTGTTTGAGAGATTTGAGAACCACAAAACAAAACTGGATATAAGGAGGTGTAGTGCCCCCAAGCCCAATGCTAGTATTAGGGCCAACATTTGGGATGGCGTTCGAAAAATGCGAAGTAAAGTTCAACATACCATAAGAAAAAGGACTAGAGGACATGGGGATGGACTGAACATTATAGCCCAGTGAGTGACCAAGAGACCCGAATGGGTTCAAGGCAAGAGATTGATCATTCACTATAGGTCAAGCCATAGTAATGATAGTTTCCTCCGGAACTACAACCATTGTGGTTGCAGGAGTCGAAGAGGTGCCATTAACTATAGTAGGTGTGGGAGTAGAAGGGCTCTCAGTGTTCTGAAGACTAGGTTCAATACTCATCCCTGTTGAATCACAAGTCTGAACAGACGAGGTGTGTGTATCACGTCTAATAACTCTCTGCCTTTTAGAGGCAAAGACTCGAAATCTGGTGGTAACTGTAACAAGCGATGGGTCCGGTAGGGACGTTGGTTCGACTCCACGATGACTTAAGACTCAAGATACAAAAAATAAATCCTAAGGCCCACTAGTATTCAAAGAGCACACCAAAAATCAAACGACCAATATGCACACAAACGGGGTAAAGTGGCTGGAAGTGGCCTCCCTCCCTAAAGAAGGTATGTCTTTCCCAAGAGGGGCCTGAGACTCCCGTGTAAAGATCAAAGGTAACATAATCAGTTATAAGGGCCCTCATGGGCTTAACAACCAATCGGTTAGATCCCCCCAGAGAGGTAATCCTCCATAAAGGTTGTGTGTTGTCCAACCCTTATCTGACCTAGGGTACCTGCAGAATAACCCATGCAAGTAACCTATGTGGCACCTAAGTCAAGCAACTAAGAAACCAATGTATAACCGATGCACAGGCGAGCAGTCGTAAGTCAAGTCCACCGTATGGGCAGGGTAGCAAATCCCGAAACCTTGAAAGTATCACCTCTCATGAAGTTAAAGGCACTAGCAAGATCTCCAAATACAAATAGATCCCCAGAAATATCTTTGACGCTAAGAAGGTATCGGGGGAATATCCCTTCAACCAACCTCGCACGACCTCGTGATTAACTCCGGTGTGAGAGGAGCCTCCTGATATTACCAATTATACAATGGATTTCTCCACTTCCTTTGTCAGACACATATGTATTTAATTGCCTTGGAGAAGTTTACTCACAAAATCCTATTCCAAGGCACTAAACCCTAAGCTAGTTTGTGCACCCTAGAAAATAGAATCATGACTAATCAATTTTAAATTATAGCATTAATTTTAGTTTTTGTGATTACTCAAAAATGTATGGTAGTGAAACTCATGATGTTATGATTCAGTAAGAAAAATAAATATGAATATAATGCAAAGTCCTAACATCAATTTTCAATGAATGATATTCTTCCAATAACAAATGCAATTTTCAAATTCAACTCTGCAATTCTGAAGTAAAAATGCAATATTTCTTTACATGCACTAAGCTAATGACAAAGACTCAAAAATTTGAAAATGCCAAGCAATGAAAAATGCCTAATATTTTTGTGTTTTCAGTATAAGAAAAATGAAAATGCATGGATTGAACAACAACTTGATATATAAAACTCTACTATGTACAGAAAAAGATAACTCAAGCAGAATACCAAGGAGAAAAACACCCAGCCAATGTACAAGGACAATCAAAATGAAAAGGTGATGAGAAAGACTCCGCCCAAAAATTCAACTCCAGACAGGTTTCCTGTCATCCCATAGGCACTTAACAGTCACTACAGAGACCCAAGAAGACTCGAAAAATATCAAATCCCACCCAGCAAGCAAGCAAAGAAGGATGATGTACGCGACTGTTCAAGGAAACAGAGTGTATGTATGCCGTTTGCAAAGGGCCAACCCACATATATATGCGACTGGCAAGCCAAAAAATGTGTATATGTTTCTTAAACAAAGCCAGGCAAGGGAGAAGGCTGAAAAAATCAGACCCGGAGTGAACAGAGGTTGTCCAACAATGATACGACAAGAAATGCAATAGGAATGATAAATCTAAGGAGAAAAGCACTCCAACCATAAGAAAGAAGATTCAATCCGCAGTATGGCTGCCAATTCTGTTATGAGAAAAATCTCTCTATGGCTAGGGTAAACCACAACAGACGAAAATGACTGCAGAAAACAACTCTATTCTCAAGTATGCTATATAAATGAATATGCTAGCGAGACAAGATAACATGCCTACCTCATCCAAACGTTCGATGAGGTCCACCGTTGAGCACTTGACCCAAAGCAATATACCTGCAACTAGTCCTCAACAACCAAGCAAAGAAAGCATATGGTGATAATAAATGATGTTATCACATTCAATAGCATAATCCATTAATAAACATGACAAACACACCCATGGAATAATAATTCAAATATTTGCAAGATTCAATTTGACAGGAAAATAGTATTTCTATTAATATATGATTAGCATAAGTGAAAATGTTATAGACTTCTGTGTCGGCATGGTTCGAAACCGAGAAACTAGCTGGGCCTCCACCAAAGGCAAGCTCAGAGAAGAGCGACAATAAAGTTCTCAATTAATAAGGGATATCAAGTTCTCAATCAATATTGATCTTTATTGTATATCCAGCCTTGGGGGCTTGCATCTTCTTGCTGAAGCACTTTGTAGCAACTCTTATCTTATCTATTGGAGCTATCTGAGGATTATTCCATATTTTCATCCTTCTTGTATCAGGTTCTTGCTATTTACATCAATAAAGGTCAGATCTTGTTGTTGGTTCCATATCTTTTGTTATCTTGTAATTTCATTGCTTGTCTTCAGATCTAAACTTAAATAACTGAACTATAAACCCTAAGGCCGAAACTTAAGAGGCCAACTTGCAAACAAATATACACAAACAAGAAAATTAGTGGTCAGTTAGTGTTCCAAGAGAAAAAAATTGGCTCGGGAACATTACACCCCTCCGCTATCATTTCGTTCACCGAAAAATGGTTTGTTGGAGTATCTTCGACACTAGGGTTTTGTTCAACGAGGCATACTGCAATTTTTTAAGAGGAGGTCAATTTTCAAGAACATTGTATCAGGCATTTGTGGGTATTGTAGTCGCATGGGCCTTGGCCAAACAGACTTACGGGAGCTTACATATCTTCGTTATGCTACTTGGTTTGGATTTTATGCCCCCGAACCAAATTGGCCACATGTCCCTGAATGGCTTGAGGAGACGATTTGCAACTCGCGATAAAACTCAAACTGGGACTCGAATGGATGAACCGTCAGTTGAATTGTATCCGAAGCACTGGGTTTCAGCAAGACGAGCCCCTTTGCTATCATTCCATCGATCCAAAAAAGGGAAGGCAAGGCAAGGAAAGGCATGCCAAGGCAAGGCAAGTGAAGGAAAGACAAGGAAAGGCAAGGCAAGTGAAGGTGAGGCAAGGCATGACAAGTGAAGGTGAGGAATGGAAAGGCATGGAAAGTGAAGGAAAGGAATGGCAAGGCATGGCAAGGAAAGGCATGAAAAGGCTTGGAAAGGCAAGGCATGGCAAGGCAAGGCAAGTGAAGGCATGGCATGGCAAGGAAAGTGAAGGAAAGGAAAGCCAAGGCAAGGCAAGGCAAGACATGGAAACTAGAGCACCCCTCACTCTTTTGTTCCATGCCTCGGATGTTGATTTACTCATTTATTTCGAGAACTAGGGTTTTTATTAGTTAAAAGCAATGCAACATTTGGATTAAGGGGTCAAATTTATGAAATCCTTCCTCAAGAGAAGATGGACAATGTGGTCACCTAGTCCATGCCTAAACAAGCTTGCAACATCTCACAAAACTCAAAAAAAATTCTCCGTTGGGTTTTTATCCCCCAAGGAGGTATTGGCCAATAGTCCTCGAAATGCTTTGGGATGCGACTTGCAACTAGGCATAAAAAAAAAACTGAGACCCAGATTGAGGAATCGTCGACTCTGTTGGATTCCTGGCATAGGATTTCAGCTAGAGCACCCCTCACTCCTGGGCATAGTGACCACAAGGGAAATCGTTGTCTATGGTATATCAACAATCCATCGAACCATTTTCATTACGAAAATGACCGTTCGATCTGGACCATTTTTCGAACTGGAAAATGCATGTCCGTCAGAAATCTCAAACCACTTTCTGAACTGGAAAGGAACTTCTCATCCTGGACCATTTTTCCAACTGAAAAATGATTTTCCATAATTCAATAACACATCAGTGCTCCCTCCCAACCTGGGAGTCATCTCTTCCTTTTTCAATAAGGAAGTCATCTCCATGAGCTCCAGCTTGAGTACGCAAACTCTTTTATCTTGGACAGAGGATTTACCAAAATCTCTGCTTATCTTCTCATCTATGGAGATATATATTAGAGAACCACTTTCTATTTTCTGGACTTCATCACGGAGAATGTAATGCTTGATCTCAATGTACTTCGCTCTTTCTGGAACACTGGTTTTCTCTGAAGGCTTCATATAGCTCTGATCATTACAGTATATCATAGTTGGATTCAACTCTTTTGTTTCCTGCTAGCTCATAACATCATGGCAAGGGTCAAACTGGAACATATCCAAGTGGCACTTCTTCTGTCATCATGAGAGTTTGTCATAGATTTGCAATCCATCATCCTGGAGTTCTAAGTAACCATTTTGATACAATATCTTTGTTATAGAAAGTTTTCACCATGCTTCTGTTGTGCATTGGAGGTTCTCCACCAAGTTGTCTTCTTTCATCTACATACAAGGTTTTCTTTTTGGTATACCTCAAAGCCTTGAGGTTTCTCTTCATACACTATTTGTTCAATTATTATGGAGAAGAGTCTTTTCATTCATCAAATGTAAAATCAAAACCATGGATATTGCGGACGATATAATGGCTCATGCAGAGGTATATCTGTTTTACTAGAACAAACAATCATCATAGTCTTCTCCCTCCATCTGGTAGAAATTCTAGTTCTAGATCTCGCAATGATTTCATTCATAAGTCTTCCATACACTGTTCTTCATCACAACTTTCAGTTCCTCTACTTGATTTCTTTTAGTGAGTTCATATCAGGTTGGTAGTCTTGTGATTCTCGATACAATGACTGGTTGTTCTGGCTTTTCTTTCTTTCTTGGAATATTCATGTTCTTCCTCATGTTTCTCTTTACCTCTTGGGTCCATGGATTTTTCTATAGATTCCATGCCCTGAAGACTCCACTTCTTTCTTTCATCATAGGATCACGAATGTGGATGGACAACCAGGGATACTTTAAGGCTTCTTTTCGAAGAAGACTTCTTCTAAAGTCAAATTGAACACGTGCTACTTTTCATGGTTGCTACCATGGATAGATACTTCATCATATATAATTTAGGATTAGCTCCTTCCTAATCCTTTCTTCATGCATGAGTGCATGCTCTTCTTTTGGAAATATAATCGGCTCCCTCCATCTAGGAGAGTTTGTGCTTCTGTCTGCATCCTTACTGCCTTCTGCAAAGTGTCACAAATCTTTTTTCAAATTCCTCTCGATTGCTGACTTATTTTTGTCTTTACTTCTTCTGAGTTTCTTCAAGACTGATTCTGATTTTGGCTTATCTTATAGCTGTTACTTATGCAGTAACTTCCACATGAATTGTTACTAGGGTTTGTTGATGTACTTCATCCTTTCATGTGTATTGCCTAACTTGTAGTCATTGTGATAACAATCCTTATTTTGTTGTTCTTCCAAAGGTGTAGTTTCTCTTTGAACATCTTATAGATATGCAAGATATGTACATAAACTATGAAAACAAAGTATGTACAAGAACTATGAAGAATATTGTTACCTTGTCTTAGAAGAAGAAGTTTGGTTTATCCTGCTTGGTCTTCCTAGAGGGTTTCTTTTCTTCGGCAACTGATGCTTCGTGTGTCTCCTTCCTTTTCTTTAGCTCGGGACAATGATTCTTATAGTGACCATATTTTCGACAGTTGAAGAATTGTATTTCTGACATATCCTTCTCTTGATTTGGATTCTTCCTTGAGCCAAACTTCCTTTTGTTCCTGAAATTATTGAATCTTGTTGTGAAGGCTTGATCATCGTAATTCTTTTGAGGTTTCACTTTTGCCCTAATCCTTGATTCTTCTTGTGCACAACAAGTCCAAAGTTATTCAAATGTAGGATACTCCTTCCTTGTGTTCATGCTTGCGGAAAATGCATCCCATGTCTTGGGAAGACCATTGAGTACTATATTTACCAGTTCCTTCTCTGAGATGATCTCTTCAATAGCTTGTAGTTGATCTCTTAACTGAGAGATCCTCACAAAGTATGATGTTATGTTGTCATCATCATTCATCTTCATATCACAGAGCTCATTCTTCAGACTCATTACTTGTCCAATGTTTCTGACTGAGAAGAGGTTTGTTAGGGCATCATACATCTTCTTAGATGAATCAAGATGGGAGATGTAGGGTATCAACTAGTCTTTTATAGAATCCACTATGATACTCATGGAATTGATGTCATTGTCTTTGAACTTTTCCATAACTACAACGTTCTGGGGTTCCTTCTCTTTTCGTTCTTCAAACTCTGGTTCCACAATATTCAACACTTTATTCTTGGCAAGGATGAGATCAATCCTTGTCTTCCATGCTCTGAAGTTAGAAGCCCAATCTAACTTGTTTTCTGACTTCATAGAGTAATTCATGGTTGCCTTGACTTGGTCAACCCTAGATTTGACCAAAAACTCAAACTTGACATCTTAGCTTGCTGAGAGTACCAGGAGATGCGCTAGGCTAGCGCACACTAGTCTATCCAAAAATTAGGTCAATCCCTTCACTTAAGGTGCCTCAATGAGAGGATTAGGGTTTCTACAATTGCACCTGCTACCCTAGTGCCAATGCTTTGGTGACTTCTCCTGCTAGAAACCCTAGCGACAATTCTTCAACAAGCTTAGTATCCTTATGGATATGCTCCCTTCCAATGGTTAGACTGAATGAAGGAGGTGTGGGCCCATAACCTATTAGAATATAATGGATGTGCTCATTTAACCATAGACAATATCACTATTGTCACCCAACCATGGGCCAAAGCCACCCCCGAGCACCTTAACCTTGATAGAGAATCATTCCAGAAGAAAACCCTAGACTAGATAGCCAAACAAAGGGTGGCACACCTTTCTCCAAGGATAAAACACCAAGAAAGAGTAACAAGAGTTGATCAGAGATTCCAAACCATAACCAAGAGATAGTCCAAGACAAAACCGAAATCTGCTAGTTGCAACAACCACTCTCCTCCAAACTTGCGCACAAACTAGCCAACTGCAGTGTGCACAAGTGTTGCTTCTGCAGTTTTGAGAATACTGGCTAGAATGAAGACTGGCCTCCTATATTTATACTAATTCTGGTAGACTGCCTGGGCCGACTTCTCATTTTGGGTACTAATTCTTTTGTATATAAAATTTCCTTTAGTCGACTTCTTCTCTTGGAGGCTAATAACCTAATACAAGTCATTCTCTTGAGATGACTTGTCTTCTAGGGTTATTACCCAACTAATTAGGGTTTCTTCTTGCTTCTTGAAATATTCTATTCTCGTCAGGTTTACATGTGGAGGTAAATACCTCCCGCAGCTACCATAATATCAACAATAAGAGCTTTCCCTTTGGAGAAAGCTATTGAGTACCCTTTTCTTTCTAGCACTGCAACTGAGATAAGATTTTTCTTTAAACTAGGAACATAAAGA
The DNA here is from genome assembly GCA_009831015.1 of Picea engelmannii. Classification (NCBI taxonomy): domain Eukaryota; kingdom Viridiplantae; phylum Streptophyta; class Pinopsida; order Pinales; family Pinaceae; genus Picea; species Picea engelmannii. The sequence continues at coordinate 308,460 of ML805302.1, forward strand.
ATTTCATCGATATGAAATACATTACCTGTTTGAAGCTGAAAATATGTTGATCCAAACCCTTTGATGTCATAGGTGCCATCATCACCCAATTCTACCTTCACATTGAACTTCTTATCCTAATAGTTTACAAGATTTTGTTTGAAGCCTGTCATGTGTTTGGAAGATCCGTTGTCCACTAACCAAACTTCGTCTGACTTGGTGACAGTGTCGGAGAGGGCTGAGACAAGATAACATTCCCGACGTTGTTCTTGCTCTTTAGTAGCAACCTTGGTTCTTCTTCTTTGAGGCTCTTCTTCCTCAATTGCAATTGAAGCATGAAACCCGCGTCTCTGCTTATGCTACGAAACAAAAAAAAAGGCATTGAATAAAAGTCAATAAGACGAAGAATAAAAGGCATTGAATGGGCTATGAAACAATGGCATCCATGACAAGGTGCAGCTCACCCTCTGCAAAGGCACCCATAGGTAAGACATACATTTCCATGTTATCACTGCACCCTTTGCCCAAACATTCCACTACACCATTTCATACACCTACATGACCTAGATTAGTCTTCACCTAGGAAACACCCCAAACTTGAGGAGGATTGGCCCAATAGGACATCCTAAGACTCTCTCCAAACCTAGCTTGTTAAACTGTATAACGTCTTTGAGCATTTGTCTGGGTAAAGGGGGGTTTGATCCGCATGTTTGGGTAATTTGATTATTGGACGTGATTGGAATTGCTATGATCCCTGTGACTTATGAGCTCATGGAGCGTGTACTTGTTTTTGTTGCAGGACCATGCCCGGTGGACAACTACATATGGGGAGATGATTATCTCGGACCTCCATGGGGCTAAAATCCCACCAGATGGATGTTGTGACCCCAACCAGGGGCAGAGAGACACCAGAGGATGCCACTAGGAAAGAAGAAGAACGTTTCCTCCGAGACACTTTGGTAGGCCTAGACCCAAGGGGGTCTTTCCCTTCCACCATGATGTTGGACCTTGAAGGCCCTTGACATCATCATATTAAGCCTTGACATCATCCAGTTAGGGTTTTGGCATGAGGACAGCTTGGTTGGCATGTGTGGCAACTTCTAAGGCCTTTTGAGGCCTAACGTTTCACTTTTGAGGCCTAGCGTGATGGGGCCTAACGTCACCCTAAGAGGGGCATGACGTCATCCCTAAAGACAAATTAGGATTTCAAATGTTGATTTTATGTAAAAACTAGATTTTTGATGTAATTTGGCCATGTCGGCCTTTTCTGACCTAAATTTAATTGAAGGTCATTGATATTGTATAAATAGAGATATAAAACTCTCATTTTTCATCATCTTTTACTCACACAAGTGTGAGGTCTGAAATTCAGCCCTCTTTAAGGGTATTTGGCTTAAATTAAGTGGTGTGCAACTTCTTGGAGAGGCTATTCTTGGTGTATTTTGACATTTTTTCATGGTGGAAAGTCTTCAACTAGGGTTTGTTGTTAGATTATTCTTGATGAAGTAAGTAAATCTGCAATTCTTCGTTTATTTTTGAATGGTTATGGTAAATTTTTCGTTCCATTATGGGGCCTAACGTCACCCTAAGAGGGGCATGACATCATCCCTAAAGACAAATTAGGGTTTTAAATGTTGATTTTATGTAAAACCTGGATTTTTTTATGTAATTTGGCCATGTCGGTCATCATCTGGATTTTTTCATCATCTTTGACTCACGCAAGTGGGAGGTCTAAAATTCGGCCCTCTTTAAGTGTATTTGGCTGAAATTAAGTGGTGTCCAACTTCTTGGAGAGACTATTCTTGGTGTATTTTGAAATTTTTTCATCGTGGAAAGTCTTCAACTAGGGTTTGTTGCTAGATTATTCTTGATGAAGTAAGTAAATCTGCAATTCTTCATTTATTTTTGAATGATTATGGTAAATTTTCTTGTTCATGTCAAAGATTGTGAAATTATTAATTTGAAACCCTAGGGAATAAGCATATGTTACTATCATTTTCCTTATAATTTTCCACCTACTTGAAATTGCTAGAAAACACTTCTTTTGAAGTATCCACTAGAGCCCTACCATTTTAGCACTCTAGTAGCATCGCTTCATTTGCCTCATACATTTTACTTCAATTTTAATCTAAGGAAGAAGGAAATCACTAGGGCCTAAGGTTACTTACTTTTTAGCAGTCTTTCCTTCTAGGGTTTAGACATTGAGGCCTTAGGTTACTAACACCTCAATCATTTCATCCCTCCCTTTAGGTTATCTATTATCATTGTTGTTTTCCTTTAAGAGTTGTTGCTTCTCCTTGATTCCATTACCCTAAAATGCACTAGTCCAATCCTCACAAGTGATTGATTGACCAAACAACTCTTAAACTATCTTCCCTAAGATTTCTACTAACTTCTACTAACTTTAAATTAGACTAACTCACTAACTAATTTGTTGTTGTTGCAAAAGATTTCTACAACCATCTATAACAACAACAAATTCATCCTAAAAGCAAGATTAAAAGCTGATTAGACGTTGCCATAATTGCTTCTGACAACTATTATCATGCTGTCAATTGAAGGCTATTATTTCTTGTCATTCTTCAAGCATTATTGAGGCAAATTGTTGCAGTTGTTGCTAAATATTCATTGCTGTTATAAATATTTATACAGGTTCAATTCTATATCAGCTTGTTTATCTTTCAGAAGTTTATGGTTTTATGAAGCATTGACATCATACGATACTTGCAAATTTCATTTATTTTCTAGTTGTTGTCTTGTTTTGGGGAAGTACATTTAATTTATCTTTTGCTTCATCTCAGTAAAACCTTGGAACTTTTGATCAAAGTGACATGTGAGAGGGGTGGGACTTTCTTATAGCTTTTACCTTAGCCTTCTCAAACCCCCAGGTCACTGGGGATGTCTCCCCTGGGGTACTGTGATATACTCCTAAATAGAAAGAGGTTTCCTATTAAGGTGACAGTGATAGGTTATCCTCCTTGTTACGACAATTCAATATCCAGTTTCCTTTGGCTTTGGGCAAGTGTAAATTGTGCGATAACATGCACTTAAAAAAATAATTCTGAAGTAGGTTAAATACAGAAAATGTAAATCTGAACATGCTAAGGAGAACTAATCTTAAACTAGGATTGATCGTGAACAGAAGAAAAATTTTCTGAATATTAACTTGAACTACATGCATATGTAAACATTAGCAAAACAAGATCTGAACTTTACCTTAGCAAAAACAATTAATTGAAGTACCTAATGTGTAGATGTCCTCTTTCTTTGTGGTCAAAAAATCTATGAAGGTCATGGATCAAACCCTCAAGGGTTGAGGGTTTGATCTCATCATGATATAAGTGGTCAGTCTTTCCAAGAAGAGCTTAGGGCAGAAAACCAATCAGCATCAAGTACAGGGTTGAAAAGAAAAACCCCAATGACAAACAAGGGGGTGAAAGAGACCCCAAATAGCCCAAGAAAAAACTGTCAAAATGTAAGGAACTATTACAGCAGAATGGAAAGCTCTGAGTAGTAGCCTTAGGGATGTCTTAATAGGCCCTAGAGGTTGTAAACAATAAGTGACAACAACCACACTGGAAACACACCAACAACAGCCAAGGAAAAGACCAGAGGTAGCCTAGGAGCGGCAGAGGTAGCCTAGGATAGGCTAGCGGAAGCCTAGAAGGACCAGTGGAGGAGGTCACAGCACATTGGTAGCTAGAGGAGGGGCCGCACACTTCAACACAATAGGAGGATAGATCCGCAACACCATAACCCATCAAGAGAGAACATAAAACACCAGAAATGATGCTCCAACCAGCAAGAGGAAGAAATCTAAGGAGGCCGCACCTCAAAACAATAAGAGAGAGTCCACCAAGGAGGTTGTACCCAAAAAGAACAAAGTTGAAGTAGTCACAACAAGAAGACCAAGGAAAGATGATGAGTAGTGAGTGTAAGAATGAGTGAGGGGTAGGTTCCTTTTTATAGTTATGAAGGGATAGGATTAGATTTAATTAAAAACCTAAAAATAAAAAATAATTAATAATTAATATTTTTAATTAATAAAAATATTAATTATAAAGTCAAATAAGTAAACGTGACTTATAAAAGACTAACACCACATCAAGCAAGAAGGGGTATGAGATTCAAGCAAGGGGAGGCTACAAAACAAATTCAAAGGGGTCTTCTTCAATGACAAACTGTCCACATATGTCTCATGATAACTTATAAGCTTTTATCATCCCTACATAAGAGGAAAAACCAATGATGTGGTCATGTCCATATTCTAGCTATTCCTAGGTCTCATGGAACATCTCGGGAGAGAAGAAGAAGATCACACATCATCGCATCTTGGTACACAACCAAGAACCACCTGGTCCCAGACCAGGATACCCAAGAACACTTCTAGGGGCCCTAGAACACATTTAGGGCCTTTTATCCACCAAGGTACAAGACCAAGGATCAACCCTAGAACACATATAGGGACTTACATCATCAAGGGGCCCTAGAACACATATAGGGACTTACATCATCAACCACCAAGAAACACATCCAAGGATTAATCTAAGCACCATGCAAGGATTCCCTGGAACACATCCAGGGGCCCTAGAACACATCTAGGGACTTACTGCTTGGTCCTTGACCAAGAACCCCAAAAATACACTGGGGGCCCTCACTAGGGTCTTTTTTCATGACTCTAACTACTTGGTCCCAAACCAAGAACCCCAGGAGTGCACCGAGGGCCCTAGATCTCAGCTAGGGTCTTATGCCATCCTCGCGGAGAATTGCTCTTGCAGCTGCACTAATTTCGACACATATACCTTGATTTGTTGAAGCATACAAGGATAAGATTAGGGATTTTGAAATGATATCCCCCTAACCTTATCTTTGAGGTCAAAACCTAATGTTGGAAAATGAGTGTGACAACACCAAGGGTTTATAAGAGAATAAACTTTAGGTGCTCTTCCTTTGAGGTTTGACCTAGTCTTATGAGGGGATAATCCTAGGCCTTCAAACCTTCACCTATTCTCTTGCTTATCCTCCTTTATGGCGATTGCATTGACTCCATGTTCCCAAGCAAAAATGGCACTAGTCTTCATGTTTGCAAGTGATGATTAAAACCCTAGCTTAGCTAAAACTCTCTCTCTCTCTCTCTCAGAGAAACTGGATAACTAGGTATCTAACCTCATTCTCACACAAATTCTAACTCAACGCTTGGCAAACTAAGTAAACTTATTGCTTATGTTATAATTGTTTTCTATATCCATTGGTGCTTGATTGGATTGTTGATAACTTAATATTGTGGTTTAAGAAGGCTAAAATCATTGTTGGACACTTGGATCTTATTCCACTCATTAAGGATTATATTTTAAGATTTTATTTACTATTTTTGAGAGTTGATTTCTTGTTGCTATTGCAAAACATTCTTTGTTGACATAACATTATTTACTTCTGCAAATTTTACTACAAAGGCCTTTTACTTGACAACTAGTGTTCTAGAGGTGATTGTTCATTTGTTAGGTTTGGTAATTTCCATTTATTACACTGGAAGACTTATCTCACACATAAACCAATTAATTTTTCCAAACTCTTCCTAACCTTTCACTTTTCCCTAGACCTAGCCTATCCTTTGAGGTGACCAAGATAGGGTTCCATAGGGTAGGATAATCTTGCTATAGGATCCCTTGAAGTCATCAGGGAAGCCTCCCTTGTGTCGGACCCGTGCTTCACTAAAGTGAGGGAAGTACTTGCCTAGGTGATAGTGGCATCTACTTCCAATTGTTAAACAAGTTTAGCATCTTGTGAAGGCTTTGCACAAGTGCCAAATTTTGTGATAACAGATCCAACCTAGCATAAGGGCATCCTTTTGATGATGAGTTGGCACTTGATGATGTTGATATGTAATCTTTGGATGAGGAGGTGTGACCCTTGATGATGATTTGCACCCTTCGATGGAGAGAATTGGCCTTCAGATGCACTTTTACCCCTTTAGATGATGACTTCACCACCTTTGGAGGTTCTCACACTCACATGTGTCATTTTGAGGGGATCTTTTGATGTATTTTAATGTTATATTTATATTATAGGATATTTTGGGGGTCGTCCTAGACCTATCCACCTTGTATCATGAATATTTTGCATTTTTGGGGCTTTGTGAGAGCATAAGCACCAGGGTTTCCTCATATAAAAGGCTATCACTTTCCTCCTTAGAAAATCATAACTCCCACTGGTGGAGAATCACTTCTATAGTATTCTTTGACTACTTTCTCACCATGGAGTACTTGTGTGCACCTCTTGGAGAGTGATCTCTTGGATGATTGTCTTGTATTTTGATGGATGACTCATGATTTAGGGTTTCCCCACACATTCACCTTGACCTTCCCTTGAACCTTGATCTAACTAGTGAAGTAACCAAGATAAGGCGTTGTAGACTTGTTTAGCCTTTCTATAGGATCCTTTGATGTTACTAAGGAAGATTCCATTGTGTTGGATCTCTATCCTTCACTAAAATGAGGGAAGTAATTGCTTAGGTGATAGAGGCAAATACTTCCATATATTACACTAGTCAAGCACCATGTGAAGGCATTGCACAAGTGCTAGATTTTGTGATAACAGTGTCCAAAGATCTTGACATGTGACATTGACTTGAGGGATGATGGAGTTTGGCAGATGCCTTATGATGTAGAGATATGCTCCTTCATATACATAGGTGGTTAGCGTTCTTTGGAGATTTGAGATGTTGTGATAACATCTTGTGTTATTGGATACAATGATACTTCTACAGCTTACAAGACCTACATTCTAGCACAACAGAAGACAATTGTGAGAGGAGAAGTGAACTTTGATGAGGATGTGAGATCTTCTAGTTCATAGGATTCTCCCTTTGAGATTGAGGAGAAAGAAGACGTTGTTCCAAGGACTAGTTCAGAGACCCGAGATGAGATAGATTCAGGGGTGGACAAGGTGAGATTAGGGATGGATATGCCCTGACCTTCTACTCCAACATGTAAAAAGCCAAGATGGATGTCAGGGCTCAGAAATGTCCTATTCTCATCCATCTTTCCCGTCATCCTTCTTCACATTTCATCGCCCCATTAACCTTTCATGATATCATTTCCATAAATATACTTGGGTTTCACCTTATTGTTATCCACTTTATTCATTTTAGTATTTAAAAAGAATTTGTGATTAAATGTTAGAAAATCAACATGTTTTCATATATATCTCAAATATGTGTGAGCTTTGTAATGTGTAGGAATATGTGAAGGATTAATTCAAAGGACTTCTCGAATACCTCTTCCACCATTTCAATATTTGAGAAGATAATTCAAGACCATTCCAAAGGAGAAGATCATGGAGATTTGGTTGGAATATCTTATCTAAGATATATGAGAGATATGTGTGAGGATTTAAAGGGATTATATTTTGTAATAATGGAAGGTTGAGAGAATAGTGGATCTGTAATAATGAGATGGTTATCTTATCTTCAAGGCTCTCATTTATAAAAGAGAGTGCTCTCTCTTCATGAGAATTCAAGTGGGATGTAATTAGAATTAGAGTAGTCATTAGGATTCAAAAGAGAAAGGGATTCTTAGCTTTGATTCATATTCTTTCATTGGTATGCTTTCATGATTGTCATTTGATTATTGTTATGTAATTCAAGATAACTTTATTGTGCGAGCTCACATATGTTTTTTGTTTTTTTTTTGTAAATAAAAAAGCAGGACCTGTTATATTACTGTAGCAAAAATGTACAAAATGGAAAGCTGCTTGGGATGCCAGTTGTCCCGCCTACATAGGAAACCGGGACAACTGGGCATCCCCTGCCAAATGTCACCC
>ML805302.1:337442-347926 GCA_009831015.1 Picea engelmannii
TTTTGAGCCATTTGGAAAAGGTGGGTGGCCACCGATATCCACCTGGATCAATACTGTGTGAAAACTAAAAAAACTGAAAGAAGCAATGGTGGGGGTCCAAGTGGAATAGGTGGGTGGCCACCAATATCCACCTGGATCAGGGTTGTATGAAACAATCAACTCCCTCTTGATCCATTGCTCCTTGTAGAAACCCTCGAACTCCTTGGAGGTATACTCACCCCCATTTTCCAATATCAAAACCTTGATCTTCTTGTTTTTCTGGTTCTCAACAAGATCTTTGAAGTCTCACTATAACCCACAAACAAATCCTTGCAAGAGAAATAGTTGATGATGGAAACATAACACATGCTTCCTATGACTAGTGTTATTGGCATTGATCCACAAACATCTGAATGCACTAGGTCTAGAATCTCCTTAAACCTATTCTCGCTACTTGAGAAAGAAGCCTTAACATGCTTAACTAGTGTGCACCCTCTACATATACGCTACTTCTTAATATTGAAATATGAAATACATGTGACTATCTCCCTCAAAATAAGAAACACCTTGTGATGCAGGTGCCCCATCCTCTTGTTCCACAACTCACACAAGTTGTCTGTGTTGTGAACTAGGGCTCTAACAGGTTCACCTTGCAACCTGTATAAATTACCTTCCCTAACCCCGATCACTTGTGTTGTTTCTAGGATACATTCCTTCAGCTCAATAAGAATTTGTTGGTTCTTGAACTTTACTGCATAACCGTTATCCTCCATGATCGAAATCGAAAGAAAGTTTTTATTGAGACCTGGAATGAACAAAACTTTGTCAAAGTCTAAAGAGTTACCTGAGTCAGAAGGGAATGGTACCAACTCCTGCTACTCTATTAGACTTGAAAATCCTGAAATCTTGAGTCCTACTCTATTAGACTTGAAAATAACTCTCGGGTAGATGTCATATTCATAGATGCTCCACTGTCCACATGCCAAGCATTCCTTCGAACATGATAGAAAGGCAATATACCATCAAGAAATCCTTCTTCTTGTTTGAACACTGTGATGCATAATTTCCTTTCTTATGACATATGACACACTTGATTTTACTCAAGTCCTTCTTCCATGTCTGTGAGGCTAAGTCCTCACTCTTTCCTTTACTCTTGTTGGGTCCTTTACATTTTCCCTTCTTTGATTGACCAATAACCTTTGACTCCATCCAAGTCTCCTCTTGGATGCAGTCATCCCAAAGCCTTTGAAAGAAAGGAAGGTTTTCATGAGCACATATGCCTTTGACGAATGGTTCCCATGATGTTGGGAATTCATTCAGTGCCATGGGAACCATTCATCACTACCCTTCTTATTGGCCTTTGACTCCATCAGAGTCTCCTCCTCGATGCAGTCATCCCAAAACATTTGAAAGTCGGGAAGGTTTTCACGAGCACACATTCTTTTTACAAATGGTTCCCATGACATTGGGAATCCATTTAGTGCCATGTTCACTAACTCTACATCATCCACCTTCTCCCCAAATATTGTAAGTTGATCACAAATTTGTGTGATCTTCATCAGGTAATTGGAAACGGTATCTGAACTGGACATTTCCATGGATTTGAGTTTGTTTTGCAATATCATCTTCTTGTTAATGTTCTCACTCTGGTAGAGGCTTACTAGTGCATTGAACGTCTCCTTAAAAATATTCTTCTCAGATATGTGAGGGATCAAGTGATCTTTAATGGCATCCATGATCATCTACTTGGATTTTACTTCCTTCTTATTGTGGGCTACCAATTTATCTAGATCTATCGGTGGTGTCACCACATCTTTCATGATATTTAAGAGATCATTCTCTTCCAACAAGAGAGTAACCCTGACCTTCCAAGATAGAAAATTAGAGGCACCATCTAATCTGTCATCGAACCAGAGGCTAGTTGACTAAACAATTTTGGGAATATGCATCGTTCTAAGAGAGGAATGTGCCATTTAAGATACTCATAAAAACCGAGGAGTACTCTAGGACAATTTTGAAATATTTCTCCATAGGTTCAAAGTTGAGGATCCATATGTAAAGAAGAATAATGGGAGACTAGACTACATACCATACTTATTGGTTGTGCTTCCCTAGTTTCTTTTCTAGTGTTTGTAGCATAATTCACAATTCATTAAATAATGAAATAGGGTTGCAATTTCAAATACGGACCCATTTTACAAAAAAAAAAACATTACAATACAAAAATGATCATGTTAAAGCTAATTAGGGTATGCTCACAATAACTCGATCGCTTCTTCTAAAGAACTAGGATTATTAGGCACAAGATGAAGATGTAGGGTTGCATAGTCTTTCCCACAAATCTCTACTATATCCTATGGTGGGGATAAAAACATACTATGTCCCTAATGAAAGTCCTCGATGCAGATCTAACAGTGCAATGCCAATGCCAAAAACCAAAGGAAGCAAGATAAGACAACTAAAGTATTTTTTATCCTTTTTCACAATTAATAGATCCAAATATAAAGATGGATCAAAGAATAAGTTTATAATAATGACATGACTTTCTAAGTTTAATGTTGAGGATGGTGCATAGGGTGCTTCCAATGGAATGGGTTCTAGTGTTGGAAGCACCAACCTCTTCATGCACTACATGCCCATGATCATTAATGTCTGGGCACTTTCACTTAGAACCTTTTTGTTTAAACAACTATGATAATATGCTTCATTCTAGGAGAGGAAGGTGCCATTCATGGTGCTCATAAAATTAGGGAATACTTTAGGACAATTTTGAAATATTTCTCCAGCTCGAAGTTAAGGATCTATATGTTAAGAAGATTGGTGAGAGACCATACTATGTACCATGCTAATTAGTTGTGCTTCCCTAGTTACTATTTCAATGTTTGCAATGTAATTCATAATTAATTGACAATGAAATAGGGTTGCAATTTCAAATAAAAATCGGTTTTGCCAAAAGTCATTATATAAAAAGATGTTCATGTAAAAGTTAATTAACATGTTTTTGTTGACCACTTTAACTAAAACACTAAAAATGTCTAACAAATATTGAAAATAGAAGGTTGCATAAATGATTCCACTAATCTCTACTACAAATTACTAAAAATATTCATTTACGAATTTGCACAATAACCATGAGTCATGTATAAACTAGACCATATTCCTATAAAAAATTATAAAACTAGACCATATTCCTATAACAAATTATAGTTAACATTATAACATCAACTCAGTTTTTTTTTATACATATTAACAATTATTATAAAATGTTTATAGTAACCACTTGGTGATGAATATGATCCTAAAAATATTCATTTACGAATTTACACAATAAACATGAGTCATGTATACACAATGGGAACCAGGTGGAGTTAGGTCGCGTAGGGAGCTATTAATCCCTACTGCCAACCTTCCTTCCCTCCAGTATGAATGACTCACACTCATCGTTGATTAATGGTAGTGCGTTGGGCACTCCAAGGAACCTTAATGCATCCTTGTGCGAACCAGGCTAGGCATACCAAGAAAGGTACCTGCACCAGGCTTGCAGTCACCTCGACCTTCATGGCTCCTACCCATGTCAATTTGCTAGGCACTATGAAGGTCTGTGTTGTGGATCGTTCTCTCATTCCTCCCTTGCCTTGTGCCCGACTTCTCCTCGACTTTCTCTTCGCCTTGTGCTCGACACTTCCCTGGCTCTCCCATATCATTTTCTCCTCGCGCTTGATTTTTTGGCCGCCCACGGTCATTCCTCCATTATTCATTCAGCCCAAGCCTCACTTGAATTCTCATGCCATGCCTAGAGAGAGGGGAAAGTCCAAACGAGGTCCATTGTACTACAACACCCTTACCAGACACAATCGTCTCCCCCCCTCTCAACTAGCCCTCATAATCACCAGTCATCTCGACCAACGCCATAATCGACCTCAACAACCCCAGTCCCCCACCTCCACTCCCACCAATGACCTTGACAACTGCTCTTTCAAGGAGGAAATTATCCCTCCCAAGAATTTTTCCCCTTCGCTTAGCCTTCGCCCAAGAATTGGCCTGCCCAACACCCACACTCCAGACCATTTTTATGGCACTGGAGAATGCGTGGTGGAGGAAGAAATTCTTCCCAGCTGGCAAGTGGCTACTCTGGTGACAACAATGGCAACATTGGATGCAGTGGACGCAAATTTGGATGCAATGAATGCAGTGGATGCAGACCCGATGGAGGAGCCGCCTCTTCCCACCCCAATTTGACTTCCAAACAAGCACCTTCAGGTCATCTTCGAGTTGCTGCAAAAAATGGATGACCATTCACACATTAAACAATTCCTGGGACAACGTCTGGACCTCCTATTTGACGTGATGACAGTTTCTCCTCCAAGCAAATGGTGCCCAACTTGTGGACATATATTTTTCCCAACCTACAATTCCCATGGTTGGCCGATCCTGAGCTCGCACTTGGACTAGCTCCCCCAGGTTAATGTTTTTATTTTGGATTAGTCAATTATGCAGAGAATTGAAATTCTCTATCAATCTATGTAAGACAGTCGATCATGGCCACTGCTCAGTTGATTACTATCATCTTTTTTTTTTCAGTTAGACATTCTTATTGTCATGTCCAAATAGTGACAGTTGCATTTGAATTTTGATAGCCACCTGCCCTGGTTTCCCAACTGTGACAGGACAGGTAGCAGACTCCTGATTTTATAACGACACGTATATATGTGAATATCAATATATAGTTCTCTTTTATTTACTAAAAAAAACATGAGTCATGTATAAAACTAGACCATATTCCTATAACAAATTATAAAACTAGATCATATTCCTATGCCAAATTATAGTTAACATTATAACATCCACTCAAAATCTTTTTTATCCATATTCACAATTATTATAAAATGTTTATAGTAACCACTTGGTGATGAATATGGTTTGGTTTTTGGTGAGTATATTCATGCTTTTTCCTCATTTATGTTTGTTTGTGTGCTTTTTAGTTTCAATACATTTAGACCTATAAGTGAATAAGGTAAGGGAACATTTGGAACCATTTTGATTAATGCTAATATTTATTTCTTAATTTTTTATTACGAAATTTCATTTTTATATATCTTAATATAGAAGTACAAATATTTCACATCTCTTTTTTTTTATATATAAATATTATATTAAATTAATTTATACTATTTTATATGAATATTAAACACAAATATTACATATACCTATCAATATTTAATATATGGTAATTTTTATTTAAAAATAATGTTTAAATACTTATTATTTATTATTATTATTATTATTATTATTTAGAAAGAAAACATAATATTATTAGCTATAAAATAATACGTTTACACATATAGTTTGTTGGAATCTAAGTTGCGATGAGAGGAAACCAACTCAGCTTTACTCTAAGTTGTCATGAGAGGAAACCAATTCATCTCTAACGAACTTCAATGTATGAACAAACCTGTGGGGTCAAAAAATATAACAATTGAAATTCATAGGAGCTATAGTCTTTATGAAAATGTGGTATTGTCAAAACTACACTGCTATTTAACATTAAGGCTAAATCTATAAAAGTAAAAGTAAAACTATTTAGAAAGCAGAAACCACTACTATCCTGGAGGCGAAGCCTGGCCATCCAAAAAAAGAGACTTTGCTACTTGATGATAGAAGAATAGGAATGTTCAATTTGATGGTGTCTTGGGAAGACAAAGCCGATGCAATCCTCCAGAGAGTTGGGCGAGCATACAGAGCCACCAACAGTGAAATTCTCCGATCCAGTTGTTCAATTTTGTATTTCAAATCAACCACTTCACTGCAAGTCTCAAAAAGAAGTTGCATGTATTCCTCCTTTGAACTGAAATGGTTTGGAGAGTTGACATTGCTCCAGGTCTTCGACATAGAGTGAGGGGGACTGTAGGGATGATTTCCAACATTAAAGTCATTAGGGCCATCCAAAATGGAGTGTTGTACCTTGTTCATTGCCATTAGAGAAGGGTTGGGTTGAGCATCAAAACCCAAGGACTTTCCTTCTGCATCTAACCATTCAACTTTGCTCCCCCAGGTGAGAGCTACCTCCTGCATGAATGAATCATTGGTTTCTTTTGTGTTTTGGGCAGGTGAAGCCGCAATAGATTTCTTTGGAGCCTTGACAGAGAGCTCAGTTCCTTCTATCTGCTTACCCGTCTATCGATGAGAACCCCTTCCCCTTTGTGAGCGACCTCATTCATAGACACGTGGCATGGTGCCCATTGATACACCAACAACCTTTGAGAGGGATAAATTCAAACAACTAAACCAGAGCCAATTGATACAAATGCTACTGCGAGCCAGTGACGATTTTTCATTAAGAAAATGATCACCATCCCACTTCGAGGTCATCTCACAATTGCATTACAAATGGTATAGAGTTATTTCCATTACAACTAAAGTGTGTCTGGAGTAATTTCCCATCTCTTCAACAATACTGTGAAACAATGGCATTAACCTCTTTGCATGCTTTAGAAGTCCATTATGATAAATGCTCAGACCGTGGAGGAGATATAAGGCAATCTCCACACACCCTTTTGAAAGCTCGAGCTGCCAAATGATTTAACCTCCACCCTTCAATTATTAATCATAACATCCCATTCAAAATCTATATTATTATTATTTTAAATAACATATATTAAAACATTACATATTTCAATAATCTGAAATGTAGAGTGTAATTCTCAATGCTATCAAACAAATAAAAAAAAGTCTAATTTTATTTTATTAAAACTATATTACTATCAAAGCATTTACTATTTATAAATTATCCATTTCTCATAATAATATTAGTTATATGATTTAGTGGTAATGGAGTTCCTTGCTGGCGAAGTGTCAGATGCAGTCGTGGATGCTTTTTGGGATTTTGTAGATGTAGTCGTGGATTCTTTTTGGGCTTTTGCAATCCTGTATGCTTTGTGGGATTTTGTAGTCATGGATATTTTTTGCACTTTTGTGACTCTTACGGGAAACTGCGACTTTGCCAGGCTGTTGTTGATTGAGATTTTGTGGATGATTATGTTTAGCGTTCTTTCGTTGCACTGAAATAAAGAATTATTCTTATCTTTCTATTTTGGCTAGGCCTCTTTCCATTTTGGTTGGTCGTCATTGGGCCTCTTTCCGTTGGTTCCAAGTGTTTGTCTTGAACCCTTGATTTACCCTAAATTGTAAACATCGAATGATGAATGCATCGCTTGGTTTACTTGTCTTGGTTTTGCCACTTGAATGAAGGCGTTATTGGGTCTCTTCGTTGGGTCTGAGTGTTTCCTTGAAGGCTTGGTTTTGTTGGCTCTCGAGTGTTCTTACAAGAAACTACTTGTTGATTGAACTTTTGTAGCCGCGGCTTCACTGGAGCGTTCTACTACACTGTATTTTTTGGTCAGGATCGATGGGAATAAATGACAACGTATTTGCCATTGTCTTGGTCCTCAAATGGATAAAGAGATTTTTAGTTTGTGGTTTTCCCATTGTTTTGTGATTATTATGGAGTGTTTATTTCTTATTTTTTCCACTGTACAAGGTTACCCTGTTCATACATCTGAATATATTTTTAAGTTTTTTAACACATTACCCGAAATATTTTTTTGCAACAATTTGTTGTTGAACAATGGCAAATTCCATGGGTTGTTGTCGAGCAACATTTTAAGGGCCTACAAGGTGGAGTGCTTCCTTCTACTAAAAATAGCCTGTAGGTGGTATGTAACCTCTCCATTGTGGCACTCTTATCTGCTGACAATAACTAATGGGTAATGCCAAGTATATCCCCAAATGGGGTGCCCTCATATTGACTAGAATAGTTCTATTCAAAGTGGAAAATATTCTCTCCAAAAAGCCCAGATAGCCCTCAACTTGAGGGAACAATGAGTATTTTCTCCTCAAAATGTGGTGTTTAAGAATATGTAAATGTGGGGTAAAGCACAGGCAAAATTATATCAGCTTCATATCAAAATAAGCACAATAGGAAGGTTCTCTAAACAACCAAGAATAACGCCTCTAAACCAGTGCTTTAAGCCATGGAAAATTGTACTATAACTGTCACACCTTTCTCTTTCTACATGATGAACTTAACACAAACAAAATTAGTGTTTTAAATCCTAAAGGCAATTCTCATATGCTAGCTAAGAATAATGTGAAACGACCTTAAAATATCCACTAAAAAATCACACTACTACTACCCATATCAATTTTAAACAGGCCAGAAGTAGTGTTCCCTCCATCAACTCATATGCATGTTGGTGAGTATGCCCTTCTATTAGTTAATTCTCCATTAAAAGGGTGATTCCCACCTTTGCTTCCTAGCAACACTAAAAATAAGGAAGGTTTGTTTCTCAAAGGTAGTGAGTCAACAAACCATAAGAAACACCTTTTCTTTACAAAAGAGAAATATGCTTTTTTAATGAAAGCAACACTGTAAACCATATATAAATATTATTATACTTAGAAATATACATGGGTTGGCTACATAATTTATTAATACAGGTTGACTCAAGCCTAATAATATATAGGTAAGCCCAACAATAATCTTCATAAGAACCATTGTTTTTTTCTTATTGCAATAACTCAAAGTTAGACCCCAAAAGGCCCACAAAAAGGTTGTTTTCAAATATGAGAAAAGCATTGACCAATTTCCCTTTGGCCTAGTCTCATTTTTTCCCCAAGGAAAACATCTCACAGAAATTCCTCCAATTGCTTCCTCATGATCTATGGATGGAAAACGAGGTAACCTGTCGACCTTGATTATAGAGCCTAACCCCAAGGGGATCAAGAGAGTTGAAACCATGACCTCCCTAACATTGGGAGAGAGATCTCATGTATGGATCCTGACCACTTGAGCTAAAACTCGGGGGTTGGCCTAGTCTCATTTATCATTGCATAATCAATCATAAACTATGAAACAACCTTAGCTTTTGTTTTAACTATATGTATTGTTGGCATTTCCAACGATGTTTCTTTAGCACACAAAATTTGAAGGTTTGTAAGGATAGGAAAAGAGTTAGGCAGGTAGGACATTTATTTGATTATTGTTGATATGTAATTCCTCAAGCATCTCAAGATTTTAAATAGATCATGAGAGATTTTGTAAGTCAGTGAAATCACTGCTAGCATTCAACTTAACAAGATTGGGGCTAAGGCAAAAAATATATGGTATAGATACTAGTTCATTGAAGCTTACATCAAGTTCCTTCAAATTGGTTAAAAAACCCATAATTGTTGGGAGGCTCTTATATTTTTATAGTGAAACATTAGGACTTGTAATGATTCAAACTTTTCAATGTGCTTCAATTCTCTTTCTTATACTTGAAGATCATAGTCTCAAGGTTTATATTCATTAAGCTTCATCAATCATAATACTTCTTCTAGAAACATTATAAAAGGTATCTCAGGGACATAATCTTAAAATATATTTGTGAATATGAAAGGTGAATGTTGAACTCTGCGCTTATGTGACACAATCTTCACCTTGCAACGACATGACAAATTTCTCACCTTTATGTCGACTGCACAAATGCTAACATAAAACTTATGTAATTGTTCTTCTCTCTTCTCTTTCCATATAGCTCCATCATTTCCAAATTGATTTGATTGTGTAACATTGAGTACAATAGGTAGCCAGTACTAATATTATTCTCTAAGTATCCTATCAGTTTTATCAACAACCAAATATCAAATATGTTCTAGTGTGAAACACTCAAGCTAGAAATGTGATCCATCAAACATCCAAGTGTAGCTACAAAACATCCATAGAGCTTCTTGAAGTAACCATCTCCATACCCTCGGGCTTACTATGATTTTGCATGGAATTCCTATGGTGCTTTATGAAATGAGCAGTATAAGCTATTATTGAAGTTTGTCCAACTACCAAACCTATTGATAAACCCACTCTTTGTGAAATTGTATCAAACACTTTATTTACTTGTATTGCAAGCTAATGAGTAGGAAGCAAAACTAGAGCATGCAGATATCACAAAGTTCACCTTGAATCATATGCTCTTGTGCTATATGTAGATGTTGAAATTGACACCATGTAACACCCTGTTTCCCCCAAATTTGTAATTAATCCTAATATAGGAATTACCATGCTAAAGCATGATGAAAATGTGAATGTATGATGTGAATGGACCTTATGAAGAAAGTCGATGAATGTAAATAACGTTATGAATTTATATTGCAGAACTACTGAGAGGGGATGTGCTGAAAAGAGACCACGATGGCGGTGGAAGGAACCTAGAAAGGTGGCGTTAACTTCCACTGAGGATTAATACCGTATTTGGACTCCACTGGCCCGAAGAACCAAAAGCGGCTCGCTGGCCCCGAATTAAATGCCTCGCAGACTGGTAGGTAGATGGCTCCTCAGGAATTAATGAGGGATGGGGAGTTGAACCGCCCATTCATAGAGCCATCATGACTGACCAGTGTGAGGGTAATCACGCCACACAAAACCTCGCAAGAGGATAAGGCATAGGGTAGAAGCGATTGGGGGGGCAGAC
>ML805302.1:366111-411889 GCA_009831015.1 Picea engelmannii
TTGCCCCCAAATATATGACCCGTTGACTAGCCTATGTCCAATCTTGTAGTAGTATTTGGTGTTTGGCCATAAATCCTTCAAGATACTCGTGTGTATGAAACCAGGGTCTCGCCAGCCAACTGCGGTCACATGCCAGGTGCCAAGGCAAATATTAGATGGTCGTTATGTTGGCTTCAAACGGTCGAGAATGATAATAGTAAACCCGCATCATATCCAATATTCGTCTTTGAACAGAGCTGGAGCGAAACTCTCTTGGGACAGATGAGTCTGTAACTTCCAATATTGCAGTCTGAGAAGTAGCATCCAATGGCTTGGTTCGTGGAAGAAGCTTTAACTTGAGCCGCATCAAAACATCAGATTGCACATGAACTTAAGCATCTGTGACACTTGTTGTAGAAGCATGGTTATTTTCAGTTAATGGTGGTCTGTGGCCATTAAGAGGGCTGGATGCACGAACATCTTCTGTTGCAAACCTGTTTCTGGTAGCTTCATGGTCAGAACTGTGAGCAGCATTGCTCCCCATACCAAGAGGTGTTAAACCCCGTCAGAATCTGAGCTGCTCGTGCATGCCGCTTTCCAGGCTGCCAAAAACGCTTCAGTATCATCGATATCATCTTGTGAGATCGGGCTACGAAGAATGGTACGTTCACTTGCAAGCTCTTTAAGAAGACACTGCTGATCCGAATTGCATTCGCAGAGACGTTCCACATGCTGTGGACAGACAAAGGCATCCGGTCGACAGCTGCACACAACAGTAGAAAGATGTAGAAAATATCGGCATATGATACGTTCTAGATCCTCCTCTGTGCCACCAACATTATCAAGATGCTTTAGAGAAGTCATTCTAGATCCTCTCACAACACTCATTCTCCAAAGTTGTTCTCTGTTAATGCGTTCAGTATTGATTACACGAACAAGCTCTTTCTTTAAAATGGGTAGTGCCTCTTTACTGCAATCACTCTTTGCCACAGCATATAACAACTTATCATGTGATAAAACTGTAGACTTGCGATGTGTTCTGAGGGTTGATTCCCTGCATTTGAAATCCTAGACTTAGCATGGTCTGCATGACAGGATCGCCTTGGAGTTCACATTGCTGTATCCTATGTCCGTCCATAACTTTCTGAGGCTGACTAAGGGCAGGATCTCTTTGGAACATTTCTTGTTGATTGGTGGGCTGCATACCTGGGAACCTTGGCGGCTGGTTGTCAACTTCCATCCTCTGATAAACTGGAGGCTGTGGCAAACTGTGGTTATTCACATGGATGTTCACTTTTGTATACCACGCTGCCGCAATTCCTTAGCAACCTGTTCACATTCTTTTCGTGTAAAGCAGTAGACAATTCCAGACTCCTTGTTTTGGTAGGATCCACGTATAAAATTTGCTACATCATCAATGACTGCCATGGCATTGGAGGACTTCTCCCGGACCTCATAAAAAAGGTTCGGCTTGTTCACACTACTCACAAATGTAACACACCTGGAAACTTGCAACATCTCTTTCAAATCTGTCTGAACCTGCTGAGTGGAAGTAGCCATTAATGCAATCATCGGCACCTTTGGAAATTGAGTCTTCAAAATACCAAGCTTTTTATGATCAGGACGAAATCATCTTCAAAGCTGTGGAGCTTATTGACAGTTTCGGGAAGATGGAAATACTGTGCAATGTCGGGGATTTGAAACTAACTGTTCTTTCCTTCTGTATTGAAAAAAACGACTTTTGGGGAAGCGCTATCAATGAAATTCCATGTATTGAGTGCAGGATTTCCGAATGCTTGGCTATTTAGAACCCGTCTGTAGAGGCAAGATGTTGGAAAAAGGTCCAGGAAAGCATGGATCAGATACCATGCTCATACGCAGTCACGATGAAGCACGTAGCCTTCCTTAGCGCGCAGCAAGGGAATATTGCTTCCAATTTTTGTGAGTGCGGAAAACTCTGTTCATATTGAAAACTGATTCACGCAACAGAAGCTATCTTCACCAAAACCAATAGCATAGCCAACGCCAATGGCAAATACAAAAGAGACTGTCCATCATGGCCGGAATCAAACTGTCTCGTTGCAAATCAATTAAAATTGTTTCATTTTCTCCTGTCAGCAACACGTAGCCAGCAAACTAAACGTGGTGAATTCGTAACGCAGTCCAATCGCGACCCTGCATTTTGTTAGAAATACATATATTTTTCTATTTTTGGGAGTGCAACTAACCTGATATGGAGGCCCACTGTTTAAAAATATGATTGCAAATCACCTTTAAATATGGAAGAAGATCAAATTGACACACAATCACTGACCTCGTCGTTAAAACGGATCCGCTTACCTCGTGAAGAAATCAACCATTTCAATTCGCTGTTCCTCAAGATTTTTTCATCATCATGGTTGATAGAACCTTTGTGCCTTGTGTCTTTTGGATTGGATGCTAAGTATATTGTTCTCCAGGGTTTGTAAAAGGCACAGTTGTTCAAAAAGAAACAGAAAGAGAAAAATTAAGACTGCGTAATCCCAGAGCTTGGAACCAAGTAAAAATATTCATTTAATAAATGCAAAACGGGAACTCCTCCGGTTTGTTATTCTTTGGATAGCCTACACTTGGTTCCACATGATGTATTAAATGCGAAAAGGAAGCGACCGCCAATAGCTAGTCATTCTCCATGCAGGCTCTGCAATTGCATGTACAAAGGGACATTATTCGTTCAAAACTATCCCCAGGCAGAAAAAAACACGATTTGAGGATCGTTGAATTTGTTGTTATTACTAGACTATTTGAGGATCGTTGAATTTGTTGTTATTACTAGACTAGTCGGTTTTATGATTCCAGCTAGACATGTGCCCCTTTTCGCCAAGCTCAAGCTGGCTATACAACCTCTTCTGGATTACCATTTTCACAGGCGGAAGGGTAGTTTGATATGGGTCAAATAGTCTACAGTGAGAGTGCCAAAATAATAGAAGAATTTAAGGGCAAACCAGCTGGCGAAAAAAAATGAGAGAGTGTATCTAGAGAAGATCAAAATGGAAAGCGCAGACCTTGTAGGAAACAATATTATCGCCATACTCATTATTAAATTAAAGAGTGTCATCATCCAGATAGTTTTTGTAGATGGTTTCTGAATTTAGTTTTGTTT
The DNA here is from genome assembly GCA_009831015.1 of Picea engelmannii. NCBI lineage: Eukaryota > Viridiplantae > Streptophyta > Pinopsida > Pinales > Pinaceae > Picea > Picea engelmannii. The sequence goes on from ML805302.1 coordinate 369,233, forward strand.
TACTTAGCATGAGCCACAAGTATTCAGATCTAGGTGAGTTGCTTGTTTGTGTTTGTAGGTTGCGGGTGAAAGGCGAAGAGATGGCAGCGATTAAAACCAGAAGGAAACGAGATCAAAAGTTTAAAAATGAGAAGATTCATCGTGCAATGAGTTTCAGCATAGAGGTCACTGTTTCAACATGGGATTTACAGTTTCAGTTCGTAAGAGTGCAAAAGATCATCCGCATGGATTCGTAGGCCAGTTCCAATGTTTGGTTGTGTTTTATTTGCAGGTCCGAGTTCAAGCTGTCATTTACAGGTTTATGAAGGTGAAAAAATGCAATTCAATAAGCTGGACATAGTTTGACCCACTGTAACAACATGTAATTTTTATTTTTTTTAAATCATTGTGTAGCATGTAAAATTTTCACTGTTTCAGCATGCTGTAACAGCATGTAAAATTTTCACTGTTTCAGCATGTTGTAACAGCATGTAAAATTGGTTTTATTGTGATTTGTCGTGAAGCATGTTTTGCAAAAATATTCATTCTTGAAATCCAAATCATCCCTCTCGAAGCGCAGAGGAGAGCATACTTATTCTAAAAACAATTAGAGAAAAAATGTTGTTTTATTCATTAGCCTACCTACTCTATGCTAGTTAGAATTAAAAATTGATTACGTGTACGCAAATTTCTAGTGGAGCCAAGCACACAACAGTAACAACAATATGTTCATGTGCAATTTTTCAGATGAAAAATAGAAATTTACCTGAATAAACAAATTTTGTTGCTGTAACGGCAAACTAACTAAGAAATAAAATTTATCTGATCGAGTGCTTACCTGATTGAGTGCTTACCTAGAACCATTGCTCGATAATTCTTTCATAGGTGTGTTTTTCCTTGCTCAGGTCTTGCTGTAACTCCTCTTCATCTTCCTCAATATCCTGCTCGAATGATTGTTCGTCATCAAATACGTAGGAGTCTTCAGATCTTGAATCTTCAATTGTTTATGGAGGAGTATTTGAATGTTTGATCCTTGTAAATCCCGACATCTGCTAGGATCTGAGTGAGTAGTTCCAAGCTGATATTCATTGTTAAATCATGTTGGAAAAAAATGATTCTTACAGCACCCGAATCAAAATGAGAAACTTAAAAAAAAAAACATAATTTTTTTTTTTACTAAAACATAAAAAAAATTACTCTTCATAGTTGCGGAAGTTAAAACGTTCCTGATAGTTGGTTAGGGAGAACATGAACAATCTCCATTCAAGTAGCTGCTAAGATCCCTAGAACCAACACATGTAGATCACACTTGCAAAAATTTAAACTAATCTTGCGGAATTGAATATTACACTAACTTGTAGGAATTGAAATTTACACTACCCTACATGTCCTTACCCATATGTCACCTCAGAGTTAGGAGCATGTTTAATCACACTTGCATGAAAAAGAAATTTAAACTACCACACTTGCATGAATTGAAATTTACACTACCCTACATGTCCTTACCCGTATGTCACCTCGGAGTTAGGATCATGTCTAATCACACTTGCATGAATTGAAATGAAAAAGAAATCAATACCTCAATCCATTGTGCTTCCCCGACAATGGCGCCAAAATGTTAGGCGGAAATATTGTTGTTTAATTCCGTTGTAGTATTTTCCCAACCATTTAATTTGTCAATCCGAGGTTCGTAGGCTTACGAAGCACACACACTATATATGCATGACTGAAGTAGAAATAATCTAATCTAAATTGTTGAAATGAAGCTTATCTAGGAAAGCAGGAAACATTAATCTAGGAAAGCAGGAAATTGCATAAAGGAAAAGCAATACAACATGTGAAGAGTTAACAACAAATAACATATGTGAGCTCACACAATAAAGTTATCTTGAATTACATAACAATAATCAAANTAGGAAAGCAGGAAACATTAATCTAGGAAAGCAGGAAATTGCATAAAGGAAAAGCAATACAACATGTGAAGAGTTAACAACAAATAACATATGTGAGCTCACACAATAAAGTTATCTTGAATTACATAACAATAATCAAATGACAATCATGAAAGCATACTAATGAAAGAATTTGAATTAAAGCTAAGAATCCCTTTCTCTTTTGAATCCTAATAACTACTCTAATTCTAATTACATCCCACTTGAATTCTCATGAAGAGAGAGCACTCTCTTTTATACATGAGAGCCTTGAAGATAAGATAACCATCTCATTATTATAGATCCACTATTCTCTCAACCTATTTTCCATTATTACAAAATATAGTCCCTTTAAATCCTCACACATATCTCTCATATATCTTAGATAAGATATTCCAACCAAATCTCCATGATCTTCTCCTTTGGAATGGTCTTGAATTATTTTCTCAAATATTGAAATGGTGGAAGAGTTATTTGAGAAATCCTTTGAATTAATCCTTCACATATTCCTACACATTACAAAGCTCACACATATTTGAGAGATATATGAAAACATGTTGATTTTCTAACATTTAATCACAAATTCCTTTAAATACTAAAATGAATAAAGTGGATAACAATAAGGTGAAACCCAAGTATATTTATGGAAATGATATCATGAAAGGTTAATGGGGTGATGAAATGTGAAGAAGGATGACGGGAAAGGTGGATGAGAATAGGACATTTCTGAGCCCCGACAACCATCTTGGCTTTTTACATGCTGGAGTAGAAGGTGAGGGCATATCCATCCCTAATCTCACCTTGTCCACCCCTGAATCTATCTCATCTCGGGTCTTTGAACTAGTCCTTGGAACAAAGTCTTCTTTCTCCTCAATCTCAAAGGGAGAATCCTATGAACTAGAAAATCTCACATCCTTATCAAAGTTCACTTCTCTTCTCACATCTGTCTTCTGTTGTGCTAGAATGTAGGTCCTATAAGTTGTAGAAGTATCATTGTATCTAATAACACAAGATGTTATCACAACATCTCAAAACTCCAAAGAAAGCTAACCACCTATGTATATGAAGGAGCATATCTCTACATCATAAGGCAACTACCAAACTCCATCATCCCTCAAGTCAACGTCACATGTCAAGATCTTTGGACACTATTATCACAAAATCTAGCACTTGTGCAATGCCTTCACATGGTGCTTGACTAGTGTAACATATGGAAGTATTTGCCTCTATCATCTAAGCAATTACTTCCCTTATTTTAGTGAAGGATAGAGATCCAACACAATGGAAGCTTCCTTAGTAACATCAAAGGATCCTATAGAAAGGATAAACAAGTCTATGATGCCTTATTTTGGTTACTTCACTAGTTAGATCAAGGTTCAAGGGAAGGTCAAGGTGAATGTGTGGGGAAACCCTAAATCATGAGTCATCCATCAAAATACAAGACAAGCATCCACAAGATCACTCTCCAAGAGATGCACACAAGTACTCCATGATGAGAAAGTAGTCAAAGAATACTATAGAAGTGATTCTCCACCAGTGGGAGTTATGATTTTCTAAGGAGGAAATCTCTAGCCTTTTATATGAGGAAACCCTAGTGCTTATGCTCTCACAAAGCCCCAAAAATGCAAAATATTCATGATACAAGGTGGATAGGTCTAGGACGACCCCCAAAATAGCCTATAATATAAATATAACATTAAAATACATCAAAAGATTCCCTCAAAATGACACATGTGAGTGTGAAAACCTCCAAAGGTGGTGAAGTCATCATCTAAAGGGGTAAAAGAGCGTCTGAAGGCCAATTATCTCCATCGAAGGGTGAAAATCATCATCAAGGGTCACACCTCCTCATCCAAAGATTACATATCATCATCGTCAAGTGCCAACTCATCATCAAAAGGATGCCCTTATACTGGGTTGGCTCTGTTATCACAAAATTTGGCACTTGTGCAAAGCCTTCACAAGATGCTAAACTTGTTTAACAATTGGAAGTAGATGCCACTATCACCTAGGCAAGTACTTCCCTCATTTTAGTGAAGCATGGGTCCGACACAAGGGAGGCTTCCCTGATGACTTCAAGGGATCCTATAGCAAGATTAGCCTACCCTATGGAACCCTATCTTGGTCACCTCAAAGGATAGGCTAGGTCTAGGGAAAAGTGACAGGTTAGGAAGAGTTTGGAAAAAGTAATTGGTTTATGTGTGAGATAAGTCTTCCAGTGTAATAAATGACAATTACCAAACCTAACAAATGAAAAATCACCTCTAGAACACTAGTTGTCAAGTAAAAGGCCTGTTGTAGTAAAATTTGCAGAAGTAAATAATGTTATATCAGCAAAGAATGTTTTGCAATAGCAACAAGAAATCAACTCTCAAAATTAGTAAATAAAATCTTAAAATATAATCCTTAATAATTGGAATAAGATCCAAGTGTCCAACAATGATTTTATCCTTCTTAAACCACACTATTAAGTTATCAACAATCCAATCAAGGACCAATGGCTATAGCAAACAATTATAACAGAAGCAATAAGTTTACTTAGTTTTCCAAGCGTTGAGTTAGAATTTGTGTGAGAATGAGGTTAGATACCTAGTTATCCAGTTTCTCTGAGAGAGAGAGAGAGAGAGAGAGAGAGAGAGAGAGAGAGAGAGATTTAGCTAAGCTAGGGTTTTAATCATCACTTGCAAACATGAATACTAGTGCCATTTTTGCTTGGGAAAATGGAGTCAATGCAATCGCCATAAAGGAGGCTAAGAAAGAGAATAGGTGAAGGTTTGAAGGCCTAGGATTATCTCCTCATAAGATTAGGTCAAACCTCAAAGGAAGAGCACCTAAATTTTATTCTCTTATAAACCCTTGGTGTTGTCACATTCCTTTTCCAACTTCTAGCAAGGAAAATGGATAGAATTAGGTCAATCCCTAAAGCTTATCCTCTCATAAAAATTAGGTTTTGACCTCAAAGATAAGGTTAGGGGGATATCCTTTCAAAATCCCTAATCTTATCCTTGTATGCTTCAACAAATCAAGGTATATGTGTTGAAATTAGTGCAGCTGCAAGAGCAATTCTCCACGAGGATGGCATAAAACCCTAGCTGAGATCTAGGGCCCCCAGTGCACTCCTGGGGTTCTTGGTTTGGGACCAAGCAGTTAGAGCCATGGAAAAACACCCTAGTGAGGGCCCCTAGTGTATTTCTGGGGTTCTTGGTCAAGGGCCAAGCAGTAAGTCCCTAGATGTGTTCTAGGGCCCCTGGATGTGTTCCAGGGAATCCTTGCACGGTGCTTGGATTGATCCTTGGATGTGTTTCTTGGTGGTTGATGATGTAAGTCCCTATATGTGTTATAGGGCCCCTGGATGTGTTCCAGGGAATCTTTTCTTAAACGATTGGGTTGATCCTTGGTCTTGTACCTTGGTGGATAAAATACCCTAAATGTGTTCTAGGGCCCCCAAAAGTGTTCTCAGGTATCCTGGTCTAGGACCAGGTGGTTCTTGGTTGTGTACCAAGATGCGATGATGTGTGATCTTCTTTTTCTCTCCCAGGATGTTCCATGAGACCTAGGAGTAGCTAGAATATGGACATGACCACATCATTAGTTTTTCCTCTTATGCAGGGATGACAAAAGCTTATAAGTTATCATGAGACATATGTGGACAGTTTGCCATTGAAGAAGACCCCTTTGACTTTGTTTTGTAGCCTTCCCTTGCTTGAATCTCATACCCCTTCTTGCTTGATGTGGTGTTAGTCTTTTATAAGTCACGTTGACTTATTTGACTTTATAATTAATATTTTTATTAATTAAAAATATCAATTATTAATTATTTTTTATTTTTAGGTTTTTAATTAAACCTAATCCTATCCCTTCGTAAACTATAAAAAGGAACCTACCCCTCACCCATTCTTACACTCACTACTCATCATCTCTCCTTGGTCTTCTTGTTGTGACTACTTCAACTTTGTTCTTTTTGGGTACAACCTCCTTAGTGGACTCTCTCTTATTGTTTTGAGGTGCGGCCTCCTTAGATTTTTTCCTCTTTCTAGTTGGAGCTTCATTTCTGGTGTTTTATGTTCTCTCTTACTGGGTTATGGTGCTGCAGATCTATCCTCCTGTTGAAGTGTGTGACCCCTCCTCTAGCTACCAATGTGTCGCGGCCTCCTCCACTGGTCCTTCTAGGCTGTCGCTAGCCTATCCCAGGCTGCCTTTGCCGCTCCTAGGCTACCTCTAGTCTTTTCCTTGGTTGTTGTTGGTGTGTTTCCAGTGTGGTTGTTGTCACTTATTGTTTACAACCTCTAGGGCCTGTTAAGACAGCCCTAAGGCTGCTACTCGGAGCTTTCCATTCTATTGTAACAGTTCCTTACATTTTGATAATTTTTGCTTGGGCTATTTGGGGTCTCTTTCACCCCCTTGTTTGTCATTTGGGTTTTTCTTTTCATCCTTGTACTTGATGTTGATTGGTTTTCTGCCCTAAGCTCTTCTTGGCAAGACTGGCCACTTATATCATGATGAGATCAAACCCTCAACCCTTGAGGGTTTAATCCATGACCTTCATAGATTTTTTGACCATAAAGAAAGAGGACATCTACACATTAGGTACTTCAATTAATTGTTTTTGCTAAGGTAAAGTTCAGATCTTGTTTTGCTAATGTTTACATCTACATGTAGTTCAAGTTAATATTCATAAATGTTTTCTTCTGTTCACGATCAATCCTAGTTTAAGATTAGTTCTCCTTAGCATGTTCAAATTTATATTTTTTGTATTTAACCTACTTCAAAATTTTTGTTTTAAGTGCCTGTTATCGCGCAATTTATACTTTCCCAAAGCCAAAGGCCAGTGGATACTGAATTGGCGTAACAAGGAGGATAACCTATCACTGTCACCTTAATAGGAAACCTCTTTCTCTTTAGAAGTATATCACAGTACCCCAGGGGAGATGTCCCCAATGACCTGGGGGTTTGAGAAGGCTAAGGTAAAAGCTATAAGAAAGTCCCACCCCTCTCACAGGTCACTTTGATCAAAAGTTCCAAGGTTTTACTGAGATGAAGGAAAAGATAAATTAAATGTACCTACCCAAAACAATACAACAAGTAGAAAACAAATGAAATTTGCAAGTACCGTATGATGTCAATGCTTCATAAAACCATAAACTTCTGAAAGATAAACAAGTTGATATAGAACTGAACCAGTATAAATATTTATAACAACAATGAATATTTAGCAACAACTACAACAATTTGCCTCAATAATGCTTGAAGAATGACAAGAAATAATAGCCTTCAATTGACAGAATGATAATAGTTGTCAGAAGCAATTATGGCAACGTCTAATAAGATTTTAATCTTGCTTTTAGGATGAATTTGTTGTTGTTATAGATGGCTGTAGCAATCTTTTGCAACAGAAGCAAATTAGTTAGTGAGTTAGTCTAATTTAAAGTTAGTAGAAGTTAGTAGAAATCTTAGGGAAGATAGTTTAAGAGTTGTTTGGTCAATCAATCACTTGTGAGGATTGGACTAGTGCCTTTTAGGGTAATGGAATCAAGGAGCAGCAACAACTCTTAGAGGAAAAAAACAATGATAATAGATAAACTAAAGGGAGGGATGAAATGATTGAGGTGTTAGTAACCTAAGGCCTCAATGTCTAAACCCTAGAAGGAAAGACTGCTAGAAAGTAAGTAACCTTAGGCCCTAGCAATTTCCTTCTTCCTTAGATTAAAATTGAAGTAAAATGTATGAGGAAAATGAAGCGATGTTACTAGAGTGCTACAATGGTAGGGCTCTAGTGGATACTTCAAAAGAAGTGTTTTCTAGCAATTTCAAGTAGGTGGAAAATTATAAGGAAAATGATAGTAACATATGCTTATTCCCTAGGGTTTCAAATTAACAATTTCACAATCTTTGACATGAACAAGAAAATTTACCATAACATTTCAAAAATAAATGAAGAATTGTAGATTTACGTACTTCATCAAGAATAATTTAGCAACAAACCCTAGTTGAAGACTTTCCACCATGAAAAAATGTCAAAATACACCAAGAATAGCCTCTCCAAGAAGTTGCACACCACTTAATTTCAGCCAAATATGCTTAAAGAGGGCCGAATTTCAGACCTCCCACTTGCATGAGTCAAAGATGATGAAAAAATCCAGATGATGACTGACATGGCCAAATTACATAAAAAAAATCCAGTTTTTACATAAAATCAACATTTAAAACCCTAATTTGTCTTTAGGGATGACGTCATGCCCCTCTTAGGCTGACGTTAGGCCCCATCATGGAACGACAAATTTACCATAACCATTCAAAAATAAATGAATAATTGTAGATTTACTTACTTCATCAAGAATAATCTAGCAACAAACCCTAGTTGAAGACTTTCCACCATGAAAAAATGTCAAAATACACCAAGAATAGCCTCTCCAAGAAGTTGCACACCACTTAATTTAAGCCAAATACCCTTAAAGAAGGCTGAATTCCAGACCTCTCACTTGTGTGAGTCAAAGATGATGAAAAATGAGAGTTTTATATCTCTATTTATACAATATCAATGACCTTTAATTAAATTTAGGTCAGAAAAGGCCGACATGGCCAAATTACATCAAAAATCTAGTTTTTACATAAAATCAACATTTAAAATCCTAATTTGTCTTTAGGGATGACGTTATATAGTTTAACAAGCCAAGTTTGGAGAGGGTCTCAGGGTGTCCTATTGGGCCAATCCTCCTCAAGTTTGGGGTGTTTCCTAGGTGAAATCCAATCTAGGTCATGTAGGTGTATGAAATGGTGTAGGGGAATGTTTGGGCAAGGGGTGCAGTGATAACAGGGAAATGTACGTCTTACCTATGGGTGCCTTTGCAGAGGGTGAGTTGCACCTTGTCATGGATGCCATTGTTTCATAGCCCATTCAATGCCTTTTATTCTTTGTCTTATTGCCTTTTATTCAATGCCTTTTTTTTTGTTTCGTAGCAGAAGCAGAGACGCAGGTTTCATGCTTCAGTTGCAATTGAGTAAGAAGAGCCTCAAAGAAGAAGAACCAAGGTTGCTACTAAAGAGAAAGAACAACGTCGGGGATGTTATCTTGTCTCAGCCCTCTCCGACACTGTCACCAAGTCAGAAGAAGTTTGTTTAGTGGACAACGGAGCCTCCAAACACATGACAGGCTTCAAACAAAATCTTGTAAACTATTAGGATAAGAAGTTCAATGTGAAGGTAGAATTGGGTGATGATGGAACTTATGACATCAAAGGGTTTGGATCAACATATTTTCAGCTTCAAACATGGAATGTATTTCATATCGATGAAATTCTTTATGTTCCTAGTTTAAACAAAAATATTATCTCAGTTGCAGTGCTAGAAAGCAAAGGGTACTCAGTATCTTTCTCTAAAGGGAAGGCTCTTATTGTTGATATTATGGTAGTTGCGGGAGGTATTTACCTCCACGTGTAAACCTGATGAGAATAGAATATTTCGAGAAGTAAGAAGAAACCCTAATTAGTTAGGTAATAACCCTAGAAGACAAGTCAGCTCAAGAGAATGAATTTTCTTAGGTTATTAGCCTCCAAGAGAAGAAGTCAGCTAAAGGAAATGTTATATACAAAAGAATTAGTACCTAGAATGAGAAGTTGTCCCAGGCAATCTGCCAGAATTAGTATAAATATAGGAGGCCAGTCTTCATTCTGGCCAGTATTCTCAGAGCTGTAGAAGCAACACTTGTGCACATTGCAGTTGGCCAGTCTGTGCGCAAGTTTGGAGGACAGTTGTTGTTGCAGCTAGAAGATTTCGGTTTTGGCTTGGACTATCTCTTGGTTATGGTTTGGAATCTCTGATCAGCTCTTGTTACTTTTTCTTGGTGTTTTATCCTTGGAGAAAGGTGTGCCACCCTTTGTTTGGCTATCTAGTCTAGGGTTTGCTTCTGGAATGATTCTTTGTCAAGGTTAAGGTGCTCGGGGGTGGCTTCGGCCTATGGTTGGGCGACAATAGTGATATTTTCTATGGTTAAATGAGCACATCCATTATATTCTAATAGGTTGTGGGCCCACACCTCCTTCATTCAGTCTAACCATTGTAAGGGAGCATAGCCATAAGGATACTAAGCTTGTTGAAGAACTGTCGCTAGGGTTTCTAGCAGGAGCAGTCACCAAAGCATTGGCGCTAGGGTAGTAGGTGCAGTTGCAGAAAACCTAATCCTCTCGTTGAGGAACCTTAAGTGAAGGGATTGACCTAATTTTTGGATAGAATAGTGTGCACTAGCCTAGCACATCTCTTGGTACTCTCAGCAAGCTAAGATGTCAAGTTTGAGTTTTTGGTCAAATCTGGGGTTGACCAAGTCAAGGCAACCATGACTTACTCTATGAAGTTAGAAAACAAGTTAGATGGGGCTTCTAACTTCAGAGCATGGAAGACAAGGATTGATCTCATCCTTGCCAAGAATAAAGTGTTGGATATTATGGAACCAAAGTTTGAAGAACTAAAAGAGAAGGAACCCCAGAACGTTGTAGTTATGGAGAAGTTCAAAGACAATGACATCAATGCCATGAGTATCATAGTGGATTCTATAAAATACCAATTGATACCCTACCTCTCCCATCTTGATTCATCTAAGAATATGTACGATGCCCTAACAAACCTCTTCTCAGTCAGAAACATTGGACAAGTAATGAGTCTGAAGAATGAGCTCTGTGATATGAAGATGAATGATGATGACAACATAACATCATAATTTGTGAGGATCTCTCAGTTAAGAGATCAACTACAAGCTATTGAAGAGATCATCTCAGAGAAGGAATTGGTAAATATAGTACCCAATGGTCTTCCCAAGACATGGGATGCATTTTCCGCAAGAATGAACACAAGGAAGGAGTATCCTACATTTGAAGAAATTTGGACTTGCTGTGCACAAGAAGAATCAGGGATTAGTGCAAAAGTGAAACCTCAAAAGAATTATGATGATCAAGCCTTCACAAGAAGATTCAAGAATTTCAGGAACAAAAGGAAGTTTGGCTCAAGGAAGAAGCCAAATCAAGAGAAGGATATGTCAGAAATACAATGCTTCAACTATCAAAAATATGGTCACTATAAGAATCATTGTCCCGAGCTAAAGAAAATGAAGGACACACACGAAGCATCAGTTGTCGAAGAAAGGAAACCCTCAAGGAAGACCAAGCAGGATAAACCAAACTTCTTCTTCTAAGACAAGGTAACAATATTCTGCATAGTTCTTGTACATACTTTGTTTGCATAGTTTCTGTACATATCTTGCATATCTATAAGATGTTCAAAGAGAAACTACACCTTTGGAAGAACAACAAAATAAGGATTGTTATCACAATGACTACAAGTTAGGCAATACACATGAAAGGATGAAGTACATCAACAAACCCTAGTAACAATTCCTGTGGAAGTTATTGCATAAGTAACAGCTGCAAGATAAGCTGAAATCAAAATAAATCTTGAAAAAACTCAGAAGAAGTAAAGACAAAAAAAAGTCAGCAATCGAGAGGAATTTGAAAAACGATTTGTGACACTTTGCAGAAGGCAATAAGGATGCAGACAAAAGCACAGACTCTCCTAGATGGAGGGAGCCAATTATATTTCCAAAAGAAGAGCATGCACTCATGCATGAAGCAAGGATTAGGAAGTAGCTAATCCCAAATTATATATGATGAAGTATCTATCCATGGTAGCAACCATGAAAAGTAGCACTTGTTCAATTTGACTTTAGAAGAAGTCTTCTTCGAAAAGAAGCCTTAAAGTATCCCTGGTTGTCCATCCACATCCGTGATCCTATGATGAAAGAAATAAGTGGAATCTCTAGGGCATGGAATCTATAGAAAACTCCGTGGACCCAAGAGGTAAAGAGAAACATGAGGAAGAACATGAAGATTCCAAGAAATAAAGAAAAGCCAGAACAACCAGTCATTGTATCAAGAATCACAAGACTACCAACCTGATATGAACTCACTAAAAGAAATCAAGCAGAGGAACTGGAAGTTGTGATGAAGAATAGTGTATGGAAGACTTATGAATGAAAGCATTGCGAGATCTAGAACTAGAAGTTCTCCCAGATGGAGGGAGAAGACTATGATGATTGTTTGTTCCAGTAAACTAGATATACCTCTACATGAGCCATTATATCATCCGCAATATCCATGGTTTGGATTTTACATCAGATGAATGCAAAGACTGTTCTCCAGAATAATTGAACAAATAGTGTATGAAGAGAAACATCAAGGCTTTGAGGTATACCAAAAAGAAAACCTTGTATGCAGATGAAAGAAGACAACTTGTTGGAGAACCTCCAATGCACAACAGAAGCATGGTGAAAAATTTCTATAACAAAGATATTGTATCAAAATGGTTACTTAGAACTCCAAGATGATGGATTGAAAATCTATGACAAACTCTCATGATGACAGAAGAAGTGCCACTTGGATATGTTCCAGTTTGACCCTTGCCACAATGTTATGAGCTAGCAGGGAACAAAAGAGTTGAATCCAACTATGATATATTGTAATGATCAGAGCTATATGAAGCCTTCAGAGAAAACCAGTGTTCCAGAAAGAGCGAAGTACATTGAGATCAAGCATTACATTCTCCGTGATGAAGTCCAGAAAAGAGAAAGTGGTTCTCCAATATATATCTCCACAGATGAGAAGATAAGAAGAGATTTTGGTAAAGCCTCTGTCCAAGATAAAAGAGTTTGTGTACTCAAGCTGGAGCCCATGGAGATGACTTACTTATTGAAAAAGGAAGAGATGACTCCCAGGTTGGGAGGGAGAACTGATGTGTTATTGAATTATGGACAGTCATTTTTCAGTTCGAAAAATGGTCCAGGATGAGCAGTTCCTTTCCAGTTCGGAAAGTGGTTTGAGATTTCTAACGGACATGCATTTTCTAGTTCGAAAAATGGTTCAGATCGAACGGTCATTTTTGTAATGAAAATGGTTTGATGGATTGTTGATGTACCATAGACAATGATTTCCCTTTTGGTCACTATGCCCAAGAGTAAGGGGTTCTCTAGCTGAAATCCTATGCCAGGAATCCAACAGAGTCGATGGTTCCCCAATCTGGGTCTCGGTTTTTTTTTTATGCCCAGCTGCAAGTTGCATCCCAAATCATTTCGAGGACTATTAGCCAATACCTCCTTGGGGGATAAAAATCGAGTGGAGCAACATTTTTGAGTTTTGTGAGATGTTGCAAGCTTGTTTAGGCATGGAATAGATGACCACATTGTCCATCTTCTCTTGAGGAAGGATTTCATAAATTGGACCCCTTAATCCAAATGTTGCATTGCTTTTAACTGAGCAAAACCCTAGTTCTCGAAATAAATGAGTAAATCAACATCCGAGGCATGGAACACAGGAGTGAGGGGTGCTCTAGTTTCCATGCCTTGCCTTGCCTCGCCTTGGCTTGCCTTTCTTTCACTTTCCGTGCCATGCCATGCCTTCACTTGCCTTGCCTTTCCATGCCTTGTCTTTCCATGCCTTGTCATGCCTTACCCTACCATGCCTTTCCATTCCTTTCCTTCACTTTCCATGCCTTTCCATTCCTGGCCTGCAATTTCCATGCCTTGGCTCGCCTTCACTTGCCTTGCCTTTTCTTGTGTTGCCTTCACTTGCCTTTCCTTGGCATGCCTTTCCTTGCCTTTCCTTCCCTTTTTTCGATCGATGGAATGATAGCAAAGGGGATCGTCTTGCTGAAACCTAGTGCTTCGGATCCAATTCAACTGACGGTTCGTCCATTTGAGTCCCGGTTTGAGTTTTATCGGGAGTTGCAAATTGTCTCCTCGAGCCATTCAGGGACATGTGGCCAATTTGGTTCGGGGGCATAAAATCCAAACCAAACAGCATAACGAAGATATGTAAGCTCTCACAAGTCTGTTTGGTCAAGGCCCATGCGACTACAGTACCCACAAATTCCTGACACAATGTTCTTGAAAATTGACCTCCTCTTAAAAAATTGCAGTATGCCTCATTGAAAAAAACCCTAGTGTCGGAGATACTCCAACAAACTGTTTTTCAGTGAACGAAATGATAGCAGAGGGGTGTAATGTTCTCGAGCCAATTTTTTTCTCTTGGAACACTAGCTGACCACTGATTTTCTTGTTTGTGTATATTTATTTGCAAGTTGGCCTCTTAATTGTCGGCCTTAGGGTTTATAGTTCAGTTATTTAAGTTTAGATCTGAAGACAAGCAATGAAGTTACAAGACAACACAAGATATGGAACCAACAACAAGATCTGACCTTTATTGATGTAAATAGAAAGAACCTGATACAAGAAGGATGCATTTATGGAATAATCCTCAGATAGCTCCAATAGATAAGATAAGAGTTGCTACAAAATGCTCCGGAAAGAAGATGCAAGCCCCCAAGGCTGGATATACAATAAAGATCAATATTGATTGAGAACTTGATATCCCTTATTGATTGAGAAATTTATTGTCACTCTTCTCTAAGCTTGCCTTTGGTGGAAGCCCAGCTAGTTTCTCGGTTTCGAACCATGCTGACACGAAAGTCTGTAACATTTTCACTTCTGCTAATCATATATTAATAGAAATACTATTTTCCTGTCCAATTGAATCTTGCAAATATTTGAATTATTATTCCATGGGCATATTTGTCATGTTTATTAATGGATTATGCTATTGAATGTGATAACATCATTTATTATCACCATATGCTTGCTTTGCTTGGTTGTTGAGGACTAGTTGCAGGTATATTGCTTTGGTTCAAGTGCTCAATGGTGGACCTCATCGAATGTCTGGATGAGGTAGGCATGTTATCTTGTCTCGCTAGCATATTCGTTTATATAACATACTTGAGAATAGAGGTGATTTCTGCAATAATTTTCGTCTGTTGTGGTTTACCCTAGCCATAGAGAGATTTTTCTCATAACAAAATTGGCGACCATACTGCGGATTGAATCTTCTCTCTTATCATTGGAGTACTTTTCTCCTTAGATTGCTCGTTCCTATTGCATTTCTTGTTGTATCATTGCTTGACAACCTCTGTTCACTCTGGGTCTAAGTTTTTCAGCCTTCTCCCTTGCCTGGCTTTGTTTAAGAAACATATACGTGATTTTTGGCTTTCCAGTCGCGTATATATGTGGGTTGGCCCTTTGCAAACTGCGTACATACACTCTGTTTCCTTGAACAATCGCGTACAACATCCTTCTTTGCTTGCTTGCTGGGTGGGATTTGATATTTGTTGAGTCTTCTTGGGTCTCTATAGTGACTGTTAAGTGCCTGTGGGATGATAGGAAACCTGTCTGGAGTTGAATTTTTGGGCGGAGTCTTTCTCATCACCTTTTCATTTTGATTGTCCTTGTACATTGGCTGGGTGTTTTTCTCCTTGGTATTCTGCTTGAGTTATCTCTTTCTGTACACAGTAGAGTTTTATATATCAAGTTGTTGTTCAGTGCATGCATTTTTATTTTTCTTATATTGAAAACACAAAAATATTAGGCATTTTGCATTGCTTGGCATTTTTTATTTTTTGAGTCTTTGTCATTAGCTTAGTGCATGTAAAGAGATATTGCATTTTTACTTCAGAATTGCAGAGTTGAATTTGAAAATTGCATTTGTTATTGGAAGCATATCATTCATTGAAAATTGATGTTAGGACTTTGCATTATATTCATATTTATTTTTCTTGCTGAGTCATAACATCATGAGTTTCACTACCATACATTTTTGAGTAATCATAGACACTAAAATTAATGCTATAATTTAAAATTGATTAGTCACGATTTTATTTTCTAGGGTGCACAAACTAGCTTAGGATTTAGTGCCCTGGAATAGGATTTTGTGAGTAAACTTCTCCATGGAAATTAAATCAACATATGTGTCTGACAAAGGAAGTGGAGAAATCCATTGTATAATTGGTAATATCAGGAGGCTCTTCTCACATCAGAGTTAATCACGAGGTCATGCAAGGTTGGTTGAAGGGATATCCCCCTGATACCTTCTTAGCGTCAAAGATATTTCTGGGGATCTATTCGTATTTGGGGATCTTGCTAGTGCCTTTACCTTCCTGAGAGGCAGTACTTTCAAGGTTTCGGGCTTTGCTACCCTGCCCATACGGTGGACCTGACTTACGATTGCTCGCCTATGCATCGATTATACATTGGCTGCTTAGTTTCTTGACTTAGGTGCCACATAGGTTACTTGCATGGGTTATTCTGCAGGTACCCTGGGTCAGATAAGGGTCGGACAACACACAACCTTTATGGAGGATTACGTGTCCGGGGGATCTGACCGACTAGTTTTTAAGCCCATGAGGGCCCTCATAACTAATTATGTTACCTCCAATCTTTACAAGGGAGTCTCAGGCCCCTCTTGGGTGAGACATACCTTCTTTAGGGAGGGAGGCCACTTCCAGCCACTTTACCTCGTTTGTGTGCATATTGGTCGTTTGATTTTTGGTGTGCTCTTTGAATACTAGTGGGCCTTAGGATTTATTTTTTGTATCTTGAGTCTTAAGTCATCGTGGAGTCGGACCAACATCCCCGCCGGTCCCGTTGCTTGTTACAGTTACCACCGGATTTCGAGTCTTTGCCTCTAAAAGGCAAAGAGTTATTAGACACACACCTCATCTGTTCAGACTTGTGATTCAACAGGGATGAGTATTGAACCTAGTCTTCAGAACACTGAGAGCCCTTCTACTCCCACACCTACTATAGTTAATGGCACCTCTTCGACTCCTGCAACCACAATGGTTGTAGTGCCAGAGGCACCTATCATTACTATGGCTTGACCTATAGTGAATATTCAATCTCTTGCCTCGAACCCATTTGGGTCTCTTGGTCACTCACTAGGCTATAATGTTCAGTCCATCCACATGGCCTCTAGTCCTTTTTCCTATGGTATGTTGAACTTTACTTCGCAGTTTTCGAACGCCATCCCAGCTGTTGGACCTAATACTAGCATTGGGCTTGGGGGCACTACACCTCCTTATACTCCAGTTTTGATTGGTGGTTCTCAAATCCCTCAAACGACTCCTAATATGGGAGGCATTCCTGCTTTTAACCCTGAGTCTAATCTTCTTTCTTTTGGGTGGAACAACCAACCTGGTGCACAAGCTTCTACTCAAGTTTTGTCCTATACCCCTACCTCAGTGTCAATTCCGACCAACACGTTTGGCATGGCGAATCCACCTCTATCCTTCGGATTCACCCCCATAGGAGGTTCGTTTCACACTTTGGAAAACCCCCAACCTAGATCCAATTCGACTGGGGGAAATTTTTATAACCCCCATCAGAACATTCCTACTAGAATGATGCCCAACCAACCTTTTATGAATCAACTCAGAAGAGGGTCTTACAACCCTGGATAGGGCCATGGTGCTTACCAGAACCCTAGATGGGCTGCAGTCCCTCAAACACAATCTTTCTAGGGAGCTTGGGGCCATATGTCGCAACCCTGTCTCCCTTTTCTGGCCATGCTTAATCTGCCAGACTTGTCTAAGTTGATGAATGACCTTGTGAGTCATGATTCTACATGCCCCCTTGTCCCCACCAAGCTTCCATTGGACATTTCGAAATTCAAAGGTAAGAATGGCGAGGATCCTGGTGATCACGTTACTACCTTTCACCTATGGTGCTCTTCTAATTCCCTTAATGATGATTCCATTCGGTTAAGATTATTTTAATACACCCTCATTGGGGTCGCTGTGAAATGGTAGAGGATCCTGGTGATCACGTTACTACCTTTTACCTATGGTGCTTTTTGAATTCCCTTAATGACAATTCCATTCAGTTAAGATTATTTTAACGCACCCTCATTGGGTTCGCTGCGAAATGGTATATCGAGCTACCTAGGGGGGCATATGGGACCTTTAGTTAGATAGTGTTGGTCTTCCTTAACCACTTCCAATTGCCTGTTCATTATGATGCTAGCCTAGAACTTCTGTCGACTTTATGCTAGGACACCACCACTCATATCTTGGATCATATCCAGGAGTGGCATAGACAAAAGAGGTTGATTAAGAACTCCACACCCTCGACCTTTCTTTTAGAATATTTTCTTAATTCTTTGCAACCTCCTATCTCGAAGGATGTTGCTAAATCCGGGGTCACGACTAAGGAAGAAGCGATCTACAAAGCCCAGTAGTTAGATCTTATATATGCTCAGTCTGGGATGTTTTACCACATTCTTCCAGATGCACCGCAATCAACTTATGACCCTAGAAAAAAGCCCAGACTTCATGCTGATGGCATTGTAGGCTCTGCCAATGTAAAATCCGCAGACTCTGTGACAAGCCATTTGAAAGAGTTGTCTCTAAATCAGTCTGCATTAGGGCCAATTTCGTCTGTGTCTTCCAATCCCACTCAATCGTCAGATGTACCCAAATGGCAACCAACAACCAGGCGGGAATAACAAGAAAGGATGTAATAATAATCATAAGGCTGGGAAAAACAATAATAAACCCAAGGACAATGGTAATAGTGAGAAGGCGAATAGTAATGCCAGAGAGGGCAAGAGAGAAAGACGTAAGGTGAAATTTCCCTATAAGCTTTGTACAGACAATCACCTTACTCATTTATGCCCCAAACTTGTGGAAGCTGTGAGGGTATTATCTCTATGACCCGTCGTGCTGACGAATCCTTTTCCATATAACCAACACATGGCCTCAATTTCCTCAAACGTCGAAAATGCGACTGGTGGGAGTCAAAACCCACCATTGCAAGATGATGATCGTTTGTGTATCAATATGGTCGATGTGAAAGTTCATGTAGCCACTCGATCTCAAGATTATAGTTCTTCAAAGGCTCTACTTGGTCTAGAATCTTCTCCTCCTCCTCTGAAGATGAATTTACATATTGAAAAACTAGATCCACTGCCTCATATTCCGAAAGGAGTACTCAAGTGTTCCACCCACAATCCAAATTCTAGAGATGCCAATAACTACTCTATTGTTGAGGACCTTGTCAAACCCCTTGTGCGATGTCGGCTATGAAGGTACTCCAGACGTGTCCTTCACAGAGGAATGCCTTTTCATTTGCGTTAGGAGCTCTAGAACCCAGTGGATCAAAATTTATCAAGTTTGACATCATAGATGTGAAGCCTTGCTTTCTTTACCATGTGGAATTACAAATCCACGTGGGGTACTCAAAGCATACCATCAAACATGTGGTTGTTGATGAAAGTGATACTACATGTGTGATGTCCCTGATTTGTTGGAAAGCTCTCAGTTCTCTAACTCTTTTTAAATCATTGAACATGTTGATTGCTTTTGACTGTCATTCCTTCCGCCCTCACAGTATTCTTCCTGCCTTTTCGGTCCAATTAGGTGGGAAGACGGTAGAGGTGGAGGTTGAGGTAGTTGATATGCCTCTTGATTATAACTTGTTACTAGGACGCAATTGGACCTATGCTATGGGCGTTTTCGTACCATCTGTCTTCCGTACCCTTTGTTTTCCTCATGATGGGAAGATCATGACGATCGACCAGTTATCCTTTGCGTATGCTAGTCCAAATGCATCTATTGGACCGTCGATCCCTATGATCGACAATTCTCAGCCGATAGCTAAGAATTTCGGTGTCAGAATGTATTCTTCCCTTATGGGTACTTTCAACTTCATGGCACCGATTCACCACATTTACGCCATGTCCAGTAGGCCTGTTTCGATAGAGAAGTCCATTCCTTTCCGCACTTCCTATTTTAGTGATCTGTGTACCCTACCTTCTCCGACTTTGTCTTGTGAAGGTTAGTCGCATGCTGGAATGGCCATGCCACTATCAGTAGTGGAGATCATGTATCGAGTTGTTCTTGACTCTTCCGCTGATCCTGATCCTGTTACCTTGCTGACGAACGAGGAGGATCCCATTCTTAAGCCTATGTGGGCCACTTCATTGTCTTGCTCATATGACTGCCTCGATGGGACTTTGCCCTCGGATGACGCTTTCATCAAATCCATGAATGGTTCCGACAAACCTTGGGATGATATGCATCACCACTCTTATTTTCTCGAACAATATGACTTTCGATCTACTTTGAGTGACATAGTTGGTCATGTTGTAGTTCCACTTGATACACACGACATTTATGATGAAAGAAATATGGTGAGTATTTCTCCTACCGTCACGATCGATATCTCTCGTACCCTTGACAAGATTGAAAATGTACATATCAATGCGGATTGTTCGCCAGAGGAAATCCTAATCTACACCGAACTCTTCAAGGAATTCCGAGATGTATTTTCTTGGTCATATGAAGAGATATCAGAATCGACCCTCGTATTTTTGAGCATGAGATTAGAACTTATCTGGATGCTAAACTTGTTCGACAATGTCTTAGAGATGTCAATCCCTAGAAGGCCCCTGCTATTAAGGAAAAGGTGGAGATGTTACTTAATGTTGGCTTTATCTACTCGGTTCCCTTGACTGAATGGGTATCCAATCTCATTCCTATGAATAAGAAGTAAGGAACTATCCATGTATGCATGGACTTTCGTGATCTGAATAAGGCCTGTCCTAAAGACAACTTCTCGACACCTTTCATCGATCGAATTCTCGATGAGTGTGTGGGGAGCAAAGTGTTTTCTTTTATGGATGACTTTTCAGGGTATAACGAAATTCAAATTAAACCCGAGGATCAACACAAGACAACTTTTATTTGTCCTTGGAGTACTTTCGCATATTGAAAAATGCCTTTCGACCTTAAAAATGTCGGAGCAACCTTCCAACGTGCCATGACCTTCGCATTCCATGATCTTAAGAATACATTCTAAGATTACCTTGATGATCTCCCTGCTCACTCTCGTAAGAGTGGATCACTTTATGCACTTTCGGCTTGTTTTTGAAAGATGTCGTTATTATAGAATCCGGTTGAACCCTCATAAGTGCATATTTTGCATTAGGTCTAGTCGTCTTTTGGGATTTCTAGTGTCTGAGACCGAGATCATGGTAGATCCATTAAAGGTTGAGGCAATACTTCAATTTCCTCCCCCGTGCACTGTTAGACAACTTCAAGGTTTACAAGGGAAAGATAAATTTCTACATCGGTTTATAATAAATTATGCCAATATCACTAATGGTTTCATGCGTCTTTTGAAGAAAGACACCAATTTTCTCTGGAATGAGCAAGCCTAGGAGTCCTTCGATGCTTTGAAAAAATACTTGGTATCGACACCTCTGCTAAAGTCTCCTGACTACAGTAGGGATTACTTTCTTTATTTCGCCGTGTCCGAGGAGACGATTGGTATGGTCTTGGTTCAGGAGGATGATGAGCTTCGCGAGCACGTCATCTACTATATTAGTCGAAACTTAATCAGTCATGTGCTTACTTATTCTCACATTGAAAAGCTAGCTTTGGCTTTCATTCACGCAATCCAAGAAAATATAATAAATGGATTGTCATCCTACAAGAATTTGATCTCGATTTAGCTTCTGTGAAATCCAAGAAATCACTAGTCTTCACGGAGTTAATATCTGACTTTCCATGATTAGATGAGGATGTTATCCATGTTGATTCACTTTCAGATGAACACATTTTTCTTGTCTCATCGTCCGACCCCTGGTATGGAGACATTGTTCTTTATCTTCAAACTTTGAAGTTCCCTCAACATCTCTTGCGAGATGACCGATGATGTGTACAGTACCAAGCTAAGAATTATACTATTGTTGGTGACACTTTGTATCATTGAGGAATAAACAATATCTTGCATCGTTGTTTAACTCACAGAGAAGCTGATTTAGTATTAAACAATTTCCACAATGTGGCTTGTGGTGGTCATCTATCTAGGCTTGCGGCAACCCAAAAAATTTTGTGAGCCAGTTATTTCTAGCCTTCTATATTTAAAGATTGTATTGAAGCAGTTAAGAAGTGGCCTTCTATCGAAAAATGTGCTCACATCCATCCCCTCTTCACCCAGTCATTACCGTTGGTCCCTTCACCAAGTGGGGGGTGGACTTCGTGGATTGCAACCCAGATTTAGCTGGGGGGCATCAACACATTATCATGGCCGTCGACTACTTTACTAAATGGGCCGAGACCATGCCTACACTTAAATTCGACAGGAAGACTACTGCCTTCTTCATTTTCAATCAAATTATCCCCTGGTTCAGTATCCCGAGTGATATTGTCACTGATCATGGAAATCACTTTCAGAACGAAATGATGGAAGAACTAGCATCTAAGTTGTTTTTTAGACATGGTCATTATTCTCCTTACTACCCTTGGGAAAATGGACAATTAAATTCCGTCAACAACTCTCTGAAGACCATTTTGCAGAAAATTGTCAACTAGAGTAAGTCCAACTAGCACATTATGCTATATCCCGCACTTTGGGCATACCGAACCTCGGTCAATACTGGCACTATTTTTTCCCCTTTCCAGTTAGTACATGGTGTGGAGTCGATTTTACCTATTGAATGCAAAATCTCTTCTCTTAAGTTGGCAGTTGCGCTCCTACCTGACACTTCTGATCTCGAGCGACGCCTTATACACCTAGAGAGTTTTGATGAGCAACGTTGAGACACCTCTATGACTATCAAGGCAAACAAAAGACGTGTCAAGGTCCAGTATGATAATTCTATATTTCCTCATTTGTACGCTGAGGGTGACTTGGTCCTCTTATATGATCAAGCCAAAGAACCACTAGGGGCAGGTAAGTTTAAACCCATGTGGCACGGTCCCTATATTGCGCGACATGTCTTAGAAAAAGGAGCCTACAAGTTAGAATATTATGAAGGGAATATGTTGGTCGAGCCCAGGAATGGGATCTACTTGAAAAGATATTACGCTTGAGCCCCAAGCTTGGACGAAACTCTTTGTATACTAATGTAATTTAGTGTATATATCTTTTCCCTTTCTTTTTGTCTTCAACTTGCTTATCAAGTTCTCCCTTGGTTGGAGTTGTCGGTCTACTTAGGATTTGCAAATGCAACCAATCACCATACACAGAACTTGGCTTTTGCCACTTGGGTGGTTTACTCACCCGAGGGTCTACTGGTGTCTTCAGGTGGCGTATTCGTAGGACCATCCATGAATAATGTGGCCGAATATAACGTCGTTATAGAACTTTTGCGCGATGCTATCTCACATGTTATTCACTCTCTAGAGGTTTTCCTAGATTCCCAGTTAGTAGTATGTTAGTTGAATGACAGTTACCGCATGCATGATCTTACTTTACTCCGACGATCCCTATGGGTATGTCTTTTAGAATGAAAGTTTAATTTTATTACTTATTATCACATTCCTAGGAGTTCTAATCATGTATCCGATGCTTATGCTAACTTTGTTTTATATTGGCATTTGTCACATAACTAAAGCAAAGAAATTCAATTCATCAATGTACACATTGTAAATATAAGTAAAGTCGAAGATCCTTGTTTTATATATATTTCAAAAAATATGGTGTTTATAGTACAAAATTGGGGCTAACACCATCAATACACATATATAACCAATACTACAATATCTACAACATCTACACCTGTGGCGCTGGATGTGTTTCATAGCAACAAACTACGATGTTTGTGAGACATTGAAAGAGTCACACCCAAGCTATGGGGACACCAACCACTTGTCGCTGCATGGCTTCGGACAGATCCTCTACCTAAACCATTGGAATCCTATGAGTCAAACGAGACAGGTTTCCCTACACATTTTCAAGGACTCTCCCAGCTTCTCCTCCCACTGCCTCATCTCCCCAGTGCCTCCAACAATGTCGGGAAGCCTGTCCGGCTATCATGGACCCACATCTGCGTCACACAAGTGTCTAGCTAGTACTTAAGAATCATCCAAAAATATTTTTGTCTCACTATACAAAAATACAAAAAAATGAAATATTTAAAAACATATGACATACCAATGTCCCCGTAGGTAGTCCCTGATGGGAGTGGTGTGTCAGGGTCCCCTCTAAAGTCGATCCCTGCATAGGGGTAGTCATCCAAAGCAATGACCTGTTGCTGTCACCAGTAGAAGAAGTCCTCATTGTAGTATGTGGGAACCCTACCTCCTCCCTACCATCTCATTACCTCGTTCCACCGTGCCATGGCTGGATCACGAGGTCCTCTTAGAAGAATCTCGACTCTAGGTCCCAAACCTGGAATCTGCTCGAAAAAAAAACTACATTAGAGGCAAACCCGAGGTTCCTCTTACTATTTTGTTTGCAATCTATCAACTGGCTCTTCATATTAGCCAGTAGTGAGGTACACCAATCATATACCATGGGTCTCAAGCACTCTACAACATAGAACATGAGGAACCTCGATGCTTGGTGCATCGAAGCCGATCTTGTGATCCTGGTCACCACGAGGACAACAATCTTGAGGCTGAGATTGTTTATCGCTTGTTGAGTTAGAAACCATAGAAATGATTTATTGCAGACTTGTACACGATTTGCTTCATTTATAGTCACGTATAGGGCTGAGTATATGCGCCCTATAGTTTGCACAGTCGTATAACCTCACATATACACGACTCGATAAATGGCAGCCCCCGTACACCAAGTTACCCAATTTGCATCCTAATTCACTCAAAATTTGAAACCTAATTTAAAAATTTAATCCACTAGAAAGGAAGAGGAGTTAGCTGGTCCAGACGGTTTTTGATTTCGTTGCCTAACGCTCCTGCAATCACCAATTGAATCTTGAGGTAATTTGGTCCAATTTTCACTATTTGGGTAAAAAGTCAAAATGATAGTAATTTTTTCTTTTGTTAATATTTATAACATTTTTTACCCACTTTCTATAGTTTTGAATCATTTTTTCACCTAATGGACTAATACCGCAGTGGATTGAGGTGGTTTTTGTAGTTTTCAACGCAAGTATTTTCACTACCCAACATAAAGGATAGGTACCTATTCCATCATGCATTTTTGCATTGTCCTATAACTGTCATTTTTATGATTTAGGTACGAACCCATTTGTTGCGACACATAACCTTCCATCTGCTATAAGTGGTGTTGTTATCAAGTGGTAGAGACTTTGCTTCATTTGGTGCCCATGCAAAGATTTTTTCCGTAGGACCGGGAGTCCCTTATAGTTAATAAATGACTTTATGTTGAGCCTCATTTCTCACTCATAAACATGCTACCTTATACCTAGAGGATTCCCAACCGAGTTTAATTTAAGCTCTTTTCCAACTCGTTTTAAAAAGCAAAAAGATTGTTGAGTGAACTTGTCTCTTTCATGCTCATAAATTGGATTTGAAAGAATGTCTATTTGACACAAGTTTATCCCTTTTTCACACCAAGTAGACTAAATGTCATGAAAAAAGTCATTTTTTGGCGTTAAGTTGTGATTGCATCTCATGCCCTTGCTTGCCTCACCAGTTTTTGCATCCTCAACCAAGTAGAGCCTCGTTTATATCCTTCACAATTTGACACCCTATACCCAGGAGGGAGCATTCCCTCGAGTGTCCTGCTCACTCTCGTAAGAGAGTGGATCACTCTACACACCTTCGGCTTGTTTTTGAAAGATGTCCTTACTATAGATTCCAGTGGAACCCTCATAAGTGCATCTTTTGCGTTAGTTCTGGCCGTCTTTTGGGATTTCTAGTGTCTGAGACCAGGATCATGGTAGATTCATTAAAGGTTGAGGAAATACTTTGATTGCCTCCCCTGTGCACTATTAGACAACTTCAAGGTTTACAGGGGAAAGCTAACTTTCTACATCAGTGTATAGTAAATTATGCCAATATCACTAATGGTTTCATGCGTCTTTTGAAGAAATACACCCCTTTTATCTAGGATGAGTGAGCCCAGGAGTCCTTCGATGCTTTGAAAAAATCCTTGGTATTGACGCCTCTGTTGAAGTCTCCTGACCACAATAGGGATTACTTGCTTTATATCCCCGCGTCCGAGAAGACGATTGGTATGGTCTTGGTTCAAGAGGATGATGAGCTTCATGATCACGTCAGCTACAATATTAGTCAAAACTTAGTCAATCCCAAGCTTAATTATTCTCACGTTGAAAATCTAGCTTTCGTTGTCGTTCACACAGTCGAACGTTTACATCATTATATCTTACTTTTCAAGACTACTGTGGTTGCCAATGTCAATCCATTTGAATACATCCTTACCAGGCATATCATAGGGGGGAAATATAATAAATGGATTGTCATCCTATAAGAATTTGATCTCGATTTAGCTTTTGCGAAATCCAAGAAATCACCAGTCTTCAAGGAGTTAATATCTGACTTTCCATGATTAGATGAGGATGTTATCCATGTTGATTCGTTTGTAGACGAACACTTTTTTCTTGTCTCATCGTTCGACCCTTGGTATGGAGACATTGTTCTCTATCTTCAAACTTTGAAGTTCCCTCAGCATCTCTCACGAGATGACCTACGACATGTACGGTACCAAGCTAAGAATTATACTAATGTTGGTGACACTTTGTATCGCCGAGGAATAGAAAATATCTTGCATCATTGTTTAGGTCATGGAGAAGCTGAGTCATTCTTAAATGATTGCCATAGTGGGGCTTGTGGTGGTCATCTATCCGGGCTTGCGAAAACCCAAAAAAATTTGCAATTCAGTTATTTCTGGTCGTCTATCTTTAAAGATTGTATTGAAGTGGTTAAGAAGTGTCACCCTTGCCAGGTGTTCACTCAGAAAATGCTCTCGCATCCAGCCCCTCTTCACCCAGTCATTACCGTCGGTCCCTTCACCAAGTGGGGGGTGGACTTCGTGGATTGAAACCCAACTTCAGTTGGATGGCATCAACACATTATCATGGCCATCAACTACTTTACTAAATGGGTCAAGGCCATGCCTATAGTTAAATCTGATGGGAAGAATGCTACCTTCTTCGTATTCAATCAAATTATCACCTGGTTTGGTATCTTGAGTGATATTGTCATTGATCATGGTAGTCACTTTCAGAATGAAATGATGAAAGAACTAGCATCTAAGCTGGGGTTTAGACATTGTCATTCTTCTCCTTATTACCCCAGGCAAATGGACAAGTAGCGGCCGTCAACAAGTCTCTGAAGACCATTTTGCAGAAAACTATTAGCTAGAGTAAGTCCGATTGGCACATTATGCTATATCTCACACTCAGGGCATACCAAACCTCGGTCAAGACGACCACCGATTTTTCCCCTTTCCAGTTAGTACACGATGTGGAGTCGATTTTACCTATTGAATGCAAAATCCCTTCTCTTAAATTGGCAGTCGCGCTCCTACCTAACACTTTCTCTCTCGAGCGATGCCTTATACACCTAGAGAGTCTTGATGAGCAACGTACATTATTGGCCAAAACCTAGCTCATCAAGTATCCATCGATCGTGGAGTACCATGCTACCTCTGAAACATGACTCCCTCTGAGTCTGTACAATCTATGGAGCCATATGCATCTTCTGAAGTATGATCTCCAATGAACTGTCCTGGGAAGCTCCTCCTCCCTAGGGCCGACTTGTTAGAATATAATGGATGTGCTCATTTTACCATCGACAATATCACTATTTTCACCCAACCATAGGTTGAAGCCACCCTCCGAGCACCTTAATCTTGACATAGAATCATTCCGGAAGAAAACCCTAGGCTAGATAGCCAAACAAAGGGTAGCTCACCTTTCTCCAAGGATAGCACACCAAACAAGAGCTAATCAGATAGTCCAAACCATAACCAAGAGATAGTCCAAGACAAAACCAAGATCTTCTAACTGCAGCAACTGCAATGACAACTCTCCTCCAAACTTGTGCACAAACTAGGCAACTGCAGTGCACACAAGTGCTGCGCTGCAATTCTGAGAAATGCCTGCCAGAATGAAGACTGGCCTCCTGTATTTATACTAATTATGACTAAATGTCTGGGCCAACTTCTCATTCTGGGTACCTATTTACTCGGTATATATTATTTCTTCTGGTTGACTTCTTCTCTTGGAGACTAATAACCTAATACAAATTATCCTCTTGAGCCGACTTGTCTTCTAGGGTTATTAGCCAACTCATTAGGGTTTCTTCTTGCTTCCCGGAGTATTCTATTCTCATTAGGTTTACACATGGAGGTAAATACCTCCCACAACTACCATAATATCAACACTCCCTCCTATCTAGGGAGGTATTACAGGTAATGGTCTTGAGCAAAAACATACCTTTCACCTAATAGCATCAACATAGTTGTATAGACTATCTCATGACTAGATCATGAGCACCATCATCACCATCAGTTTCATCAACTGCATCATCTCTCGAAACCATATTCCATATGAGTAATTGGATATGATGATGGACAAGTCACTCACACCATAGAGTGACACAAGAGCCATTCTTCTAATCTGGACATATGTCCTAGAAGAATAAATGTCATGCACCATTTTTCGTCTGGGAAATATTTGTTCATTGATCATCCATCTAGATGATAATCATTTTCAACACTGTTGATAGTCTTCAAGGCAATCAGAACAATATCATTCAATAGAACACAATTGTGTCTATCCATAGTAGTACACAACTACAATCCAATAGTACACTACCACACAAAGTAGCACACAGGTACTTTATCAGTGACTTATAGTCACAAACAGTGGAACACATCCACCACAGTAGTATACATCTATTGTCTAGAGAAATACATTATTCATAACAATCATCTGATATCAACCTGCACAGAAAACATTGTTATGATATAAATTGAATCATCTGGGCCATTCTTCCACTCACATCTGTGAGATCTTGGAAGAGCATTTTCCCTCAGAAGGTAAAACATGAGCTATCTGGACTATTCTTCTCAAGAAAGGAAGAATAACTATCCTAATTTCTGATCCTATACCATTCCCCACCCTGAGCCATTCCTTCGACACTAGACAAAGTGTAACCTGGAGAGAATGATTTTTCCCTAAGGAATGTCTGTCCCTAATTGTTAAACCTAGACCATTCCCCACCTTGGGCCATTAGTATGGCACTAAACAAAATGCAACTTGGAGAGAATGAATTTTCCCTAAGGAATGACTGTCCGAACCATTTCCAATGGAAATGATTGTCTTGCACCAACCTCCAAAACAGACCATTCCCCATGTTAACCATAATGGGAAATCGTTGTCCGATGAGGCGGGCCAGTCTTGTTGAGTAACCATCAAGAATAGAGACTAGCCTAGACCATTCCCCATGCTAACCACAATGAGAAATCGCTATCTATGGTACATCAACAATCCACTGAACCATTTTCATTACAAAAATGACCATTTGATCTAGACCATTTTCCGAATAGGAAAAATCTCAAACCACTTTCCGAACTGGAAAGTAATTGCTCATCTTGGACCAAGTTTCAAACCAAAAAATGATTGTCCATAAATCAATAATACATCAGTGCTCCCTCCCAACCTGGGAGTCATCTCTTCCTTTTCAATAAGAATGCCATCTCCACAAGCTCCATCTTGAGTACGCAAACTCTTTCATCTTGGAAAAAAGATTTACCAAAATGTCTGCTTATCTGCTCATCTGTGGAGATATATATTGGAGAACCACTTTCTCCTTTATAGAATTCATCACGAAGAATGTAATGCTTGATCTCAAATGTACTTCAGTCTGTAACACTAGTTTTCTCTGAAGGCTTCATATAGCACTGATCAATATCAATGTTGGATTCCTCTTTAGTTCCTACTAGCTCATAACATTGTGGCAAGGGTCAAACTGGAACATATCCATGTGACACTTCTTCTGTCATCATGAGATCTTTGTCATGGATTGGCAATCCATCATCTTGATCTTCTAAGTAATCATTCTGATACAATATCTCTTTTATAGAAAATCTTCACCACGCTTCTGCTATGCATTGGAGGTTCTCCACCAAGTTGTCTTCTTCCATCTTCATACAAGGGTCTCTTTATGGTATGCCTCAAAGCCTTGAGGTTGCTCTTCATACGCTCTTTGTTCAATTGTTCTAGAGAACAATATTTGCATTCATATGATGTAGAATTCCAACCCATGGATATTGCAGATGATATAATGACTCATGTAAAGGTATGTCTAGTTTATTGGAACAAGTAATCATCATAGTCTTCTCCCTCCATCTGGGAGAACCTCTAGTTCTGGATCTTGCAATGCTTACATTCATATACATTGTTCTTCATCACAACTTTCAACTCCTTTGCTTGATTGTTTTTAGTGAGTTCATATCATGCTGGTAATCTTGTGATTCTCGATACAATGAATGGTTGTTCTAGCTTGTCTTTCTTTCTTGGAATCTTCATGTTAATCCTCATGTTTTTCTTTAGCTCTTGGGTCCATGGGTTTCTTATAGATTCCATGCTTTAAAGATTTCCACTTCTTCCTTTCATCATAGGATCACGGATGTGGATGGACAACCAGGGATACTCTAAGGCTTCTCTTAGAAGAAGACTTCTTCTAAGGTTGAACTAAACACGTATTTCCCTTCATGGCTGCTACCATGGATATATACTTCATCATCTTCAATGGATCATAGGATTAGCTTCCTCCCAATCCTTGCTTCATGTATGAGTGCATGTTTTTCTTTTTGAAATATATAATTGGCTCCCTCCATTTAACAGAGTCCACGCTCCTGTCTGCATCCTTATTGTCATAAGTCTTTCTCCAATTTCCTCTTGATTTCTGATTTCTTTCTATCTTTGCTTCTTCTAAGTTTCTTCAAAATTGATTTAGATTTCGGCTTATCTTGTAATAGCTTCCACATGATTTGTTTGATGTGTTTCATCCTTTCATGTGTATTATCTAACTTGTATAATTATAGAAATCCTTATCTTGTTGTTCTTCCATAGGTATAGTTATTCTTGGAACATATTATCTTCTAAGAGATAGATATACAAGATATGTACAGAGACTATGCAAACAAGATATGTACAAGAACTAAGAAGAGTATTGTTAGCTTGTCTTTAGAGCAAGAAGTATGTTTCATCTTGCTTAGTCTTCTTTGAAGGTTCATTTTCTTCGGCAACTAATGCTTTGTGTTTCTCCTTCCTTTTCTTTAGCTTGGGACAATGATTCTTGTAGTGACCATATTTTCGACAATTGAAGCATTTCATTTCTGACATATCTTTCTCTTGATTTGGCTTCTTCCTTGAGCCGAACTTCATTTTGTTCCTGAAATTATTGAATCTTGTTGTGAAGGCTTGATCATTGTATTTCTTTTGGGGTTTTTCTTTTGCACTAATCCTTGATTCTTCTTGCACACAAAAAGTCCAAAGTTCTTCAAATGTAGGATACTCCTTCCTTGCAACAAATGTTCATGCTTGTGGAAAATGCATCCCATGTCTTGGGAAGACCATTGAGTACTATGTTTAACAATTCCTTTTCTGAAATGATCTCTTCAATATCTTGTAGTTGATCTCTTAACTGAGAGATCCTCACAAATTATGATGTTATGATGTTGTCATCATTCATCTTCATGTCACAGAGCTCATTCTTCAGACTCATTACTTGTCCAATGCTTCTGACAGAGAAGAGGTTTGTTAGGGCATCATACATCTTCTTTGATAAGTCAATATGGGAGATGTAGGGTATCAAGTGGTGTTTTATAGGGTCCACTATGATACTCATGGCATTGATGTCACTGTCTTTGAACTTTTCCATAACTGTAACGTTCTGCGATTCTTTCTCTTTTCCTTCTTCAAACTCTGGTTTCACGATCTTTCCTTTCACGATATCTAGTACTTTATTCTTGGAAAGGATGAGGTCAATCCTTGTGTTCCATGCTCTGAATTTAGAAGCTCCATCTAACTTTTTTTCTGACTTCATGGAGTAGGTCATGGCTTCTTTGACTTGGTCAACCCTAGATTTGACCAAAAACTCAAACTTGACGTCTTGGCTTGATGAGAGTACCAAGAGATGTGCTAGGATAGGACGCATTGGTTTATCTGGAAATTAGGTCAATTCATTCACTTAAGGTGCCTCAATGAGAGAATTAGGGTTTTTGCAACTGCACTTGCTAGTAAACCTAGCACTAGTGCTTTGGTGACTGCTCCTGCTAGAAACCCTAGTGGAAGTTCTTCAACGCGATTAATATCCTTATGGATATGGTTCCTTACAGTGGTTAGACTGAATGAAGGAGGTGTGGGCCCATAACTTGTTAGAATATAATGGATGTGCTCATTTTACCATCGACAATATCACTATTCTCACCCAACCATAGGCCGAAGCCACCCTCCAAGCACCTTAACCTTGACAGAGAATCATTCCGGAAGAAAACCCTAGGCTAGATAGCCAAACAAAGGGTAGTACACCTTTCTCCAAGGATAGCACACCAAACAAGAGCTGATCAGATAGTCCAAACCATAACCAAGAGATAGTCCAAGCCAAAACCAAAATCTGCTAGTTGTAGCAGCTACAACGACATCTCTCCTCCAAACTAGCGAACAAGTGTTACTCTGCAATTATGAGAAATGCCTGCCAGAATGAAGACCAAACTCTTGTATTTATACTAATTCTGGATAACTGCCTAGGTCAACTTCTCATTCTGGGTACCTATTTACTCAGTATATATTATTTATTTTGGCTGACTTATTCTCTTGGAGGCTAATAACCTAATACAAATTATCGTCTTAAGATGACTTGTCTTCTAGGGTTATTAGCCAACTCATTAGGGTTTCTTCTTGCTTCCCAGAGTATTCTATTCTCAATAGGTTTACATGTGGAGGTAAATACCTCCCACAACTACCATAATATCAACATGACTCCCTTTGAACTAGTACTAGGTGGGGTCATCTGCCTCACCACTAGTGGAGTCACCTGTTCCTCCTCATCAATCTCGATGTGGAACACCCTATATCCCACAAACGTATCCTTCTTTTCGAAAGGTTCTAACTTGTCCTCTTCACCTTCGGTATAAGGATGTATACTACCATGTATACAATTGCATGTCTGGATAGCCTACTCCATGTCTCAAACTAGAGACCATCTAATATGTTTCCTCCTACAATTGTCACTATAGCTCCCTCTCAGAGCTATCACCACTTTTCTTGTTTATAGAAGATAAAATGATCTACAAAATGACCTGTGATCTAAAATTCCTATCCAATGGAAAATGGATTCAAATATACATACGCCCCCCCCCGAGTGGATCGGCTGAAAAGGGGGTCTCTGAAGAGAAACAAGGTATTATCAGGCTGCTAAATCTGGTCTGTCTTTCACCATATTTTAGCTCTAAGTTTGACTTTCCAAAACTGTCCTTTGTTTCCTTTTAGGACAGAAAAAAGTTGTCCTTTTCTTCCTTTTAGGACAACAAAATGTTTGGTTACTTTCTGCTGATAATTTTTGTGGTTAAGTTTCCTTTTGAGGTGCCCTTGCAAGTGTTTTTCATATCAATTGTTAGCACATACAATATAACTCAAAACACATAATACTCCTCACAATCTTTACAACTCTAAATGTTGTTCTAACACTTCTAAGCATGCATGAAATTGACACATATGTTTTTGGTCAACATGACCCTGGAAAAACCACCATGGGGAAAACCAGTTTGGAGTAGATGTAAATATTTGGAGATCTCAAAGCATAAATAAAACAAGTGAACCTGGTACAATAGAAACCAATCGTGGTTTCTTTGGAGTCCCTTGTTGATGTGCCTGCTAGCCAATGAATGAAGATACCCTTAGCCTTGGTGCACCCTTCTTTCCTTGCTAAACCCTTGGTCGCTTTACCTTGTTGTTTTCCTTTGCTTTGTGATGCCTTTTCCTTTACCCACTTTTAGATGTTCCCTCCCTGAAGAAATCTTGAGTTATTTGGTGAAGCTATTGGACATGTGCGCCCCCTCTCTTTGGTGCACCCTCCTCTTGTCCAAACCCCACAAATGGTGTGCCCCTAGTCCTTGGGTGTGCCCCTCTCACTCAAACCCTTCTCCATGCTTAGAACACTCTTCTTCAAGCTTTTCTCACTCCTTAAGAGAGTGCGCCCTCCTCCTAGAATGTGCCCCTACATTCACAATTTAGGTGCTCTTGCATGTAGTTTTAATTACCAAGGGTTAGCACATGCATGCCAAAATAAGTGTAACACACCTAGAGATATTTACAGCTGAAAATACAGTAGTTCTACACTCTAACATACATGAAATTGAACATAGGTATTTTTGGTCAACATGACCCTGGATAAAACCCCCCGGGGGAAAACCAGTTTGGAATATATGTCTACATATGAGGAGAATAGATGGTGTAATACAACAAGTACAAAATATAGATGAACCTGATACAATATCATCTTGATCCAATCTGCAATAGTAGTCCAAATGAAGCAAAAGCATCCTAGGATGGTGCGCCCCCAAGAAATGCTGACAAGACCATTGAAATGGAGCTAGAATACAACTGGAAGCTTTGATCTAGAAACCCCTCCACACTACTCTGATATTGATGGGTAGCCTCCTTATGAAATAGACCTCATTGTAATCTGAGCTCTCTAAGTCCTCCCCACTGATGATGCACCCTCCTCACCAAGTGTGCCCTCCTCAGAACTGGAAGCTCCTCTATAAATAAACAAGGCCCTAAGCCTGTTGTCTATCTCCATGGAAGGGAGCACCCAATCTAGCCTCACCAAATGACTGAAACCTCATCATCATGCTCTCTCTCAAACTGTCCAAGTGAAAAAATGAAGGAATGAATCCTCTTTTGCTCCTTGCGCCCTCCTTAAGGAAGCATAAGGAAACCTAAAAGTTGGGTGGATGAGATCATCTCATCTCATCCATCATCAATTGTTGAGATCATCTCAAGTAAATCTCAACCCAAAACCCACTTTACTTAAGTGTCCATAGTTTCACTTTATGTCCCTTAATTCACCCACAAAGTGAATTAATTATCATTTTAGGCTTAAATGACCAAATTTCACTTTTGACTTAAATCTCCTAAGTCAAAGTGAAATTAGACATAAAGTACATAGTACAAGGTACAAATTACTTCCCACATGTGTTTAGAAGCTCACAAACACAAGGGGACCAATTTCCAAGGTAACCAAATCGCAACATTCCCTCTTACCGAGGAAAGTGCCCTTCACCCCCAATCGCATCCCTATAGTGGACATGGTTACCTACTGGAAAATACTCGGTGAGTATGGGTATACCCTGATCAATGAAAGTAGTCTCTAACATAGATCTTCTCAATCTGCGTCATCTATAGATGGAAGTGTCTCTCCACCTATTCAAGATCACCTAGATCTTGGTACCAAACCGAAGATCTCAACCTTGGTCTCCCACCAAGGATATCTACCTCCTGGCATCTCACCAATGGTCACTACTCTTGGCATCTCACCAAGAGTCTCCTCCTTTTGGTATCTCACTAAAAGCACCTGGATCTCGACATCTCACCAAGATCCTCAACTTGGCCTCTCGCCAAGTAGTTTCCACCTGAAGTGGATCCAGAACCTGATATGCCCGTCTCTGCAGCCAAGTGAGGCTCAAGCCTCCATGGTTCCCTACCACTTCTCCTCATCAATATTTGATTCTCTGAAGCCCCTGCACCAACCCTCTATCTTGAAAAATCTGAAACTGAAGCTGTCTTGGGTGGACCAGTCACCCCCTCTGATGGTGTTCAAGGAAACTGAGTTCGAGCTCCCTCTGAATCACTACTATGAGTCAATAGGTTCTCCTCAACTCTGTCTCCCCATATGATGTTTGATGGTGTGACAACAAACAAAGTAGTCGCGAATGCACATTCTCTCACAAATTGTTCATCGAACTCAAGCTCCTTTATTGTCGCTGCTGAAACATCATGCTGCTTCTTCTTCTTGGGGCATTGTCCTGCATAGTGACCCATCTCCCTACAAGAAAAGAATCTTACTGAGCTCATTTCTCTCTTCGGCCCACTGCTACTCTCTCCTCCCTGTGGTGGAGCCCCAAACTTGGGACCCTGCCGACCTCCTTGGTCGGTCTTCTTCTTTCCCTTTGTCCAAAGAGATATATACTCATCACTCTGCATTGTTTGTTGTTGATGTTGTCCTACCACAAGTCTAGTCTCCTCCTAGACGAAGTCATCCCACATCCTCTCCCATGTGGGCATAACTTCCCTGGCAACAATGCTGTGAACGAATGGACCCCATGGTTTGGTGAAGCTGTTTAAGGTTGTCCTCACCATAGAATTGGGTTCCACTACCTCTTCGACAACTCCAAGCTCGTCTTTGATCTGGGTGTAACGACCAAGGAAAGAAGTAACCAACTCATCCTCGAGCATGCGAATGCCCCTCAGTCAATCATGAAGAACCATCTTTCAGTTCTCATTAGAGCTTTGATAAAGCTTACATAGAGATGCCCACATATCATATGCATAATCTTTCCCAATCATGTGGGGAATGATATAATCCTACAATTCATCACATATGGTCCTCTTTTCCTTATTGTTCCTTTTCCTGAACTCTGCCAACAAGACAGGAGAAGTAGCAGGGGGAACATGAACAGTTGCCTCATCTATGTCCCATAGTTCGAGGTCCTCCAAGACAAATATTATCCTTGCCTTCCAAGGAAACCAATTGCTAGCCCCAGCTAGCCTATCCTCCACACGCAACTAAGATGTTGACATGACTGCCAATGTTGCCTCACTCCTGTCAATACAAGTGTGAAAAGAGGCAAACAAACACCGACCTCACTCCTAGCAATATAGGTGTGAAAAGAGGTCGTGAAATACAACCTCAATCATGTCCACGCAAGTGTGAAAAGAGGTTGTCGAAACTGCTCTAAAATCCTTTACAAAATTCTACCAAAAAGCTGCCACTAAACTCTGTCAATGGATGTCCACAAAATCTACCAAGAAGATGCCTATAACATCCCACTCGTATGCTATTCAAACTACTAAAAAATCAGCCACCTTAGCTCTGATGCCATGAATATTTTCCAGGTCCTATCAAGCTTCCAACTAGGTCTGTCTTTGACCTCATGTTGGCTCTAAGTTTCAACTGTCAATGAAGGTTTTGTTGTTGTTTTAGGAAAGCCAACATTTCAAGAAATTCTTGCTGATTTGTCATGGTTACATTCACAATTTAGGTGCTCTAGCATGTAGTTTTAGTCACCAAGGGTTAGCACATGCATACAAAAATAAATGTAACACACATAGAGATATTTACAGCTGAAAATATAGTAGTTCTACACTCTAACATACATGAAATTGAACAGAGGTATTTTTGGTCAACATGACCCTAGATAACACCCCCCTCGGGGAAAACCAATTTGGAATATATGTCTGTATATGAGGAGAATAGATGGTGGAATACAACAAGTACAAAATATAGATGAACCTGATACAATAACAATTTGATCCAAGCTGCAACACTATTCCAAATGAAGCAAGAGCGCCCTAGGATGGTGCACCCCCCAGAAATAATGACAAGACCACTGAAATGGAGCCAGAATCCAACTAGAAGCTCTGATCTAGAAACCCCTCCATGGTACTTTGATACTAATGAGTAGCCTCCCTCTGAAATAGACCTCACTACAATCTGAGCTCTCTAAGTCCTCCCCACAGATGATGCACCCTCCTCAGAACTGGAAGCTCCTCAATAAATAAACAAGGCCCTAAGCCTGCTGGCTATCTCCATGGAAGGGAGCACTCAAGATAGCCTCACCAAATGCCTAAAACCCCATCATCATGCTTTCTCTCAAACTCTCCAAGTGAACAAATGAAGGAATGAAGCCTCCTTTGCCCCTTGCGCCCTCCTTAAGGAAGCATAAGGAAACCTAAAAGTTGGGTGGATGAGATCATCTCATCTCGTCCCTAATCAATGGTTGAGATCATCTCAAGTAAATCTCAACTCAAAACCCACTTTACTTAAGTTTCCATAGTTTCATTTTATGTCCCTTAATTCACCCACAAAGTGAATTAATTGTCATTTTAGGCTTAAATGACCAAATTTCACTTTTGACTTAAATCTCCTAAGTCAAAGTGAAATTAGACATAAAGTACATAGTACAAGGTACAAAGTACTTCCCACATGTGTTTAGAAGCTCACAAACACAAGGGGGCCACTTTCCAAGGTACCCAAATCTCAACAAAGGCATGGTATGGCATGGCAAGGAAAGGCATGGCAAGGTATGGCATGATATGTAAAGACATGGTATAGAAAAACAAGGCATGGCAAGTGAATGCAAGGCATGGTATGGAAATGCACACCATACCATACCATAGCATGGAAAGGCAAGGCATACGATACCATACCATATCATGGCAAGGCAAGGTATACCGTTCCATACCATACCATACCAAGGCAAGGCAAGGCATACCATGCCATGGCAAGGCAAGGCAATGCAAGGAATGGCATCACAAAGCATGCAAAGGCATGGCATGGCATGGAAAGCAAGGCATGTAATGGAAAGACATGGTATGGATAGACAAGGCATGGTATGGGAAGGCATACCATACCATAGCATACCATAGCAAGGCATGGCATGGCATGGAAAGGTATGGCATGGCAAGGAAAGGCATGGCATGGCAAGGCATGCAAAGGAAAAACATGACATGGCATGGCATGGCATGGCAAGGCAAGGCATGGCATGGCAAGGTAATGCCTGGCATGGAAAGGCAAGGCATGGCAAGGCATGACATGGCATGGCATGGCATGGAATGGCAAGGCATGGGAAGGAAAGGCAAGGCATGGCATGGCAATGCAAGGTATGGCAATGCAAGACTTACCCTCAATTTCCATTCTTGTTAGCTTGACATTTAGGGTTCAATTGTCATCTTTCTCCCTTGGAATACACCTTGACACCTTTTATTACGTTTCTGTCATAATTTTCAGCCCTTTAGGGCTTGATGTCTTGAATATTCTAGGGTTGTTATGTTCCATGGAAATGATGTCTTGAATATTCTAGGGTTTTTATGTTCCATGGAAATGATGTCTTGAATATTCTAGGGTTTTTATGTTCCATGGCAATGATGTCTTGAATATTCTAGGGCTAATACCTCCTCGAGGCATAAAAACCTAATGGAGAAACATTTTTGAGTTTCGTAAGATGTTGCAAGCTTGTTTAGGCATGGACTAGGTGATCACTTTGTCCATCTGCTCCCGAGGCACGGTTTCATAAATTGAACCCCTTAATACAAATGTTGCATTGTTTCTTACTGGAAAAAACCCTAGTTCTCGAAATCAATGAATAAAGAAACCTCTGAAGCATGGGACCTGGGAGTGAGGGGTGCTCTAGCCAAAATCCTATGTCAGGAATCTGACGGAGTTGACGATTCCTCATTTCCTCCTTAGGGCATAAAAACCCTAACAGAGAAACATTTTTGAGTTTCGTGAGATGTTACAAGCTTGTTTAGGCATGGACTAGGCGACCACTATGTCCATCCACTCCCAAGGCACAGTTTTATAAATTGGACCCCTTAATCGAAATGTTGCATTGCTTCTTACTGAGAAAAACCCTAGTTCTTGAAATCAATGAATAAAGAAACCTCTGAGGCATGGGACCTAGGAGTGATGGGTGCTCTAGATAAAATCATTTGCCAAGAATCCAACGAAGTTGATGGTTCCACAATAAGAATCAGTTTTCATTTTATGCCCAGTTGCAAGATGCATCCCAAACCATTTCAGGGACTCTTGGCCAATTCCTCCTCGGGGTATAAAACCCAAACAAAGCAACATTTTTGAGTTCCATGAGATGCTGCAATATTTTTTAGGCATGGACTAGGTGACCACTTTTTCCATCCGGTCCTGAGGCATGGTTTCATAAATTGGACCCCTTAATCCAAATGTTGCATTTCTTCTTACTGAGCAAAACCCTAGTTCTTGAAATTGATGAATAAAGCAATTTCTGAGGCATGGGACCCAGGAGTGAGGGGTGCTCTAGCTGAAATCGTATGCCAGGAATCCAACATAGTCGATGGTTCCTCAATCTGGGTCTCATTTTTTGTTTCATGCCCAGTTGCAAGTCACATCCCAAACCATTTTGGGGACTCTTGGCCAATACCTCCTTGGGGGACAAAAACCTAACGGAGCAACATTTTTGACTTCCGTGAGATGTTGCAAGCTTGTTTAGGCATGGACTAAGTGACCACACTATCCATCTGCTCTTGAGGCAGGATTTCATAAATTGGACCCCTTAATCCAAATGTTTCATTGCTTTTAACTGAGCAAAACCCTAGTTCTCAAAATAAATGAGTAAATCAACATCTAAGGCATGGAACACAAGAGTGAGGGTTGCTCTAGTTTCCATGCCTTTCCTTGCCTCACCTTGCCTTGCCTTTCCTTCACTTTCCTTCCCTTTCCTTTCCTTCACATTCCTTGTCATGCCATGCCTTCACTTGCCTTGCCTTGCCTTGCCATGCCTTGCCTTGCCATGCCTTGCCATGCCTTGCCTTTCCATGCCTTGCCTTTCCATGCCTTGTCATGCCTTACCTATCCATGCCTTGCCATGCCTTGCCTTTCCATGCCTTGTCATGCCTTGCCTTGCCATGCCTTTCCATTCCTTTCTTTCACTTGCCATGCCTTGCCTCACCTTCACTTGCCATGCCTTGCCTCGCCTTCACTTGCCTTGCCTTTCCTTGCCTCACCTTCACTTGCCTTGCCTTTCCTTCCCTTTTTTCATTCGACGAAATGATAGCAGAGGGGTTCGAGTTGCTGAAACCCAATGCTACGGATCCAATTCAATTGACGGTTCGTCCATCCGAGTACCAGTTTGAGTTTTATCATGAGCTACAACTCGCCTCCTCAAGCCATTCAGGGACATGTGGTCAATTTGGTTCGGGGGCATAAAGTCCAAACCGAGAAGCATAACGAAGATATGTAAGCTCCCGCAAGTTTGTTTGGCCAAGGCCCATGTGACTACAGTACCCACAAACGCTCGACACAATGTTCTTGAAAAGAAAAAAATATGAGCCATTCGATGTAGGTAGGAAACAATACATCTGGGTGTGCACGTTGAATCCGATATCACACATGCCATCTTTACCTCCACGAATGTGTTGCAATTCTATGTACTTCAATTCATTCTATAATTTCCACCTTTGTAGCTTGAAGAATTGGATTAACAACCTGAGTCGTTCAATGTAGATAGGTAGCAATACCTTATCACTGGGTGTGCATCCTTGAGTTCAGATATCACTGGGTGTGCATCTTTATCTCGGTGAACGTGATGCAATTATATATACTTATATTAATGCCATGATTTCCACTTCTGCAGGTTGAATGAATATTTATTTGTGCATATGATATCATCTTTCATAGTCACACAATATGTACTCTGCTACTATGAATTTCCATCTTCTCAGAATTTGCAACAGAATCTGTATTATACTCGGTCTCTCTTCTTTATCTTGTATCAACACATAATCATTATTTTTTCCCCGAATGGTTGAGTTTACAAATTTTTGTATTCTTTGGTATCAACACATAATCAATACTTTGTTTGTTAGTTTTTTTTGCAAATAATGAGGTGAAAGTAGATCACATAGTTTTCCATTTGAATTAATTAATAAGATTTTTTTTTCCTGATCTCAAGTGCAGTTCCATTTCATAGAGTTTCTGGGTAGCCATATTCATTAATATTAATTAGGAGTGTTTAGAGGATGTGGGATATGTATGTCACAAAATGATTCAAATCGAAGAGAGTTTGTTTGTTGGTATCATTTATTCATAA
Organism: Picea engelmannii; assembly: GCA_009831015.1. Lineage (NCBI taxonomy): Eukaryota > Viridiplantae > Streptophyta > Pinopsida > Pinales > Pinaceae > Picea > Picea engelmannii. The sequence goes on from ML805302.1 coordinate 410,600, forward strand.
TATTGGCATCTCATATCCTCGATTCTAATAAGACGTTAGAATTTATAGTTGTAAAATTTACAAAGGTATTCATAAATCTGTATAGTTATATTTATGTAAAAATATGTTAATAAATAACAAAATTGTTCTGCTTATTTTTATGTTTATACTTCATTTGATCTGATTTGAATGGGTTTCCTTTTTCACAGGTGATAGAGAGAAATGGAAAACATGGAGCACATGAAATGGAAAGAATGGGTTGGATTTGGGGTCTTTTAAATATTTTTCTTATGCGAGTTGATTAATATTTTTTCTTTGTGGTTGGGTGTTGTATACAGTAGTCCTTTCTTCCATTTATTTTTATTTTTTTTGCTGGATCACCTTGTTTTCTCTTTTGCTTTGTTTTGCAATAATTGCCCTATTTTGCAGTAAGTTTTTTTTTCTTGTTTCTTTGTTGTAATTAAATGCTACCTTCTTTCATTTACATCCCGAACCATACCTTACCTTTGGATCTACTCCAGTGGCAACCAATGTCTAATCAAGTTATAATTTGATTTAATTGAGTTGGTTTAAATTCAATATAAATGTTTTTTTCATTGAATATGCATTTCATTCATTCTCAAATGATTCTAATTTTGATAGTGCAACACTATTCGTACTAGATGCACGATGGATGAATTAATTGAATTAACAGTGAATTCATTCTATTTCTTCCCTGTCCCTACTTTGAGGTAGGTAGCTAGATATGTTATAAGCTCTTATTTTCTTTAGTCATGTGTAATTTTTGTGCATAATGTTAACACTCCAAGAAACCCTCCGTGGTTGCAGACCAGAGGTGCTTGGTAACTTAAGAAATAAATGTTTTTTGTATTTTTCAAAGATGGATCAATGGGATAACTCAATTCAACTTATAGCATCAGACATCAAAGTGATAAACAAATAAACAGTGCTCTCCAAGATTGGTTAACAGTAAGGTAGCTTTAAATGGGTGGAGAAATGATTGCTTACAAACCAGTGCAAAGCAGGGCTCAGTAAAAAATTTAAGAAACTGATAATAAAGCTATGAACCAAACAATAGGATGACAGCTATTGAAGGTCAGACAACAACATATCAGTGAAAGAGAAGTATGAAAGACTGCCACCAAAATGGAAAGAAACCTGCGATCTATATTAGCAAATAGGAAGTCTCAGTACAAGGAGTATTGTTGTATCCAGAATCGAACCCCAGGTTCATCCTTTGTTCTGATATTTATAAGTTTACAAAATAACTTCTGATCCTAAAAACATGGATCAGATCTTACTAAAAATAGA
>ML805302.1:449803-485739 GCA_009831015.1 Picea engelmannii
TCTTCCATGAGATCCTCATTTGCTTGGTCATGATGATGTTCCTCAACTTGTACAACTTCATTTCTACTAATACTTGGTGCAATATTCTGCAGAAAGTTAGAGGGCAACTCTAACTTTATAATTACAAACAATCATGCAAAATTAGTGTATACTATAACAAACATTCAAACAATATATATATACATATATATAATTTTATATAAAATTGACAAAATAAAAAAAGATAATAAATATATAGCTAATTACCATGGTACGATATTCATTCGATCCGCCATCAATGTGACCATATTTCCTACAATGTTTTGTAGCTGTTGCTATTAAAATTCTTACGAGACATCTGAGACAACATTTTTTACAAGGGCAATAACATCTACCATCACCCTTTTCACCCGCTTTACTTTTTTCCCCACCTCTAACAACATTTTGCGATATTTTTTCGCACAAAAATACCCTTTCGGAATCGTCGTTGTTATAGCAAGATTGTCGCAACATATTCAAATCGTCAAATATTTATAGGCCAATTTTAGGTCACCATCGTCACAATTGCGATGATAGTGACCTATATATATATATATATATATATATATTTATTTTAGGTCATTTTCAACGGTAAAGTTTGACTAAATTTTTATGGTCAAATATCGTCGCATAGGTGACGGAAAATGTAGGGTCGTCGCTTATGCGACAAAAATTGACCATTACAGTTCAGTCAAACTATAGGTGTCGAGATGGCGACGAACATGGGGTAGATTTAGAAAAAAAAAAAATTCTCTTGCATGTTGCGACAAAAGAGTACTTTCGTCGCAAGTGGTCGTCGCAAATTTTTCAATATGTAGTAGTGAGGGCTTTGTACATGTGGACCTCGTCAGTAGAACAAGAGGATCCAATATGAATATTCTCCAAGACTCTGGGTTTAATGGATATGTCAAGAGGGATGGTAGGTGAAATGTTGCTCAAGCTCCCTTCGTACAAAACATCATGTGATGACTCAGGAACTGAGGAAATAACCACAATGATCGACGTAGTTGAAATCCTTTGATAACTCTCTATGGTGTCACATTCTACAAATATAATGGAGTGATGATGCCCATCGTCCCAGGGAGTTTCTTCCATAGACATGACTGACACGATCATCTCATCAGTATGAAATATCATGTGAAATGGATCCAGAGATGAATCACAAAGAGAAGGAGAGGAGGGGGTTGTCGATTGAATATCTTGGTAAGCATATTTGACCAGACTTAAAGTCATATTGTCACCTAACAAGGGTAATCACCAAGTCTAGGTACTACCCATGGGTCATATGACACAGGGGTTTCACGAATGGTAGTGGATATCATGTTAATAGAGGCAACAAAAGGAGGGAGAATATCAGGTGGTGGGATTGGAAAAGTACCCATCAAAGTTGAATCTTTCAAAATACCCACTCCAACATTCTCGTAACTAGGGGGTGTCTTCGAGATGAAGGGAACGTTGCTAGTACGGGAATCAGAATTAAAGAAGTCTAGTTGGTCAACAGTAACGAAATTTACTTAGTGTGGGAAACATACCACATGGAAAAGGGTAGACACAACTGCACACATGGAATCAATCCAACTACGACCAAGTAAAAGGTTATAATCAAGAGATGCATCGAAGACCTCCACCTCGACATTGACCGATTTACCTTCCAATGTAATAGAAAATGAGGGAAGAACATCGTAGGGTTTAAATCTTGTACCATTGAAAGACTTAAGTGTATTGTGTAATTCGGTGAGGGTAGGAGAGCCAATGGATTTCCAATAAGTAACGGACATAACGCAATTCGAGTCTCCATCAATAACAGTTCTACATATATTATGATTTTCAGCAACGACTTGGATCTGAAATGCTAATTGAAGAGGAATCCTTGGAACGTGATCTTCCAAGTCAAATATTATTAAATTAGTATATGTGGGATCAATTCCATCGATGGCCTTTAACAGTTCCTTTCATTGAGTAGGACAACTTTGAAGGACTTCGAGAGCTGACATGGCAGAGGGTTCTTGCGCAAGGTCTTCTACAATGTTGTAGTTTTTTGTAGCACGTTCATGAGGATTGAACACAGACTTTCGAACAATTCCCTTGGGAGGAGGGAGAAGGACTGTATTGAGACCCAATCTTTTGAGATGAAGAGTACCTTTTTGAAGTGAATTTGAAGGAGAAGGTTGAACCAACGAAGGCTGTATATCATCAACTTTCTCTTTTAATGGAGAGTAATCCATGGATCGAGTTGCGACTGCAACTTTGTTCTTTTTAGAATTACCAGTACACATAAGGACATAAGAAGGTAGAAGGGGTAGCTTGGTCATGAATGACCAGTTGGGATTGTTGTTGAGAAGGGAAAGGTTGTGACAAAACGACAGGTGTAGGAGGTTTTTCACTCCCTTGGAGGAACTTAGTAACCTTGGCGCGTCTTGGACAATCTTTTGTGTAATGATCGTCACCACAAATCAAGCAGGGGTAATGAGGCTTACGTTTGTCTTTCTCATCAATGGTTTACATTTTGGATTTATCATATTGTGCATTATTATTCTTGTCCTCCTTGTTCTTACCCTTCCCTTTCTTTTTATTTTGATTCTTTCTGATAGGTGCTGATTGAATAGAATTAACTTCGACAGTCTTACTGGTGGAAGGAGTAGGAGCAGGAGTATTTTGTGCATTAGAATTATTAGATTTGGGATTGGTATGATCGACTTGCCTCAACTAGGTCTCAGCGTGGAAGGTGTCAATCAAACCATCAAAAACATGAGAAGTTGATGGAGGTTTTGGGGTAGGGTTTGTGGAAGGATGAGGATTTTCAGGGATCAAATCGTAAAGTGTTCCCATTTGCGAATAAACGAGATCGAGATACTGAGCATGACTAATCGCCTTATCTTTAGTGACAACACCACCCATGGAGACATCACGAGTGACAGGTCCAATGAGTGATTTGGTGAACCACTTGGCCAATAGTTGGTCATGAAGGGGAACTTTGATTAGATGTCTTCTTCTCCTCCACTCATGGATGTGATCAGAAATATGAGTGGACGAGGATTGCTTGAAAGAACTCAAAATTTTGGTCCCTATTTTGTATCGAATTGGCAACTGGTAATCTGTCAAAAAGGCCATAGCTAGGGTGTTAAAGTCATTGAATAAACCTCATAGTAACTCGATGTACTATTTTGTTGACGAACCCATGAGAGTTCATTGGAAAAGTCATAATATGACAGAGTCATCCATCAATGAGTTGGATGAAAACCACAAATGAAAAGTCATAACATGATTATTCAAATCTTCTCTTGCTCGATCGTCAAATTTAGGAATGTTAGACGATAACTTGGCTGGTATGACAGGCCAATAAGGAGAATGTAAGATAGGATCATTCAAAATCCTAGATAGATCAAGTAAATACAAAGTGGCCAGGAAAGGCAATTGTCAGTTCACTTGTGGAAACTGGTAGTTTTGAGGGGGAAGTCCCATAGGTATACCAGTGGGACCATAAGTAGTCTGCAAATAAGGAGACAGTCCCAAAATATTCGATTGTGGAGGATTTTGAGGCACATAGTCCATAAGGTTGGATTGATTAAGAGGGTTCCCTTGAAAAGGAGCACTAGGTTGAACGTTCGAACCCCAAGTGGGATTCAAAGAACCTGGATATGACTGACTGAGATTAGGGGATACAAAAGAGTTAACTTGAGGATGCTTTCCCCCAGACGGTTGTGGATTTCCTTAGAAAGGAATATTCCAAGGTAGATATGGTACCATAGGTGCGTTATGTCCATATAGTGGGTTATGGAATCCAACCTAAAGTTTCCCCCCAAGTTGAGGTTGTGCCCCAAACTGAGGTTGTCCCCCAAATTGAGGTTGCCCCCCAAGTTTAGGTTTTTCCCCAAACTGAGGTTGTCCCCCAAATTGAGGTTTCCCCCCAAGTTGAGGTTGTGCCCCAATCTAAGGTTGTCCTCCAATAGGAATTTGGAAACCAGAAGTGATAGAAAGATTGGTGCCTCCAAGAAAATTGGAGCCACTAGGTCCAGATCCTCCAAGAGAAGGTGGAGGAGGAACATAAGGCCCTTCAGAGAGAACTTGGGCAGGTGTAGCAACAAAACCAGTAGCAGCGTTATACCCAGGAGGAACAAAAAGTCCAAAACTTTGGATGGAACCTAGGTAGAGACAGGAACGAAAGTATTCAGAGCTCTATACCTAAGAGGAAGTGATGGATTCGGTCTATATGGAAGTGGTTTCCTAATCAGAGCTTGGGATATAACCACATTTTCGGTAAGAATCGTGGTAGCTTGTGGAACCATAGTAGAATGGGTCATCTGAAAAGTAGGAATTGAGTGAGAACCAATCAACAATTGGTCTAAAATGGTGGTGACACTACTGGTAGTACTAGTAAAGTGGTCTAAGGGTACAATATAGGTAACAGACGTCCCATGCACTTGTGATGCCATAGGTTGATCAGGACTCGCTCCTAGGTTACCGTAAAGATCACACACTGTCAAAGGGACGAAACTAGGAATGGAAGTTCCAGCAGTGTGAGTCAGGGTCCTAAATGATTCAGTGTGAAAAAGTGGATCCTCTACTCCAGATCCTACGTTAGGTCCAATGGATACTTCAGTATTATCAACAACAACAATTTCTCCAGCCAAGTTCATTCGAAGTATACGCATGTACGGTCTAAGGGGGGGGAGTCTAAAAGCCTCTAAAGAGTCCGAAACAATTTGAAATCCTTCTAAAGAGTGTGTGCTTCCAACTTCAGAAGCTACCTCATTGTTGACTACTCCCTTTGGAGATCCTTCTGGTGAGTTAGGAGGCAAGGGTTGGTAACCTTCTGGATCTTCTGGGGGTAGCCCTTACATCCTACGTGAACAACGAAGGCCAATGTTGCTTGAACTAAGTAGAGAATGAAATAAATATATGGCAAACTAGAGGAAACGAAAAACACTCACTAATAGAATCTAGGAATCAAACCAAGCAAACAGACCTTCTTATTTTGATGTCACTAGTTGGTGATGAAATCCAATGTCACGAAATTAGGACAAGAAGGGTCCCAGATAAGTGGGTGGAAAAGTTACGTTGACGACCTGCTTAACGGAATTACACCTTGGTGCAATCTCCCACACATAATCGTGGGTATACCCTCCAAGGAGCCCGAGTGAGTTTGGCCAACGTCAATTCTAGGTACCATGAAAACTTTCCCCTTCACAGTCACTTAGTGTAAATACCCTAAAGAGATAGGCCACTAAGGTTACCAACTACAACAATCATGCCTAGGGAAACAATCGACATTCTGATCCACGTGCAAGGGAAAGGTATCTAGCCTGAAATCAACTCGAAAGGCTTCCACTCATCATTGTGGGTATAGCTTCAAGAGACCCCCATAATACATGCAATCTCTACACCAAGACCAACAAAGCAGGGTGAGTAACTCTGCCAGTCTTAATGCAACCTCAGGTTTGACCCTTGTGTGAGAAGGGATTCCCAGGACAAAATGTAGCAATTGGATTTGAACTCTCCCTATCACAAGATATTATTGTGTGTTTTGATGCTTTGGAGAGTGTGCCTTACAACCTATTCCAAAGGGCTATCCTAGCTAATGTTGGTGAAAAATATCCCTAGAAAATAAAAGTTACTAATAAATTTTAAATTTATGTTGTGTTTTAGAGGTTGTTGTTTACTCAAAAAGGAGATGGAAATGAAACCGTTGATGTTGTGACCTAGACCCAATAACATGCAAAAAGAGATGAATGTGAAATTCTCAATTCAATGAACTCTAGTTACAATAGGGAGAAGGTATTTATTTCGAATTACAACAAGCTACCAATTGCAATTCTTTAATTCCAAATGAGCACAATTCTGAACAATCATGAACTACAAATTTTCCAATTTCTTCTCTTTATAAACATTCCAAATGTAAAATTTTTCTTATAAGAGATTACCTAAAAAGAATAAATGAATTCAATTCTTCTTTTCCAAAATAGAATTAGAGATGTGATAATGGAAAGAAAACATACTCCAAGAAAATCAAGACATTCAACACAATTCCCAAATCAAATTCGTAATGTAGACAAAAACGAGAAAGAAAAACTCTTGATATAAGAAAGAAAAAATGTTTCTTAATCAACAATCAATATGACAAACAAAATGAATCCAAAAATCAAGACAAACCAAATATGTTTTGTCAAACAAGCACCTGGATGAAGATCCAAGATTATATCCTTGTGACAATGAGCAAAAGCAAGAAACTTTCCAAATGCAAAGAAAAACTTTCAATCACTGAAAACCAATCACAAGAAAGATTCAAACGCAATAATCAATCAAACATGGGCATAGGAACTTCACCCCAAGATTTTAACACAAATATGGGTGGGAAAAGACATAATGATTCAATCCATCAAAGTCTACAAGAGTCGTCGCAGGTTGGGCATCGGACACGGTGCGATGAGCAAGGGTCGTCACAGGCCACTTGTGAAGCAGAGTGCGACGTTGTCACACTCGATTGGGCGACGTCTCAGGGTTATTGCAGGCTGTCATTAAGGTAAAGTGCGACGATATCTATAAATTTGAAAAATATGGAAGAAAGACAAAAAATCTAAAGGAACTTCTAAACCCAGGGAGTCTGAATGGATCACCGATAGACTTAGAGAATGAAAATTATCAGAGGAAGGTAGGCTAAAGGAAAACGGGAAGCAAAAAATCAAAAGGGGGCCGTATCCCTAGTATGGTTGCCAATTTTGTTATGGGAATTATCGGTAAATGCAGACATAAACAAATCTCCCTAGATCCACCTGGATCTAGAACAAAACATAATAGAACATGACGCTTTCCCTAAGCTCTAATAATTTAGTTTGCTATCTAACAAGGGATGGGCAACATACCATTAAAATATCGCTTCTCCTTGCCATTATCATATTAGCTCCATTCCAGTGCTCTTGTGATGTTCGATCGGCAAGGGAAGACAAGCCAACCAAAGTGAAAGCAATATAGCATACTAAAACAGAACCTATGTATGTGATCAAGGAATCATACAATAAAACAAGATGAGTTTTATGGGAAGGAAACATATCACTGTATTATATAATAATAAAAGTGGAGATTACAACCAAAGCCTTGATGTTGCAAGGTCCCCTTCTAATGACCCTTTTCTTCAACACACACACTTACTCCAACCTTGAATGAATAACATCCACAATGACTTGATAAACTGAAATGAGGCTCTCAAGAATGATCCAATGAAGAATTTTCCATACAATCTTAGCCAATTCAACCCTCATTAACCTTAGCCTTTTCCATGAGAAATATCTCTTTATATAGGTGAAAGAGAGATGGTTAAAGAGATTAGGATGATCACACCAAATCAGAGAAGCGAGTAGGATCCCAACCATATGGATGCCACCTCATCTTCTAGAATATCCTCTTCTAGAAATTTCGTGAAGATCGAACTTTTCTTAGCCTTTTGACATCATCGCACCCCAGCTGTAGAGCAACCTACAGAGATATTTCAAACCATTTTTAGGGAAGAATGTGACGACCAGGCATCATCGCACCCTGCTTATGATACAGCCTGTGACGACCTTCCTTAACAGGTTTTTTTAGAAGAGAAAGTCAGTCACTTTCCTCATGAAGACAAGCTCTTTTGGAAACATGCACACATGTTGTTAATGGATCACTAATATGACCAAAATAATGTGTTACACTACAATGAATAGAGCACTTAACATAGAGTGAATTCTGGACCTGTAATCATTAAACACAACAACTGCATTAACCATGTGAAAGGTGCATCTATCGAGGATGAATTCCAATCATGTAATATTATCTATGCTTAGAAGAAATAACAGAAGTGAAATGAATGTAAACTGGAGGAAAACACACTAAATAATACATCGTGATGAATCTCGGTTGTCAAAAACACTATATTACTGTATTATTTCATAAGGACATTCTGAGAAATTTACACACAGTCCCTTTGCCTTCATGGATAAACGTCCCCCCCTTATCTACTATTTTACAATGAAATATATAGCACTAAAGGCCCCTTTCCAACTCACAACTTCGAACTCCAACCCCTCTCCCAAAATAGAAACAATTACAAATAGAACATGACATGTTTTAACTGATCTCCTGTTTTTCAGGAGAAAAAATAGGCTTCAAAACACCACCTGTAATTCTTAAACCGTATTATCTGTGTAAAATATGAGAAACTTTTTTGTATATAAGCTCATTCTGAAGAAAAACCTCTCTCAGTTTCTTGAAATTCATCTCCATCTGGATGAAATACATCTCTCGAACATGAAATCATAACTGGAAAATATGGATCCAATATTCCTTTGAATCTCCCAATCCAAGACACCTGTGTGAAAAATGAACAAGGTTAATGGTTTAGGGTCCATGCTTTACAATAACCTCCTTTGAATTTTGAAAACTCATTCTGGATCATCCAGAAATCGTCCTTTAAGTCTCAATTGCTGCGGAAACTGACTGCCACATCCTCTTTGAAATGTCACTTGTGCTTTTTTTTTCAAATCTAATTTTATTTATCCATATTCTCCTTAAATATTTGGGAATAACATATTTGAATAAAAATAATTCTCAAATATTTTTTATCCTATAAAATAAAATTTCCATAATTTAATTCATACCCATGGTTTTGAAAAACCATTTATTGCTTGCTTCCCATGGTTTTGAAAACCATGTCTTGTTTTGCTCAATTTACCATTTCACTGTGAAAACTATTTACTGGTTTGTTTTCCATGGTTTTTAAAACCATCTCTTGGAAACCTTCTTGGTAAACTATGAAAATATCCCTTGATCTTCCCCTTTTACTTCTGTAAAAACCTTGGATAAATAATTGTCCAAATCTTTCGTTCATGTACATTTTCTTCTTTATGATTCTTTTCCATAGAAATAAACATTAATTTCTTTGCTCTGTAAAATTTAAATTTTACCTCTGTAAATTTTTTCATCGTGAGGAAGAATTTCATTTATTGGAAATTCCATGATTATTATTGAAACACACTGCTATAAAATATGTCACACATAAACCATACAATAAATGGTTGCAATATTATCTGAGGCTTGGGAGGAGTGGTCTTACTCCACACCACTCTTACCCCCGAAATTCATCATTTAAGGACATGTACTCCAATTTAAAACCCGGTGGTTTGGATTTCGGCCCGCCTTAAAAAATTAACCACCGTTTACTTTCAACCCCCGAAATGTATATGCTCCCTCCATCCACCCTTTGACTTTTGAATATTAAAAATTGAGATTCGTGCCCTTGATTTCACTGAGGTCATGAATTAAATATTAATATAAATATTTTAATATAAAAATATTTGTATTAATAATAATAAACCCTTTTCCATTTTTCTAAGGACTTTGGGCACATGAGGCTCATCACGTGACTTTGTGGATAGGATAAGGGAGCTTAAGCTTAATAAAAGGAATATTTTTAATTTTCAATGAGAATATGATAATAAGGGCAAAAATGAAGGAAGTGATGGAACCGAGGGATTTAGATAAGCACTAAGGCTAGATATAGGTTTGGGATATTTAACAATTATTATTCATGAAGGACATCACTATTTTGCATGGTTAGTCGAGTGAATGATTTAGGTGATGGGAGCTTGACGGAGCTGGTGAATTTTTTTTAAAATCTGAGTGAAAAGATAACACACGCACAAGATGCTTTGGAAAAATTAATACAAATTAGCATGTGATAACATTGGCTCCAACGGGGATGTTATCCTCCCAGTGAGGTAGTAAAGAAATCGTAAACCCAGTGTCTGATCCCTTTGGTCTGCTCCCAAAACATGTGTGTACCCTACTATGACCTGTCACCGGTATCCACTGAAAACCAAAGTCTATACACTTCTCTCAACTAAAAACTGAAATCTAAATACACCACTACAATTTGAATGTACACTGCTGAAAACCCAAACTGGAAACTGCTTGACCAACAAGATTATTTGCACACTCCTTTATACTTTGAAAATGCTGAAATGAATACTCAATCAAGTGATGTTAAAGTGTCAATGCAGCCAATCAAGCAATTGGCTTCTCGATTTTCCTCTGCTCACATTTTTCTTAAGTAGGTAGACAAATGTAAAATATGGCAGCTGAAAAAAAAATTTGAATCCAAAATCTGAGCTTATGAATGAAACAAATTCCTCCTTCGCTGGTCACTGTAATAGGATGGCCACGGGATCTTGAAAACCATGAAAAATCATTTCTTCTTGATGAACAAAAACATAAAGACAAGCCTCTTTCATAAGTGTTTGTTGGTCTTGCTCTATTTCTTCAATTCTGAGAACATTTTCAAATGAAATGGCAGTAATATGTTTGTCTACTCTTCCATGCATATCAACACAAATATGCATACATTCTTCAACATATTCAAATATGACAGCCATATTATGTGCATCAAGGTTATCCTCTTGTTCATCAAAAAATTATGATTTGGTTTTATTAACCTTCTGGAAATTTGCTTGAGGACTGTCATTTTGACTTTCAAATGAATGAATGGAAATAAGTTCCTACTCATAATCTTCTTGTAAATGTGAAAAACTAACAATATGAGATATTTCACAATCTAGAGTTCCCATGGATGCATTTTCAAAACCATGATTTTGAAAGGAATCAAATAAAACAGTTGCCTCATCATTATCTTTCTGTATTTCTGATTGAAAAGTGGCATACATTGTTTTGTTGCTTTCCTGAAACTCTATGTCATTTGTTTTTTCATTGCTTGAAGTATCCATAGATGATGTAGTTTCAGAATCCTCATCCATTTCTAGGCCACTTAGAATTTGAACAACCACATCATTCATAGGCGACGAAAGACAACTTTGAACACTTTGTCTTGCTGGAAATCTTGTTGAATATCTTCATCAATTTCAGGAGAAGGAAAATGAATTTTAGCAACAATTTCTTGATCAGCTTCATCTTCAACCAAAGGAGGGGCTACTATTTGTTGTTGGTATGAATATTCATAAAGGGATTCTATGATTTCATCATTCATACACTCTTCATCACCCAAAAAAAATCAAGGTACTTATTGAAATGTTCACAAAATTCACAACAATCTTCAAACACCAAGAATGAAGGATTAGATTCTCCATAATGCTTAAAGAATGTTATGTGGAAATCCTTAAGAGAGTATAATCTACCTGGTTTTAAAACTTCATACCATAATCTTGCTTCCCCCTCTAGATTATCAATAAACATTTTCATCAAACAATCCTCATGAAATTCAACCCCCAGCTTACATATGTGCATGTGAAATCTAATCAAGTGCAAGGTAGCATCATTTCCTTTCCCATATTTGAATTTAGGAAAATATTTTTGCCAATCTATGTGAGGAATACAATTTGGAAAGCAAAGAATATGAGAGAGATTCATTGGAGCATACATTGCATATATGTGATCCATCTTGAAGCAGTGGATTCATCAATAAAATATTTAGGCTACTAAGTCTTTGGACAATGGAGTCACCATGAAAATTTTGAATTCTAGATTCTTGAAAATGGAGTCACTAGGTGAATGATGTACAACATTTATGTGTCTAACTACTTTCACCATCAGTACTCAGATCTTTTTATAACCCTAAATTGCACCATACATGCATACCTGGCATCATGCCATCTTACTTGTTATTTTTTCCAAGCCATGACTGAACAACTCTTCTTAAAAACACTATTTTTGAAGATGTATGCACCCTACACCATTACTGCCCACATATGTATGCTATCTGCACCATTACTGCCCGTGTATGTATGCTAGTTACACCATTACTTCCCGCGTACGTACACTAGTTGCGCCATTACAGCAAGCAACTCATTGAGATTACGGGCTATTGGGTAGTTTTCCAACTGTCCCACTGCCTATAGACCATCACCCAACCGAATAACCATATTTTTGTCATATAAAAGGAGGTGTTAGGGTCTCATTCATAACACAATCATAAGAACAATGAAACTCTGCACATTTCACATCCCCTCCTTGCCCCAAGAATTTGCAGCCACCTTGTGAGTTTTGTGCCATAATTGCCTATTCTTTCCTTTTTCCTCCATTATAAGCCTATGCCATTTCCCTAGAGAGAAGTGTGTGAGGAGAAAGATACGTGGAAGCACAGTTGGAGATTGGTAAAGAGGAGCTTGAACCATGTTCGAGGAGTAGTCGCCAATCTCATTGTAATTAAACTTTGTGATTCTAATAAAAGGAATAATTTTTCTATCCCGCCATATGATGTGTTCAATATTTATGTTTGATTCATGTTTTATATTGACCTCTAACTCACTAATTCATATATGAGATCCATGTTTGTAGTTTCTTGTTTGTTTTTGGTGAATGTAGGTCAGCCTTGGGAGAAGACTTGTAGTCTAGGATTATGGTTTTCTATACTAGTACTCCCTACCTTGTCAGCTTGACTGTTAGTTTTTTATTTTTAGAGAAGTTACATAGGTGTACGTGGCCTGTAGTGACTTTACACGCGTACATACGCGCCCTACCTTTAGACATCTCGCGTACATACACATGCTACTTAAGTGTCAATAGTGTGCCTGTGTCAAGAAATTTTTTCCTTAAGAAGGGGCAGTCAACCTCTTCCCTGTTTGAAGTCACACTTCTCAGGGGTTTCTTGATATAGTACTAGTCTATGTTGTTACAGTCTTTAGCTTGGGTTTGGCGTCAGTTTATTTATATTTTAGAGGTTTCTTGTGTTTTCTTTGAAAGCGTTTTAGACGAGTCTGTGAGTCTTTTCTGATCATCCTGTTTGGTATCGTCAGTGACTCCCTGCGATTTGTAGTGGACCATAAGTCAGTTTTTGTTCTTGTCTTGTCTTCACTTTTTCCCTTTTGCTTGCTTTAGAAGAAAAGAAAAATAAATTATTTTTTCAAGTTTCTTATTTTGAAGCATACAAATAAATAAATAAATAAAGATTTCATTTCTTTGTTTGGTTAAGTAGTTAGGTGAGTTGTCTTTACTTGTCAGGAAGAAAGAGTTATTTTCTTTAAGTTCTTTACTGAATGCTTAGAACTTTAAGTAGCTCGTAGTTGAGCGAAATTTAGTTTTGGGTTTTTCTTTTAAAAGAGCTTAGAAAAAGTAGTTACGAAAAGTTGGTTAAAGAGTTTAAAATTGCAAATCTTTATTTGTCAAAAGAAGTAATTTTGCTTTCAGTTTCAATTACTGTTCTTCTCTTTCATCTCTTAAAACACACCGCTAGCTTCATTATCGTTTCCCAGACTTAAAACAAGCTACTTAAAATTAACACTTAATTAAAATCAATTATACTTTATGTTTGTAGGGTCCATCAACTAGTCTAGGCTAGAGCCTTGATTTAGGTTGGAGAGGAAACTCTTCAAGGCTATAAAAAAAACATATGAGTCTGAGCTAGGGAGTGTAAAAAGTCCAGTAAATGTGGAAATTATCCAAGACCCCCCTCTAACACAGGGGATAAACACAAGGTCGCATGCGGAAAGGTAGAAGAGATAACCCCTCCAAAGCCGGACCAAGCGTAGTGGGGAATGCATATAGAGGACTTGTCTTGGGATTATGTTGATCACATTTTCCACAGAGCTTTGTGGGTCTCAAATTCGTTTGAGGTCCTCAGTCTTCTTCTGGAACACTTTCTTTCGATACCCTCAATAGGTTTTAAGCTTGATACCCTGCTCATTGCAGTCCACCTGACTATCGACTGTACCCGCCTGGTGATTATTCACGAGTTGGAAACCTAGTTGCCTTTATTTTAGGGACTTACACAGGTGACTACGGGGGTATACCACGGTACCTAGGGTAGACATCAAGCAACTCTTTGAAGAGTATACCCGGAGGGTGATTCCGTATTCGAGTTACACTTACACCGGTAAGTTGCTCTAGTGTTGGCTGGTGTAACTATTCTTCCAACTAGTTAGTAGTTTTATTACTTTGCCTCATACGAACTTTTTTAGTGTGTGCTTGGTCTTCAATGTTAAAAATCCTTAATGTGCCATTGATATTCTCACACAAGGGAAGATCAAGATCCCTTCCCATCACAGAGGCTTTTGGGCCTGTCGTCGGTTAATTTGGAGCCACCACTGCCACCGTTACAATGAAGACTTGACCAGCAAGGGTCATTTAAGGCGACTGGGCCACAAGAAACTGTGCCCGAGCCAGCTCCAAGAGGAGAACACTCATATCCAGAGGAACCGACTATTTCTGACCTTGGAGCGAAATCTCTCAGTCCATATAACCCTCTAATCACTGACTTGTCGGTGCCTATTGTGGTACAAGTTGTCCCCCCAAGGGTAACACATCACGAGCATTGGATAATCCTGCAAGCAGCAATGGAAGAAAATGTTGCTACTTCGTTAGGTATTCCTCATACTCCCTCTACGATTTCCACTATTGGGGGAGTTCCGCCTCCTAACTCTCCTTCATAGGTCTAGACCACTATGGTCTCGACCACCTCTACTTCGGGCAGTGGTCTGATTCCGTCTATGGTGGCGATCACTGCACCGTTCAAACAGAGTGTGACAGGTCCTCCGTTTTCATATGGGATGCCTAGCTTTGATACAAACTCAGTTCTCACCTACTCCACCCTACAGACCATGGGTTTGGGGGCAAGGAGCTCAAGTGCTCCTCTGCAAGGATCCATGGGGGGCACCTCAGCCCCCTATAACACTTTTCCTTACAGCGGGTCGCATATATCTCCTTTTTCCCCCTCGCTCGGTGGTGCTTCTCAATAGCCTGTCTGGCCAAACATGAACTATAGATTGTTCAGAGCAGATAGTCAAGGCCACACTGGTGGGTTATTTTTCATTCTCTTTGTTTGGTGCATTTGGTAACAATGCATTATCCTTAGTTTTCGTCTCAGGTGGGGGTAACCCTGGTTTTGGATCACAAAATCCTGTGCAAGGTACTATTCCTGCATAGGGGGCAAACACCTTTCAAGGACCCTGAAATCTGTGGCACAGATCAATCCCCTCATCAGGGATGTCAACCAAGGGCAAACCCTTCCATGGTCAATGGAACCTTGGGCAAGGCTCAGTACCTATGCCCCTCGGATTGGCAGGAGGCAACCCTTTCCAGAACCTTTGGAACACAGTGTCGGGAGCCATCCCTTCCCAGCCTTCAACGTCCTACTATGGGAGTCAGTCGATGACATCTCAACGAGCGCAGTATCTGAATGTTGGCCTTGGCCATGGTTTTTACTAGAACCCAGGCCAACAACCTAAATTTTCCTAGGAACCTGGTTCCAGCCAAATTCCAGGCTCCTTTCCTCCTAAACATAGTCAACAACCCAAGATATCGTTTCTGGCAACGTTGCATTTTCTAGAATTGTCAAGATTGTTAAACGACCCAATCTTTCACGATCCATCTTGGCCTCCCATGTCGACCAAGTTTCCCTCAGACATTTTGAAGTTCGAAGGTAAGCCTAATGAATATCCAGGCGATCATGTGACCACGTTTCACCTATGGTGCTCGTACAAATCATTGAGAGATGACTCCGTATAGTTGTGTCTGTTTCAACGCACTCTTATCAGGAGTGTCGCGAAATGGTACATCGAGCTCGATTGCTCAAGATACTCTACTTTTTCCTAATTGGCAATGGTTTTTCTAAACCATTTTCAATTACCTATGAGATACGATGTTGGAAACGAACTGTTGTTCAACTTTGAGCAAACAAAATTTGATCATATCTCGGATCACATCCGAGAATGGAGGTGCCAGAAGAGTTTGATAAAAGTACTAGTTCCACCAGAATTCCTGCTAGAATGGTTCCTTAAGTATTTGGTACCCCAATTATCCAAGGACGTTGCAACGTCGGGGGTCTTTTCAAAGGAAGAGGTGATAATGAGAGGTCAACAAATTGAACTAATATACTCTCAGTCTGGTTTACTTTATGAGGTTTTTCCATATGCACCACGGTCTATCCTTGACAAGACCAGACACAAAGCTGGACCACACGCCAATGGCATCATTGGTTCAGCACAAGTGAATCCCACTGATTAGTCATCGAATCAATTGCAACAATTGTTGATATAGTAGATAGCATCCAACCCAACCACTAGTTCAACTTCTCCCCCTACTCAAACGTCAGATGTACACAGTGTGAAATCAACGAACCTGAAGGCCAACCAGCAGCCTGCCGAAAAGAAGTAACAATGAAAGAAGGGTAAGGGGGATAAGAAACCCACCAATAATGCTAGTGGGGGCAACACAAAGAAAAATAAGTCGAAGTATCTGTGTAACCTTTGCACAAAAGGCCACCCAACTCACTTGTGCCCTCGTCTTGCGGAGGCCCAAAAGTTATTGGCGCAGTAGCAACCTACTGTGTTAACGAACCCATTTCTACATGGGCAAAATTTCACTCAAGCCTCTTCAAGCATGGATGGGGGCAGTTAGGGACCCCCTCTGTCTTCTAGTAACCCCTCGGCTGTGAACGTTTATATGTTGAAGGGTGACGCTCACATAGCTATTAGGGCACACGATTATGGAATGTCAAGCACTATTGAAAAGGGTAAAGAAGATGAAAACCCATTTGTTCCTCTCTAGATTGAGAAGACGATGGGAGAAATAATGACATGCATCCCAAAAGGTGCATTCAAGAAGTCTTCACACAATCCAAATGTGAAGGCCACCCAAAATTACTCTGTGGTGGAGGATTTGTCACAAACCCCTTGCACGATGTCTTCTTTGGAGGTCCTCCAGATCTGTTGTTCACAAAGAAAGGCCCTGCTAGCTGCCTTAGGATCTGCTGAGACCTATAATCTGGGAATGATCATACTTGATATGACCGACTTGAAGCCTCATCTCCCATACCACGTTGTGTTTTAGATAGTAGTGGCTCACCCCACGAAATATTTTACTCGAAACATTTTTCGCATAGTGGTTGATGAGGGTGCCTCAACATGCGTGATGTCATTGGCATGTTGGAAGGCCATTGGCCAACCTGTTTTGTCTCTTTCACCTACTCTCCTTACTGCTTTCAATGGTCATTCTTTTAGACCACATGTAATCATCCCTTCTTTACCCGTGCAGTTGGGAGGGAAGACCATGTGCGTCGAAGTTGAACTGTTCGATGCGCCTCTCAACTACAACCTCTTGTTAGGAAGGAAATGGACATATTCCATGCATGCAGTGGTTGCCACAGTTTTTTGGGTCTTGTTGTTTCCACACGAGGAAATAATCGTGACCATTGATCAATTGTCCTTCTCCAAGCTTGACCCTTCATTGGGGGCATCCATGGTCCCGATGATTGACAACCCACAGCCCGATGTCGTCAATGTGGGGGTTGGTTTGTGCCCACCTTTGATGGGTATGTTTGATTACATGCCTCCTTCTGGAAAAGTTAAGATGATATCAGTTGTCCCCGACCAGCCTAGGGATAATTTTTGTTCGAGTTTCGTCGTTCTATATGACTTACTTTATCGATCTGTGGACTCTTCCTTCCCCATTGGCTTCGATGGAAGGGACAGGGCATCATGGAATGTCCATTCCCTTATCTGCGACAGAAGTTGCATACTCTATTGTCTAGAAATATTCGACCGAACTCTTTCCAACTCTTGCACCGGAGTTAGATCCAGTTCTGGAGCCTATTTGGGCTCAAGATTCCCTTGCCACTACCAATTATTTGGACTTGATCTTTCCCTCTAACGAGGCAATTTTAGAGGAAATGACTGGTCCGGATCGACGCTGGGATGATATCCATCATAGATATTACTTCCTCCCAAAGTTAAGAATAATAGAGGCAGGATAATTCAGGTTGACTATGACTGGAGATAGGTCTTGTTCTATTAATCCTATGGATACACACATAGTTTATGCCGAGGGTAATATGGAAACCATCATTGAAACGATACCTATTGAGATCTCCAGAACCCTTGGCGTCATGGAGAATGTCTTCATTGGAGCGGACTGCTCCCTCGAGGAGATTCGAATCTACACAGATTTATTTAAGGAATTTCGCGACATTTTTTCCTGGTCTTACAAGGAAATGCCAAGCATCGATCCAAGAATCGTCGAACATGAAATAACGAATTATCTTGACGCCAAGCCGGTCCGGCAGAAGCTTCGTCCGGTCAATCCTAGGAAAGCAATAGCTATTAAGGATGAAGTAGAGAACATCCTCAAAGTCGGTTTCATATACCCCGTTTAGTTGACTCAATGGGTGTCAAATCCTATTCTAGTCAACAAAAAGCATGGAACAATTTGCGTATGTATGGACTTTCGTGATTTGAACAAGGCCTGTCCAAAGGATAATTTCCCCACCCCATTCATTGACCAGATTGTCGATGAGTGTGCAGGTTGTGAGGTCTTTTCTTTCATGGATGGTTTTTCGGCATACAATCAGATACAGATTAGGCCCGAATACCAACATAAAACAAATTTTATCTATCCATGGGGTACATTTTCTTATCGGAAGATGCCTTTTGGCCTGAAGAATGTTGGAGCCACTTTTCAGCGAGCCATGTCTTTTGCTTTCCATGACCTAAGACACATAGTCAAGGCTTATCTTGATGATTTAGTGTCACGATCTCGTAAGAGAGTTGATCATCCTGCCCACCACTGACTTATCTTTGAGCAATGTTGCTACTATTGGATTCACTTGAATCCAAACAAGTGTATTTTTTGCATGACGTCGAGTCGCCTTTTAGGTTTTATAGTTTCGACAACAAGGATCATGGTCGATCCTTTAAAGTTTCAAGCGATAGTTCAATTACCTCCCCCATGCACAGTCCCTCAGCTTCAAAGCTTACAGGGCAAAGCAAACTTTCTTCAGCGTTTTATTGCAAACTATGTCAAAATCACTAAAGGGTTTATGCGTTTACTGAAGAAGGGTGTTCCTTTCCATTGGGATGAAGCCACTCAATGCTCTTTTGAAGCGTTGAAACATGCCCTCACGTCTGCCCCTCTACTTCGGCCACCCAATTATAATAAATATTTCTTATTGTACTTGGATGCTATAGAGTCGACCATCGATATGGTCTTGGTTCAAGAGGACAATATTCTTGAAGAGAATGTGATTTATTACCTGAGCCGAGGCCTGGTTGGACCAGAACTCAACTACTCCCACGTTGAGAATCTTGTGTTGGTAGCGGTGCATGTGTCCATCAGTTCTGTCATTATATTCTTCTTTGTAAGACCACCATCATTGTCATTGTGAATCTGTTTCAATACGTGTTGACACGACGCATCATCGACGAAAAGATCAGTAGATGGATAGTTATCCTCCAGGAATTTGAATTGGATTTTGTTTCAGCAAAATCCAAAAAATCACTGGTCTTTGCGAAACTTATCTCGGAACTTCCGAATGAATCAGGTGACATTACGCCCGAAGAATCACTGATTAAAGGAGATATTTTTTTGATTTCATATTTGGACCCCTAGTATGGAGATATACTAGTCTATCTCTAGACTTTGAAGTTCCCTACCTCTGCTTCTCATGATGAGCATCGAAGTATATTCCATCAAGCGAAGAACTATCTCATACTCGAGGACAGTTTGTATCATCGAGGTGTAGATTGCATCCTTCATCGTTGTCTCATTCCTGAAGAAGCAGAACTCGTGCTTAATGACTGCCACACTAGAGCATGTGGTGGTCATTTGTTTGGGTTGGAAACATCCCAAAATATTCTACGAGCCGATTATTTTTGGCTGACTTTGATCAAATATTGTGTTGAATTGGTTAAGAAGTGCCACCTGTGTCATATCTTCTCTTGGAAGATGAGGCCACACCACGCTCCCATGTTTCCCGTCATTACTGTCGACCCCTTCACCAAGTGGGGGATTGATTATACTACATGCCACCTCCCTTCATCCAGGGGGAACCGTTATGTCATCGTAGCAGTAGACTACTTCACAAAGTGGGTTGAAGCTATGCCAACATTCAATAATTATGGAGAGACAACAACTCTCTTTCTGTTAAATAAGATAATAGCTAGGTTCGACATCCTGAAGGAGATTGTCACTGACCATGGCAGTCACTTTCAAAACAAAATGATGTCTGAGTTAACGTCAAATGTTGGGTTGAGGAAAGAACACTCATCACCTTACTACCCACAAGCGAACGGTTAGGTGGAAGCTGTGAATAAGTCTCTTAAGACCATTCTACAACGAATGATAAATTCAACCAAGTCAAATTGGCATTTGATTTTGTACTTGGCATTGTGGGCCTACCGAACGTTTTTGAAGACTGCCATCGGTTTCTCACCTTTCCAACTCGTTTACGAGCTGGAAGCAGTCTTGTCAATAGAGTGCCAGATCCCATCTCTAAAGTTGGCAGTACAATTATTGCCAGACACTTCACCACTTGAGGAAATCTTATTATATCTCAAGTAGATCGGCGAGCAACGATGTGATGTAGCCTTAGCTAACGAGGCTCACAATTAAAGAGTCAAGTTTCAGTATGATTGGTTCGTTTTTCCTTGGATTTTCTCTGAAGGCAACCTTGTCCTGGTCTATGACCAAGATAAGGATTCTCTCAGGGTAGGCAAGTTCAAAACCATGTGGTTTGGACCATTCATTATGAAGGAAGTGTTGGCGTCAGAAGTCACTCCTGGATTGCGATAGGAGCAGAGCCTGATGCCCATCAGTTTTATGTCATGACTGGTATATAAGGGGGTGATCGAATGGATACAGACCTAGAAGAATATTGTTTTAACTCAGAATCCTGAGCCAGGCTATGCACAAGAAGGTGAGGTCTTGATCTAACTTCAATCAGTAAGTTGTAATAAGAGTGAGTAGGAGGAAGACTTCAGAGAGAAATTGCAAAGATCTGTTGTAGGCAGCAAACTTCCAATAGCCCGTAGAAGAAACAACAAACACTGAAATGTGCCAGGATGACACAATTACAGTAACACGGTGATCATACCTACATCACGGTGGCTACTGTAACAACTCACTTGAATCTTTCAATGAGCTACTCAGGGTAAGAGGGAGAAAAAAGACACATGAGACTGATTTAAAATTGGTGAAAACACTATCATGATCAAACATACATCACGAAACATAATCACCCTCGACTAGACCTACCAATTCCAAGTGTCTTAAAACAAATCTTACAGAGAGATGGAGAGAAGCTGACTTTAATTAAACAGGAGGTCTCAGATACAACCCATAACTGAAGAACTAAAAATTTCATTAAATATTTACAATTCGGGAGCATAGCTCAACCATTGATAGATACAAAAATGGAAAAAATGCCTTCATATACTTGGAGCAAATCCCAACAGGAGCTTCGAGTTACTGCATTGAAGGCATTGCATCTGCATGTTTACTAGCAGACTATGCATGCAGTCTCTGGACCATCATCCACTTCGGTTAGACGCTATCGTGTTCCAGAATGAGCCTGCAAGGAGTTGACAAGCTAACAGTCCTCTCTTGGACTTTCCATTTATGGTGGAAACAATGTCCACCCACCACCAACCATTTCAATAACTGCTTCCTTGGGATAAGAAATGGCCTTTGTCAACTCTGTAACTTTGGGACGTGGAGGCTTCTCATGCTGCTACCTCGATCTGCTAAATGATTTCATGGTAAGATGTGGAGGCAGACGCGATAACTGGGGCACTTGATGGGGAGAGGCGGATGAGCGGTGTCTAGACAGGGATGATTTGGCATATTAGATGTGGAAGTGACACGAGGAGAGGCCAGAGGATGAATTTGTTATATCTTGTGGGGGCCACAGAGATACGGTGGTGGGATGTGATTTTTCGAAGGGGAACATGTCTCCTATGACGGGACGATGTGATAGGGAGAGGGACATGTGTGGGAAGACAAGAGGGAGCGAAACGAAAAATGATATGCCATGAGGGTGAGTGGAAAGCGAGTGTGTCCTAACGAGACAAGGGGGAAACAAGTGATGTGACGGGTGTACAGGAGGCCTAGTGGAACACAGGTGGAAAGAGGAGCGGGGGAATTGCAAGGAGGAGGCACCACGATATAAAAGGGGCCCACACTGTAAAAATTCCCATATTGGACCCCCCCCCCATCATTAAGGGTAGAACAGTGGGGGGGGGGTTGTCTAGAATGGGACCTCAACTATAGATCTAGGCGCGGCTCGACTGACCCTTTAGATCTGCGCATGGGAAAACTGTCATATCGACCCCCCCCCCCCATCATTAAAGGTAGAATGACGGGGGGGTCCAGAATTGAATCTGAACCGAAGATCTGGGCACACATATTCTAACCACCAAGATCTGTGCGCTGCCCAATCGAAAGCGCTTATGTGCCCCTGACTTAGGATAAGTGGGTTTTTGACCCATTCTTTGCCACTTTTTCGCCGAAGGGGACCCTTTATAGGAAAACACCTTGCATACAAGATTAAGTGCTAACATTAGGATCCATGGGGGATGACTTGCTCCCTAAGAGATGCTAAGAACTATTTTGCAGATTCAGTGCCTTGTTGTTGGGCTATGGAGTCATTATTAAGAATGAAAGATAAACTGAAAAAAATATATATATTTAAAAACACAGAGGAACCATGTGTGGCTCAAAAGAAACATTTCTTCAGAAAATGCCCATTCACAAGGCTATTGAAAACTTCTTCACCCTCCAAATCCTACAACCTGTAGGTATTATTTGAAAATACTCCAGCGACCTTGAAGGGCCCGATCCATAGGGCTTCGAATTTTCCATGTTTTCCCTTGTCCTTCTTGGGAGAATCCCATTTAAATACCAGATCTCCGAGTTGGAAATCCTCTTTCTTGACCCTCTTGTAAAAGACCTGCTTGATCTTTTGCTGATGATTGTGAGCTTTGTTCATTACCTGCTCTCTGGTCTGCTACACTTCCACCATTTGATGGATTCTTCTAACCATATGATCTGGCTCACCTTCATAATATTGAAATAATTTTTCTATAGGTAGAGCCAACTGAGTGGGAAAAGCATCTTTTGTCCCATAAACAAGTTGAAAAGGGGAGGTGCCCAGATATTTCTTGGTTGTCACTTGGTCAACCCACAGAGAGAAATTGATTTTTGAGTCCCAGGCCTTTTTATTATCTTCCAACAATATTTTAATGAGATCAATCAGGCTTTTATTGGAAGACTCTACCAGTCCATTTCCTTGTGGATAATAGGGAGTGGAATGAACCAGTGAAATCTCAAACTGCTCACAGAACCTCACCAGAGGCTCAAACCTGAAAGATGCAACATTATCAGTGACAATTATGATGGGGCATCCAAACCTTGCTATGATATCCTCCAGGAAGCTGATGATAACCTTGTGTGAAGCACTCCTGGTGGGGGTATCTTCTATCCACTTGGTAAAATAGTCAGTTGCAGTCAGGATCCATTTGTCTTGGCTACTTAAGGAAGGATGAATCTCTCCAATGAAGTCCAACCCCCATTGTTGAAAGGGTGTTGCAGCTACTACAGGTTTTAGCGGCAGAGATTTGAGCTGCTTATTTCCTGAGAACCTTTGGCATTGGATGTAGGATCTCACCTCTCTATAGACATCAACGAATAAGGTGGTCCAATAGTACCCAACCCTGAGAATCTTGTGGGCCATGGTATTCCAAAAGTGGTGTCCTACACAGAGGCTGATATGGATGTCAAATGTCACTTTCTGGGCCTCTTGTGGGTTTAGACACCTCAGAAACACCCCTAGAGGGTCTCTCTAGTACAAGATTTGGTCAATAAGGCAATATTTGACTGCTTTGAGATTTAAGCTCTTGCCTTACTCTTCCCTATTTTATCAGGAGGCTTTAATTCTAGCAGAAAATATATGATATCTATATACCAGGTGCACTCTGCTGGTGGAGGACTATCTGGAGGATTGTCATCAGTCAATTCAACTTGTTGATTTCCTGAGCAACCATCGATGATTTAACCCCCAAGGCTTTGCAATTTGATTCAACCAGTAGCTTGTCTAAGCCCCGCCCTTTAACCAACTTGGTTGGTTTAATCTCTAGGTCAAACTCAAGGATCTTGATAATCCACTTGCTTCTTTTTCTGGCTATGTCAGGATGAACGAGAATGTCCTTCACAGAAGCTGAAGGAACATATGCAATGGTTTTTGAATGAAGAACATAGACTCTGAATGATTTAAGGGCCTTGAACAAGGCATAGGCTTGCTTCTCATGATTCCATATTTGACCTCTGCATCTCTTAATGCCCTGCTAAAAAATGAAATGGGCTGCTCCATCTCTTCAACATTCTTTTGTAATAGAATGGTTTCTACTGTATCAAAAGAAGAAAAATAAAAAACTAGGAAATCCTTGGAATAATCAGGATTGATTAGCATAGGTTCCTCAGTCAAATATTTTTTTATTTGGACAAAGGATTCCCTGGGTTCAGTAGTCCATTTTACTTCATTTCCCTTTCTGAGCATGGTTGTGATGTGCTTCACCAACTCAGCAAAATTTGAGACCAACCTCCTTAGAAAATTAATTTTACCTAGGAAAGACTGGACCTCTTTCTTGGATCTAGGAAGTGACAGGGTCTGGATTGCCTTCATCCTGCTGGGATCAATTCTCACTCCCTCTGCTGATACTATATGGCCTAACAACTTCCCCTCCTCCATAGCAAACAAATATTTCTTGGGGTTTAAGGAAAAGCCAAACCTTCTGCATTTCAAGAAAACCTTCCTTAAGTGACAACAATGATCTTTATCAAATCTGGAGAAGACAGTGATGTCATCCAGATATATCACCATGAATTGATCTTTCTCCCCAATGAAGGCTATGTCCATGGCTCATTGAAATGTTGCTCTTGTATTCATTAATCCAAAAGGAATTTTGGCATACATGAATGTGCTCCAAGGAGTAGTGAAGGTTGTTTTTTCTCTATCCTCAAGCAGGACTGATATCTGATTATAGCTAGAAAAACCATCAATCATGGATATCCTGGATGCACCAGTTACCCTCTGCAATATGTGCTCCATCTTAGGTAGCGGGTAATTGTTCTTTCTGGAGCTTCTGTTCAGGTTCCTAAAATCGACACAAAGTCTAATTTCTCCACTCTTCTTTCTTACTGGCACCAGATTAGCCACCCACTCAGAATATCTCAAAGGGACTATGATTTGAGCATCCAACAACTTCTTTACTTCTTTCTCCATGATAGGTAGCAACATCAGATTAATCTATCTTAACTTCTTCCTGAATGGCTTAGCCTCTTCTTTCAGTGGGATCTTATGTTCCATGACAGCTGTGTCATATGTCTTGAGGTCTTCATAGGTCCAGGAAAACACATCAGCAAATTCTTTTAATAACTTAGCATATTCAACTCTCTGCCCCTTTGACAAGTTGCTTAAAAACTTGATGAACTTAGGATCCTCCTTTGTGCCAATATTGCATTTAGTTACATCAGCCTCCCCATTCGAAACCTCACCCTTCATTGCCACGTCATTCCCATCGAAAAATCTTTCTAAATGAACTAGTCCCTTTGGAATGTGATTTCTAGGCAACTGAACAATACGGTAATTAGAAATTTTATTTAAAAATACCTCAGGGTGCAGATCACCTTCGGGATCAAGATCTTGATCAATGTGAAATGCAAAGAAATCATCAACAGACTCGAGGAATTTTCTGATTTGAAGATCATCCTCGAACACCCTCCAATGCTTGACATTGTCTGGTACAGATGGCCTATATCTTATCTCAACCTCATATTTGATCCTAGGTGGCAGAGGTATCCTAAAATGGCTAGCTGAGATAGCTAGGGAATTAGCCAAAGTATTTTCTTCTCTTGGAATAAAAGAAATGTTGAAAGCTGAGAAGAAATTATCAATTAGGTCCCACACCTCATTTTTGTAACTTCTGAGTCGAGGATGCTTAGCCCGTTAAGTATTTCTGACCTGCTGGACTATCAACTCAACATCTTCAAACACTGTTACCTCTTTAATTGCCATCTCTTTTGCATCCCTTAAACCTAAAACAAGAGCTTCATACTCTACCACATTATTGGTGGTTTCAAACTCTATCTTGTATAACAGGGGTATGGTTTCCTGACAAGGTGATACAAAAACCACTCCGGCACTAGCACCTTCACTAGAAGAGGCTCCATCGAAGAACATCTTCCACACAGAGGTAGTTGGAGGAGGTATTTCCTGATCATACAAGGGTTTCTTTCTAATTTCAAGAGGGACTTCATGAGCATCAATAAGATGTAACAAACTAGACCCCAAATCTGTGTCAAGTGCATAGATAGGATGGTTAGTGGGGTCTCCTTCGTCACTGACAATGTAGGCCAACTGAGCTTCTCTGTACAATCTTCTGTGTTCTCCTCCAAAAACTGGAATAGTGGCATATGCGAGGTTCATTTGTAATGTTCCTCCAAAATTTTTAATCCAATATCTTGACAACACATGCCAAACTTGGGGGGAACATCAACTACCACAATTTCCATGACCAAACACTTCATTGGCAGTTTAAATAAAGACACCACCATGTCTTTGATGACTCCAAGACATTGCACTCTCCTTGAATCAAAAGAGTACAAATCATGATAGGCCTTGGTCACTTCTGTTATCACTCTGTAAATTCCCATAGGTTGTTATGAGGTAAGAAGAAACTTATTAGAGGTAACCTTAACCAACTGCTTCGAAACTGGAAGCTATCCCTGCCAGTTTCAGAGAGGGATCTCTCTGTGAGTTCTAGATTTGTTCGAGTGTTCAAAGATTTTAGGCTAGTTAGAAAGAATATAACCGATTTGTTTGTATTGTTTTTGAATGAAGTGGTTTAATATCAATTACGCTTCCATTGGGCTATGGGGTCTTTTTTTTTAAAAGATAGAAGTTAAAGACAACATTACAAGATTCGTTTCACAGGGCGAGACAATGCTAATGTTGGATTCTTTAGAAATAAAAATGGTGTATTGCTGAAAAGGTGAGATATCAGTTAAAACAAAAAAGAATTTAAGAATTTATTTGTTATAACATCAGAGGAAAAACATTTAAATCTGTAAAAGATTAAGAAAAGAGTACACAATGGTAAATTTTGCAACTTTAACTTCTTTTAAAGATTAGATTTTAGAAAGACAATATGATAATTGAGAAAGAAAAAACGTGTACGTAGACAGAGGGAACTTCACCAACAATGGACACAAAGGAATCCTATGAAACTTCTCTTTGTATTACTCGAATAACTTCTTGATAAAAATTATAGCAACTAGATCTTGCTCGGGCGTAAAGATCGACAAACCTTGATACTTCTAAGTTGGAAATATTTATAATAAAAGTTACAATGACCCTGTCATTAATGATCGAGATGTGATGGAGTCTGAGTCTAACTAACTAATCTAACAAGATGCATAAATGTAGTAACTGATGATGATGTGTTGAAACTTTCATGTTGACTTCAACTGTGCTGGACACTGAGCTGGACATTGAGATGGATGATGCTTTACCTTTACTCAATCAAATTGCACAACTCATCCCATCTATGTGTGCTTGGGATGGTAAATTTCAACAACCGGTGGTAAACTTTGTCCATCTCGGTGTATTTAGAAAAAGTCGGCTTGATGATGAAGACATACTTGGTCTCGTGCTAAATGTTGAGGTCATGCTGCAGAGTCTCCAAGAATTCTTTGCCCGTGATGCTGCCCTGTATCCCTACAAACTTGGAATTGTCTTTGGCCATGGTGGCGATCCTTTGCTTGTAATCAGAAAAAGTCATTAGTTTATCATTTAGGACACATAGATCAGAAACACCATTTTTCTGTAAGTCTTCAATCTTGCTAAAAAATCTTTGAACTCCAATGTCCATGTTCTGAGCCTTTTCCTCCAATTGTAACATCAATCCCCTTTTAGTCAATACTCTTTTTACCTTGAGGATATTCTATGTTCTGTCTTCGAATTTCAATTCTTCCATCTCTTCCTTGGTTTTGGAGTTCAAAAACTTGATGATCTCGTTGGAAACTGAGGGCATCTCACCCATCTTTGTTCTTATCCTGTCAATGGCTTGCCTACTCTTTAACACCAGATCATGTTGCTCGAACATGATTTGCACAATGGGCCAAATTTCATTTATGGATTTTGCAATATTTGTCCATATGTTTTCCTTAGCCTCTGCTAATGTCTTGCTTGCGACTGTTTGTTTCTGGAGCTATTGTATTTCCTGCTTAATTTTCTCTGCTACCTGTCTCTCAGCATTATATCTTGTTTGGAAAGAGGATTTGAGTTTATGGAGATTTTCGACCTCCCTTTTCAACCTATTAATCTATGTCTCTTGCAAATTCATTTCCTCCATGGACTTTGCTAGCTCCACAGTTTTTTCTAGTGCTGTCAATGGGGTTGCTGATGGAATTTTTGCTATAGTGGTTGTTGGAACTACTGATGTACTTACTTTTTCAATGGGAACTGCACTCAATGGAATGACTTCCATTGGTGTCATTTGTTCCTTTTCTTTCAATAATTTTTCCAACTCTATCTCCATTTCTTTGAGCTGTTCATTATACTACATGATAAGCTTCATCAATTCTTCTTTCTCATTTTCTGCTTCAACTACCTCTTTAGCTTGTGAATCCTCTATTGGTGGAAATTTCAATTGTTTTCTAAAAGATGCAATGTCAGCATTCTTTTTCTTCAACATTTCCTCTACTTCTTTAACATTCGAGGGATCATACCCAATCTTGAGCACCAACTCCTCTAAGGATTTTATTCTATTATCCTTTACAAAAGAGGATATATTTTCCAAGTTCAATTGGGTCTGGACATTGCTTAAATATACTTGTAACTTAGTTGTGGTAGAGGAAGCATATACTAATGTGGAGAAGACCATTTCTCCAGTATGTCTGTGCAAATCCATCTAGTCAGCTAGATGGACTTGTTTAGTGTCAAAAACAATAGTTGACCTCTTGTAGTCAGTGATCTCTTTGGGGTGAGGCACATGTGCTTAAAGGAATGCCAGATGCATTCTTCCTTTCTCTGTATCAAAGGATGACAATAGTCAGTGTTGTTATGTGGATGTTTGCTTCCAGAACTGGAAGTAGGTGCTATTAGTCAGCATCTGGTTCTTCTTTTTAATCATATCATATTTATCAAAGATGCTTACAGGTGCAGATCCTTGTGGAGTTTGGGTGGTCATAGCTATTTCTGTCTGCCTCTTCAAAGAAGAAGTTGACACCACCTGTTGTCTTCTCTCAATCACTGTGGCAGAGTAGGGCTCTTCCTCACCAGACATGTGAGTAGCATGAGTGGTTTTGGGTTTCTTGTTGTATACCCAGAATTCTTCTGTTGATACCTCAGTGATTGAAGGTGAATCATCCTTTCTTGGCCTTTTTTCCTTGGGTATCTGAGGAGTAGCAGTCAGTGAGATAGATATTGAAAGAGATTCATGTGGCTCTGTATCTACCAGAGTATTTACTTCCCATTCTGTCTGGTTCACAAATTTTTCAATTTCTGGCTTGAGGGTGTGGGCATAGGGTGAACTTTTGTTCTTGGACCTCATCTCTGCAATGATCCCACTGGGATCATATCTCCAAATAAAACTAGTGCTGAATTTCATCTCCTTCAATAATTTGTCTACCTCTTCCCCAACAGCTCGACTGTTGCAGATAAATGGGCCTATTTTTCCTTTGATCCTCATCTGTTGTTTTTTCTTCAGAGACACAAAATGGATGTCATCTAAGTTTATCATCTGACGAATATATTCCAGTGCAAATATTCGAATAGGCACATACTTAGGCAACTTGTATGGAGCTAGTTCACACCCATACACTCTGATTTCTGTGTGATTCTGGTATATAAACCAATATCCAGTCTTTGCTAGATCTGAAAGGTGCAGAACTCTTTGAATTTCTTCATTTATTCTCGGCTTAGGTCTTCCACTAAGAATGCCTACAACTGGATGATAAAAAAATTCAATGAATTTTTTAAAAGTGAACTCAGTGGAGTTTCTCTTGAGCAACAATGTCCATAATGTGACTGCTTGAGGTTTTCCTTCCTTGTCCATCTTTTGCAATGAGAAAGAGAACCTATCTGCCTGAAAAAAGATGAACATGTAAGCTAGGATGGATGAGTACTAGAACATGCCCTCTATGGCGAACTGTGAAAACTGCTCGTGAATGTTCTCTACCAGGAAAGTGATGTAGTCAAACTAAGTGGTGGATTTTTCCTCGGTAGAGAAAATGGACAGAAAACCCAATATAGGCTCATCCACCCATGCGTCTAAAAAATAACCTTGCAGACAACAGAGTGATGAAATAACTTGGTTTCCCTTTTCTGAGAACAGGGAGGAAGGATAGGGGGGATTTGATTCGGGGAACTGAGCATCCTGTGGGAGGAAAATTTCAAATATTTGGGCTCTTTGAGGAAAAAATAATTTCTGGTATAAGTCTGTTATGATTTCGAGATTGAAAGGGGAGAGAGATTCATTTATGGGTATCTGCATCATATGTTCAATGGCCTCTGGCATGATGAAGAACAAAGTTTCTCCTGATGACGAGACTATGGCTCTCTGGTCGGGAAGGTAACAAGCTTGGCATTTGAGGGAAAATCCAGGGAAATTATGGACCTGGGGGAAAATATATAAAGGAAGATTGGATTGCCAAAGCCTGATTTCGTCGCTCTGATCTAAGAAAGTGTCTTTGAGTCACGAATGCAAATCCGTGAAGTCAACTTCGCACCTTGTGTCTGATATCAGATGATCTTTGTCGGCCAAGGGGATATTGTCGAGGTCAACAGGAGGTGGGAGGAAAGGATTTTCCCCAGGTTATTCTTTCTTGGATTTTGGCGCCATTGCTATGAAGAGTACCTGCAATTCAAACAAAATGTTAGTGGTAATGGTTGTGGCTGGATGAGGCGTTGCAGAGGTGCAGGAAAATGAATCTCTTGATACGCAGGGAATGTGAATGGAATGGGAGATGAACGAAATGGGGTTGAATTTGAGTGGACGGGTATCCATTTGGGCAGATGAGGACATGTCAGATGGACAATGGGTATGTGGCCAATCATAAATGTCCAACGGGTCATTTAGATCGTGAGAGTGCAGAATGAATGACGTTTGAAGTGTACCTTTGGTCGACGTGTGCATTGGTGATTGGAAGGTGAATGGGAAAGATATGACCTGTAATGGTTAGATGAATGGGACATGCTGACGAGGCCATGACGTGGAACTTGCAGAGGGTGGTGGTGAATTGTAACACTGATAGGCGGTAAATATTTAAAGAGGGGGAGTTTGGATGCAATGAGGTGACGCCGCGTTGCGATGGGGCCCGCCTAGATTTGTTTCATTCCAGACCCCCCCCCTTCATTTAAAGGCAGAACAATTGGGGGGGTCCTTGATTCCTTGTTGACCGCTGATCTGGGCGCGTTGTTTAACATCATGTCGGAACCCCCCTCCTCCGTTAAAAACAGAATGGTTGGGGGGGGGGGTCCAGAATCTTCTGTGGACCATCCAATTGCGCGCTGGTGGGATGGTCGTAGATCTAAGTGCACATCTTAAACATCTTTTCCGACCCCCCCCCCCCACTGTTAAAGGTCAAACGATCAGGGGGGTCCGAAATCTTTTCAGAGTCGTAGATCTGGGTGCTCACCGCTCAGTTGTAGATCTAGGCCCGATCTTTAATTTTTCAGGGCACGATTCAACATATGGTGCGGGACTTAGGCTTAATGACTTTTTATGGGTTTTGCGCACTACTTCTCCTGCTCTTTATCACCATGGGGTTAGAAAAACACTTCATCATCTAAAATCTTACATTTTTCATCAATTATCATACATATTTCTTGAAAAGAAGTTGTTTAACCTATGTCCTAACCTACATCATTTTCACCTTTAGCCCAACTTAGACTGTTGGACTAAGAAAATACTCTACCTAGGGGCTATTTGACCAAGATTAGGTTGTTTGGTCAAATTTATTCACTAACTAACCTATAATCTTGACTAAGATTAGACAATTTAGTCAAGCTTATTCACTAAGCCTATCAACATCAATTTAAAATAACTTGGCCATGCTTAGACTGTATGGATCAAGCCATTGTTATTGCATGGGGCTTTATTTAATTTCTTTTATGCCTTCTTTTATTCTTTTCTCCTTTTCTTTTCTTTTTTTCTTTCTCTTCTTTTTTCTTTCTTTTTCAGGATGTAGTAATCTCTGCAAATCAAAAACACTAAAGGGAACAAAAATACAATCAACAGTTGATCCTATAAATTATAGGGTTATAAAAACTTTCAGTCCCAATTCTTTCATGATTGTTTTGGGCATGAGGTTATGGGAAGCCCCTGAATCCATCAGGGAGTTATGCAACACCTTATCATGTATGTTCACGGATGTGTAGAATGGAGGGGATGAATCATCTCTGTCTTCTACCATGGGACCTAGGATGACTAGTAGATTTTCATATTGGAGATTTACTAAGTCTGTGGTAAGCTGAGGTGGCTTGGACAACAATAGTTTGGAGAGGGAAATTTTGAAATATTCATTTTTAACAAGTTCCGAGAAGGGTACAGGAATTATGATCTTTTGAATTTCATGCTCGAAACTAAAGGAGGAAGGAGGCTTAGGAATTTCCCTTACCTCTGAGATGGGATCATTAGCTCTTGATGGGAGATTTAGAGTTTTCTTTTCTTTGGTGATATTTGTCACTTGTTTAGTAGGCTTCTCCACCATTAGGGGTTGATCAGACTTCTCTTCTTTCTTCTTTGACCTGAGGTGATATTTATTGGGACTGCTATTATTATCTTTCTCTCCTTTTCTCAACTCATTTATTTGACTGTTCATGAGAGACTATTCGTATGTTGCTTGAGTCAAATTTGGAAAAGGGGAGGTGTCTTCAATACAGTGAATTTGCTCATATGTCTCCTCTCTTTCCTCATCGACAACAAGGTTATTTTGGAGAGGACTTTGGATTCTCTGATCATCTCTATCTCTATTCCCTTGGCATGATATGTGGAACATTGTTGTTTGGCCTCTTGAAATTTCCTCGGTTATAAACGTTCTGAGGA
Source organism: Picea engelmannii (assembly GCA_009831015.1). Lineage (NCBI taxonomy): Eukaryota > Viridiplantae > Streptophyta > Pinopsida > Pinales > Pinaceae > Picea > Picea engelmannii. The sequence continues at coordinate 482,668 of ML805302.1, forward strand.
TTTATGTAAGTCTGTTTTCCCCCTGCTTTCATTTTCTCCATCTCTGCAGATAGAGTCTTTACCATCTTTTTCAACTCGTCCATTTGAGAGTAAGATGTAGAAGAACCATATGTGGAGGATTCAGATCTTATTTTGGGTATGTCTCTATCATATTTATTTCTAAGTCGATCAACAACCAATATATTCGACTCAACTTCCACAACCAAGTCCTGCATGTGAGCCAGGGAAGTGGCTCATCTTTTCCTCAACAAAAGGAAAAAAACTGGGTCAAAAGCGCTAGCATAAGTAAATTTGGATGAAGCTTCTGAGGGCTTTATCTCAGTAGGGATCTTATGGTACATCTTATTGAACCTCTTGGAGAAGTCAGAGATAGACTCTCCTTCCTTTCTTTTCAAAGATCCGAACTCTGTCATGTAATACATGAAGTCTTTCTTATCTCCCCACTGTCTCAAGAAAGAATTGTCCAAAACCTCTATCCCATCGATGGATCCAGGAGGCAGGGCCCTAAACCACTTCCTAGCCTCACCTTCAAGGCTATGAACAAAAATCATCATCCATATGTCTGCATGCATGATGACATGTTGATCTGTGAAACTGTAAAAGGCTTCAAGGTGTTATTCTGTAGTTATATCTCCTTCGCCTATAAACTTGGGCAGCTTCTTGAGGTAGACATCTGTTGGAAGGGCATTGAGAGGCTGAGGCAATACAAGGGGAGCATACCTAGCAGTTATAATGGCCTCCATCCTGGTCATGGGGGGATTCGCTCCTGCCATAGGGATATTAGGTGGAGGAGAAATAGGAGGAGAAGGGGTTCCAACAGGGGATGTTGAAACTGAACTCCCAGGTGGAAAGGGAAAAAATGGAGGATTTTGAGGAGAGGCTATAGGGCTAGAGTTGGCAGAGGCCTCCCTCTCTGCAATAGCAGGAACAATAATAAAAGGAGGGGTGGTAAAGTTAGAAGTAGGGAAATGTTCTATGGTCATGTACCTAGTCCAAGGTACAACTTCAAGGGAGACAAGAGTGACAAGGATTTCACCCTCTGATCCCAAACCGAGAGGGGAAATCTCAACAGGAACACTCCCAAAATTTAGAGTTCTAGAAACTCTAGCATAAGGTATGGTAGGGAAATGCGAAGCAATCAATGGAGTTTCTAAAGAAGGAGATGGAAAGTTAATAGAAATACTTGGTTCAATAGTAGAAGCTCCCTCTCTATGGGCCTTTCCCTTTCTGATAATCTTTTCCGGAACTGCTTCAGGTGTTGCCAAGGGCAGCTGGAAGGTAGACCTCATGTGTTTGCCTCTAGAAGCCATGAATGAAACAGTAGGTTTGCCTAAGTGGAGTCATCAAAATGGATTCGTCAGGTGCACAGTAGAAGTCTTCAAGGGCTCTTATGCTTGATGCACCTTCAGAATCATAGGCTCAATGTCGTTCAATTCTAGGGAAAATCTTCAACTTCGTCCCTGGCAGCAGCGCCAGAAATGTTGGTGTCAAAAGTCACTCCTGGATTGCGACAGGAGTAGAGCCTGATGCCCATCAGTTTTATGTCACGATTGGTATATAATAGGGTGATCGAAGGGATGCAAACCTAGGAGAATATCGTTTTAACTCAGAATCCTGAGCTAAGCTATGCACAAGCAGGTGAGGTCTTGATCTAACTTCAGTCAGTAAGTTGTAATAAGAGTGAGTAGGAGGAAGACTTCAGAGAGAAACTGAAAAGGTCTGTTGTAGGCATCAAACTTCCAACAACCCGTAGAAGAAAGAACAAACACTGAAATGTGCCAGGATGACACAGTTACAGTAACACAGTGATCATACCTGCATCACGGTGGCTACTGTAAAATCTCCCTTCAATCTTTCAATTAGCTACTCATGGTAAGAGGGAGAAAAAAGACACATGAGACTGATTTAAAACTGGTGAAAACATTTTCATGATCAAACATACATCATGCAACCTAATCACCCTCGACTGGACCTACCAATTCTAAGTGTCTTAAAACAAAGCTTACAGAGAGATGGAGAGAAGTTGACTTTCATTAAACATGAGGTCTCAGATACAGCCTATAATTGGAGAACCAAAAATTTCATTAAAGATTTACAATTCGGGAGCATAACTCAACCATAGATAAATACAAAAATGGAGAAAATGTCTTCATATACTTGGAGCAAAGCCCAACATGAGCTTCGATTTACTGCATTGAAGGCATTACGTCTACATGTTTATTGGAAGACTGTGCATGCGTTCACTGGGCCATCGTGCACTTTGGTCAGATGCCACCGTGTTCCAGAATGAGCCTGCAAGGAGTTGACAAGTTGACAATCCTCTCCTGGACTTTCCATTTATGGTGGAAATGGTGTTCACCCACCACCAACCGTTTCAATAACTGCTTCCTTGGGATCAAAAATGGCCCCAGTCAACTCTGCACCTTTGGGACATGGAGGCTTCTCATGCTGCCACCTCGATCTGCTAAACGACTTCATGGTAAGACATGGAGGTAGACACGATAACCGGGGCACCTGACGGGGAGCGATGGATGAGCGATGACTAGACAGGGATGATTTGGCATATTATATGTGAAAGTGAGATGAGGAGAGGCCAAAGGACGAATGTGGTAGATCTTGTGGTGGCCACGAAGATACGGTGGTGGGATGTGATTTGTCGAAGGGGAACACGTCTCCTATGATGGGACGACGTGATAGGGAAAGAGACAGGTGTGGGAAGACAAGAGGGAGCGAAACGAAAAATGATATGCCATGAGGGTGAGTGGAAGGTGAGAGTGTCCTAATGAGACAAGGGGGAAACGAGTGATGTGACTGGTGGACAGGAGGCCTAGTGGAACACAGGTGGCAAGAGGAGGGGGGGCGATGCAAGGAGGAGGCGCCACGATAACAAAGGGGCCCACACTGGAAAATCGCCCATACCAGACCCCCCCTATCATTAAAGGTAGAATGATGGAGGGGGGTCCGGAATGGGACCTCAACCATATATATGGGTGCGGCTCGACTAACCCTTCAGATCCATGCACATGAAAACTATCATATCAGACCCCCCCCATCATTAAAGGTAGAACGACC
>ML805302.1:556602-573936 GCA_009831015.1 Picea engelmannii
TTGGAGTGATGATGGATTTCAAGAACTATAAATCCTTACAAATTCCTTAATGCCAATAAAATAATATCATTACAGGAAACCTTATGAAGATGTTAAAGAACCTATCATTTATTATGTGGTTTCCATGAACCTTGATTATTCTCGAGACTTTGCCATTTTTCCATTTGCATTTGAAGATAGTATTGATGATTCTTTTCCACCTAAGAATGAAGATGAGAAGAATATGATACAACTGAAGAGTCAAGAATATGATACAAATGCAAAAGGGAAATATTTAACCAAAATTTTCACTAAAGGGAGTAGGAAAGACCCATGATTACACAAGAATAATGAAGCAAATGATGATGAGTTTTGTTCATGTATAATGTGTTGTTCATAAGATATATCATATTTTTACCATTTGATTTATATTAAGGAGAAGGTTTTGAAAGGAAGGATTGATCAAATCATATAATTTGATGAGCCTAGAAGGCATGCTTTTGATCAAATGGTAATAAAGAAAGATAAAATCAAAGGGGTATTTGATCATAAAGCAAGACAGGGACAACTTAAATGATTACATTGTACTCCTATAATGCCCCATATTATTAAATAATAATAACAATAATAAATAAATAAATATATGAATGGTATAAAAATAGAAAGAAAAATAAATAATAAACAAAGTAAAAGATTAAAATAATAATAATAATAATAATCTATTTTTAAGGTCAAGGCCAAGCGAGTCACCAAATTGATGTATGAGACCCCATTGTTTATGGGACAATGGACCGCTTATACCCAGTGATTTGACTGGTAAATTCTATGGAGGTATACATACCCTACCCCCCTTTGTATTTGAACTTGTGACCTCTTAAGAGGAAACACATGTTGTCACACACCCACTACGGGGCATAAAATAAAATAAAATTTTATTTCCTCAATTAGACAAATCATCCATCCATGGTCTTTAATCCTTGTCAATGGACCTTCAAAATTTCCAAGCTGAAGCAACTCTTCGGTTCCCTACTGGAATATTTTAAGGAATCGATCCATGGGTCCTTGCGAGACTTCACCCGTGTGAGCTAGCACCAAGTGTAAGCTTCCTCCATGCGACCACTAGCTGTGACTGTAGGCCTTACCTAAAGGCGTTTCACGAATGCGTGTGTCAGGTCTTTGCATGTGAGTCACCCTGACTCTTCCAATCCCTGAACTCCTGACGACATTAGATCAATGGTCCAGAGCTCCCGTAATCCGACGGTCCAGATACTTTCTCCCGAATTGGGTCTCTCCTGATCCCTGATTCCATGAAATTTACCTGTGTCAAATCAACGATCCACAATCCTCCGTGATCCCATGACTATGATCAAATCACGATTTTGCGTTTCATGAGTTCCCAAAACTCTTACTTCCGTCTTCTAAGTTGTGAAGCCCCTCTAAGACTAGATCTATGGTCCACGATCTTCCTTCAATCAACGACTGTGATCAAGTCACAATTTCGCGTTTCACGACTTTGGAGGTTAGTTCACCTCTATTCTCCCGATTCCCAATTTCTCGATATTTGCGAGCGTCAGATCGATGGCTCACAACTCCCCACAATCTAATGGCTCAGATCAAATCGTGATTTCACGTTTCACAAATCCTCACAACTCCACCCTTTGACTTCCCTGAGTCGCGAGTCAGTGAAATGATGATCTCTCACCACATGTCCTCCTGGATGGATGGTTCTGATGATTTCGAGACTTTGGAACCTCGTTCCTATTGTGTACCCTCAAGGCTTATCGTTAGTTCACTTTACCTTGATTGGGCAGCCACGATTCTTTTACGCTTAGACCGAATGACTGAGATCTGTTCTCCTCTACGCTTACTCCTCGTTGTCTGGACTATGATGGTCAGATATTTCACGATAATCAATCCAACGATCACTGTAGTTCCTCCTCCTGAGCTTACGAACTTGAGACAAGTTCGCCTCTTGGACCTCATCTGCGATTCAAAAAGGCGCTTAGCTCTTCCAAGCTTGGTCCTTAGGGAATATCGAATTCCCACATACTCCTTACATTAATATACTCATGTCAGATCGACGGTCCACAACCTTCCTCGACCCAATGGTCTAGATCACATCACAACTTCAGGTTTCAGGAGTTTAGTCGCGCCAATGAGCGAATTTCCCGATGCGTGAATCCTTGATTTTGCCAATCCGACGGTCAAGAAGGGTCTCAATAGATCCATAGATATGTGGTCCAGATAATTTTGTGACGTCAGGCATCAGAGGTTTTGGCCACTCCAACTCACAATTCTCCTGAAACATGTATCTCCGATCTCGTAGATCGGACGATCGAGAAGGACCTCGAAGGATCCAGATATCTACGGTCTAGATCCTTTCGTGACCTCGGATGTCAGAGGTTTTAAATCCCTTATGATGGATTCATTTAATTCACTGAACTTGCGAAGACTGAAGGAGTCGAGGCGTTAACGCTTGCGCTCCTTCTTCAAATCTGATGGTCGTGACAGACCTTAGAAACTCCCAAATGGATTTCATCCGTTCATATTCCAAACGAAGGGATATTCTCTTTCGATACTTAAAACTCGTTATCCTTCTTGATCTTTGTTAGTTATGAAGGACTTAATATCTTTGTGCTCTATCTCCCAAGCTTAATCACTTATAAGGGTCTTCTGCACACCTCTTGCGCTCCTTCATCAAGTCTAGGACTTGAGTGGTTCTCGGTCTCTGCTAGCTTCACAGAGAGCTCGTGCATATCTACACTACCTCTCCTGAGCTTAATAACTCTTTCCTCCAAGGGACTCAGAATGACTATGAGGGTTGACATGCATACAAGAACTATGCCCAAGGTTGACGAACTCACAATTTGTGACTCTAGCTTAAGCCACCACAGGATGCAAGCATTTACAAATATAAGCATGTCCTATCTATATGATTTCCTACTTGCCTAATTTCACATTCAAGAAGATACAAAGAAGGAAATATAGTATAATTCATTAAGAAAACACAACCATCCCTACAAAATTCATAGTATATCCAAATTTAACTCACAGTACCACTTAAATACACAAGATATGTGATTACTTATCTATTACAGGTGGTAGCCAACTAACTGACTGTGGGTGTTCGTCCTTCCACCCGACCATAGGCTTAGAGGCATTCATTCTTATCACTCTGGCCACCCCTGTGCCAAGCAATGATATCACCAGGGAACTCTCGCAGTTCTCAAGGATTCTTTCTCTATTCAACTTCTGCTCGAGTTCTGTTCTCTGCAACTTTCAGGGATTTCTCTCTGTTATGGCCTCAACAAGGTTTATCAGATGCTCCCTCCTTATCAAGCTCGCTACCTTCTATTCATTATCCCCCAAATAGCTCTGTGCATCTCCCTTACGAGATTGCGTTGTCGTATCTTGTCTCCTCTCTCTGGTTGTCCATGTATCTATCTTACCTTCCTTCTTTTGGAAGGTTCCCAACCCATCATGCTCCTTCGATCAGAAGGAAGCTTGGGTCTACAGGTCTCTGTGGTACTTCGGGCTAACATTCTGCATCTAGACCATGCTCCCATTCATGGGGGTGGTTGATAATTCAACCACTGGTCCTTTCTTCATTAACCGATTCCTCTCCTTGGGATCCGAAGGAGGTTTGTCATTCTCATCAAAGGAAATTCTGGGTTACTTGGTATAATGAACCCTCTCATATAGTTTTCACATTCTTCCTCTAGTGATATCATGGCCAGTACTTTCAAGTCTTCACCCCCACATTCAATTATTGGCAACTCAAACAATAATACATTTACATTGTCCACATGCCTTAGCATGGTAATTCCTATTTTATTATTAATTACAAATTGGGGGAAACAAGGTGTTACAATACCCTCCCCCTTAAAGGAACACCGTCCTCGGTGTTCTTTCACAAAAGCACCCGTCATGCCTTTCTCATTTAGTTGTTTCATAAATATCAATCCTTCTTTCTCGGTCAGGTTCTTTTTTCAGACCCTTAATCTTGGTCACCTACTTTCAATAATTTTTGGACAACAAGAATGTTAATCATAGTCTTATGCGAAAACATTGCATAAAAATTTCTAGGAAAATTTTCATAATCTTAGCACAATCATTATTTGTGCAGTTCGTGGATTTTTATCCACATGGTTGTTTTGTTATCTAGGCTCATTGTTTTTCCTTGACATACCCATTGGTTGCATGATCCCAATTCAATAGTTTACAAGAACTATCATGGTTTCATCTTCCTTGCGGTCACTCACCCTCCAGGCCTAGGCTCAGGCATCCCCTTCTCTGCTATACAGTCCCTCAGGTGGTCCATCTTGCCTTGCCAAGGTTTTCTCACATAGGAAGAACTACCCACCGTGTGCATGATCCCAATAGTTTACAAGAACTATTAAGATATCCTCTTCGTTGCGGTCACTCACCCTCTAGGCCCAGGCTCAGGCATCCCCTTCTCTGCTATAAAGTTCCTCAGGTGATCCATCTTTCCCTGCCAAGGTTTTCTCACACAAAAATAATTCCAGAGACTCTATCGAGTCTTACAGTCGAGGTGTCCCTCAGACTTGCTCTGTCGAGGCATCCCTCTAGCTTGTGTTACCTCAACACAATATATTTCAGGTGATCATGGCTTATCATGGGGCTCTCATGGCTTAGTGGTAGCCATTTTTCATGCTTTTCAGCTTGATATCCTTCTGACTCAACGAAATTTAAGGATGAAGGTTACTCTCCTTCTCCTAGCACATAAATAGATAGGGATGAAGGTTACTCTCCTTCTCCTGAGTCAGTCTATATTTCCTGCGATCAGAACATACCCTTTTTCTCATTTCTTCCTTGAACCTGATAGTTAAGTCTCTCGTCTCTGTACTCTTTTCATATCTTTTCCTTTCACCTGTATCATAGGCATACAAAAACTCATGAGACATCATCATAAATTTTAAATTCAGAATTTCCTTGTAAATCTGTTACCTACAGATTTCCAATTCTACATTTTATTTTCATATTTGTTCCGCACAGGAAGAAGATTCATAATTATGGGACTTTCCTTGCCATAGTGGTTTGGCTCAGCAGGCAATTGGTCTTCCTTATGGGCTTACAACTCTTTCGTATTCAATACTCCTTTGCTTTCTGCACTTCAACATTCCCTGCAGTTTGGATCAGTAGGAAATTGGTTTTCCTTATGGGCTTACAATACTGCCATATCCAAGACCCATTCCTCATGTAGTTTCAACATTCCTCAACCAAACAATTGTTATTCTCCATGTACATTATCTTTTCAAAATCAGGCATACTAATAGTCCAAGTCATTTTCATCTATTCAAGGATACCAAGCAAAAAGGATACATCATCCCTTACCTATGGTCCAGCCTACCAAATTTTTCAAAATGTAATTCAGATATCAATTGATTTTAATGAATGTGCCAACATTCGTGGCCACATTCATACCCAATGCACCCTTGCATTGGTTTTAAGTTTCCCATACTTGTTGACAAGTACTTTTCCATGGTGTGTTGGAATTTAGCCAAGCTTTTCACCATATGGTTTATTTATTCTCATTCATTGTTGCAACAGGGTTGTGCTTCCAGCCACAGGATGATAACGATCCCAAATCAGTACATATGAAACTCAAAAGTTTCACATGAATGCCTTTAATCATTCTTCCTCCATTAATAACCAGGGTGCCAACACTCATGGCCACCCAAATCTGGTTTTCTCTAACACCTATACAATGTGAATAGAAATGTTGGAAGGTCCTCCTTCCTCAATGGGAAATCCATTGTCTGTCCTTTATGCAAACATGCATTTCCTTGAAGCAATTCCATGCAACGTGCTATCTATGCGCACTTTTTTTTTCGATCGTTCCTTGATTGGTCCATGTATTCATGACATATAAGTTCATGAATTCTTCCGAGGATTACAATCAGTCTTTACTACCAAAGGTTCACGCCTCCATCATTCAGGTTCTCCTTCCTGAATCATACCCTACTTGGGTATCCAAAGCATACAATTGCCTTTCAACATTTCATATATAACATTAAGACCGTAAAACATTTTAGAAGGGATTATTACCCAATCCCTTCATACCTTGTGCCACATAGGCCTAGACATTTTTATATTGGTTATGGTTGCTAGCACCCCCTTTGATATTATTTCAATAGTGGTGCTCCATGGGGACTTTTAAATTCCCTTCAATAATCTTTCAACAAGAACCGTCTCATAGTCATCCTCTGATTGAGGTTGTTCATTATTGGAAACTACCTTTTTCAACAGTTCTAATATATTTCTTCCTACACATGACATACATCGTAAACACATTAGTCGTCATGTAAGTTAAAAATGCAAGTACCATAGAATTCAAATAAATAAAACATTTCATACATGTCCTAGCATATCTATATGCACTTCATCACATTATCCTTAATGTTTTCATGAGTGCAACACAAAATTTTTCAATTGTTTCTATAGTAATACAACCATCGTCATTATGGTGTCAAGACATTTAATTTCATCCACGTACTAACTTTCTCATCCCAAAGAAGAAAAAAAAAACATAATACACAACAAGTAAATAATTGAGGGCTCTCCCCTTCAAATTCTTTCTACATCGCCTGAGACTTTTCAGTCTGGCTGAGTTATTTCTAAGGCCTCAATGTCTTTTCTTTTCTTTTGCAATTCTACTCCCTGTTGGGATATTCCTGCTCTTTTCCTTGAGCCACCTTGGTTAGGCCTCACCCTAACCCTTTTTGGAATACAACAACATGCTTTAATAGTAAATTTTGTGTTCATAATGGATCATGAACCTGCGCATCCAACACATTACCATTCGATTATCAGAATGGTCAATATTCATTTATTAGTCTTCTACTCATTACATGATTTTTTTCAAAATGTAATCCAGGATTCTGGTACATATATATGTATTCATATAAACTTGTGGCTTACTTCTTAATTCTCAGCAGTCATTAAGGTTGTGACTTTGTTTTCCTGACAGAGTCTTCACACAGTTCCTCCACAAGGAATTCCTTCACCATGCAACTTCCTTATTGCATATCCATCACTATCTATGCTATACTCAACCTTGAGTTAGCTTTTATCTGTTTACCAAATATTCCTTAAGGAATATAAACATGCATCTTCGTCATGTACCTAATTGCGTATCCATACATATTCTGGTTTTGTTAACTTACATCCATGATGTATTTAACCATATTCATAATCCTAAGCCTGCATGTAGCTGTCATAGGTATATTTCATAGCCCACATACATCTTTACCTTTAAGATCAGTCAACTCAGGATTGTTCACAATCATTCTCATGTGATTCGCAAAGGCATAATCATTTACCTCTTATTATGACAACATAACATCTTTGCTCATTTACCCTTCTATATAATTATATTAGTATTCCCTGAGGAAATGGAATACATTCCCCTCAAGCTATTAATTGGAACAGAACTTTCATGACTCTTCAGAATGGAGTCAGCCATGCATCCATAGTATTTGTTTAATCTGGGCAAGATCAATTCTTGCTTTATATTTCCCTCATCAGGGCAACCATATGGTGCCACTTTCTACAACTATGCTCTTTCATCATACATGTGCATCAATTGCACGTTTAATATCATTCATACCCAAATGGTATCGATATCAAGTTTCATATTAAGAAGCTTCACAATGCATTAAACCCATTCACTCAAGCATAATTAAGCACAGTTAAGTATTCATCCTGCTAGCTTATTAATTACACCTTTTCCATGTCATTCACACATATGGACATATCAGGCTTCTATATCCTTTTTCCAAGGATCTTCCAAGCATCATTATGATCAAGTATACATATTCATGTATATGTAGGTGCATCTATTGCACCTTTTTACCTAATGCATTCACTTGTTAGTTTAATTTCATCGTTAGTGTCCTTTAGTTTGAGATTTTTTTCACTTACAGGACTAATCTCACAATCATATATCGTGTTGATGTTGCCTTCTCTCATGGATATAACCAACCAATTTCACTTTCCTCTTTATGCGACAACATCTTAGAAAGAAAACCTCCTTGCCTCAATGTCCATAGGGTCTTACCTATCTCACTTTTATCTGGTCATGAGGAGTTATATACTCCGATTTTAATATAAAATAGTAACTATAACTGCCAATGATCCTACCTGATCCTATCAGATTACTTTAAGCCCACAAAGGTATTAACCATTATACAATCCACTACAATTAGTGCCTAAAGTTCCAATTGCCCATGCTTAGAAGCAGTGTTACGAACACCAGATCATCCATCCTTCGGGCTTCAACTGCCCTTGACAGAACCCTACCTCCTTCTGCTATCCACATTCAAGTATTATTATAAATCTTAATTAGCATATCCCTACTCTAATAAGAGTAGTTATCACTTTGACAAGGGCTAAAGAAATTCTTCTGCTGAAATTCAACAAGAATTCCCAAAATCACAGGTTCAATCTATAATCATTCTCCTTAAGGAGTAAATGCAAATAACAATATATCCTTATGTGACTCATACATGATCCCAAGCAAGACAAGTGTTGTAACCATGCTCTGATACCATTTTGTCACACACCCACTATGGGGCATAAAATAAAATAAAATTTTATTTCCTCAATTAATCGAATCGTCCATCTGTGGTCTCTAATCCTGGTCAATGGACCTTCAAAATTTTTGAGTTGAAGTAGCTCTTCGGTTCCCTACTGGAATATTCTAAGGAATAGATCCACAAGTCCTTGCAAGAATTCACCTGTGCAAACTAGCACCAGGTGTAAGATTCCTCCACACGACCACTGGTTGTGACCACAGGCCTTACCTAAAGGCATTTCACAACTTCACGTGTCAGGTCATTGCATGTGAGTCACCCTGAATCTTCCAATCCTCGAACTCTCAATGGCATTAGATTAATGGTCAACAATCTACCATAACCTGATGGTCCAGATCCTTTCTCATGAATTGGGTATTTCCCAATCCCTGATTCCCCAAAATTTACCCACGTCAAATCAACAATCCACGATCCTCCGTGATCCCACGGCTGTGATCAAATCGCGATTTCGTATTTCACGATTTGCCAAAACTCTTACTTCCAGCTTCTGAGTTGCGAACCCCCAATAAGACTAGATCTACATTCCATGATCTTCCTTCGATCGACGACTACAATCAAGTCACAATTTCGCGTTTCGTGACTTTGGAGGTTGGTTCACCTCTGTTCTCCTGATTCTTGATTTCCCTATACTTGCGAGCATCAAATCAGTGGCTTACAAATCCCCATGATCTAAAGGCTCAGATCAAATCGTGATTTTGCGTTTCTCAAATTCTCACAACTCCACCCTTTGACTTCCCTTAGTTGTGAGTAAGGGAAATGCTAATCTCTCACCACATGTCCTCCTGGATTGATGGTTCTGATGATTTCAAGGCTTTGGAACCCTGTTCCTCTCGTTTACCCTCAAGGCTTATCGTCAGTGTACTTTACCTTGATTGGGAGGCCAAGATTCTTTTACGCTCAGACCGAACAACTTAGATATGTTTTCCTCTACGCTTACTCCTCATTGTCTTGACTATGATCTGATAGTCCAGATATTTCACGATGATAGATCCAACGATCACTGTAGTTCCTCCTCCTGAGCTTACGAACTTGAGACAAGTTCACCTCTTGGACCTCATCTGCACTTCAGAAAGGCACTTGGCTCTTCCGAGCTTGGTCCTTAGGGAATCTCGAATTCCCACGTACTCCTTGAGGTTAATATATTCGCGTCAGTTCGAAGGTCCACAACCTTCCTCGACCAAACGGTCCAGATCACATCACAACTTCGGGTTTCGGGAGTTTATTTGTGCCAACGTGAGAATTTCCCAATGCATGAATCCCCAATTTCGCCAGTCCGATGGTCAAGGAGGGTCCCGATAGATCCTTAGATCTACGGTCTAGATCATTTCACGACGTCGGGCGTAAGAGGTTTTGGCCACTCCAACTCACAATTCTCATGAAGCGCGAATCTCCGATATCGTATATCGAACAGTCGAGAAGGACCCCGATGGATCCAGAGATCTACAGTCCAGATCCTTTCGCAACTTTGGACGTCGGAGGTTTTAACTGCCTTACGATGGATTTATTTAATTCTCCAAACTTGCGAAGACTGAAGGAGTCGAGGCGTTAACGCATGTGCTCCTTCTCTAAATCTAATGGTCGTGACTAACCTTAGAACTTCCTGAACGGATTTCATCTGTTCATCTTCCAAACAAAGGAATATTCTCTTTCGATACTTAAAACTCACTATCCTTCCTGAGGTTCATCAGTTATGAAGGAATTAAGAGCCTTGCGCTCTTTCTCCTGAGCTTAATCGCTTAGAAGGGTCTTCTGCACACCTATTGCGCTCCTTCATCAAGTCTAGGACTTGAGTGGTTCTCGGTCTTTGCTAGCTTCGCAGAGAGCTTGTGCATATTTTCACTACCTCTCCTGATCTTAATAACTCTGTCCTCCAAGGGACTCATAATGACTATGAGGGTTGTCATGCCTACAAGAACTATGCCTAAGGTCGACGAACTCATAGTTCGTGACTCTAGCTTAAGCCACGACAGGATGCAAGCATTTATGAGTATAAGCATGTCCTATCCATATGATTTCCTACTTGCCTAATTTTACATTCAAGTAGATACAAAGGAAATACAGTATAATTCATTAAGAAAACACAACCATCCCTGCAACATTCATAGTATATCCAACTTTAACTCACAGTACCACTTAAATACACAAGATATGTGATTACTTATCTATTATAGGTGGTAGCCAACTAACTAACTGTGGGTGTTCATCCTTCCACCCGACCATAGGCTTAGAGGCATTCATTATTATCACTCTGGTCATGCCCATGCCAAGCCATGATATCACTATGGAACTCTCACATTTATCAAGGATTCTCTCTATTCATCTTCTGCTCGGGTTCTGTTCTCTGCAACTTTCAGACATTTTTCTCTGTTATGGCCTCGGCGAGGTTTATCATATGCTCCCTCTGCATCAAGCTTGTGGCCTTCTATTCATTATCCCCCAGGGATCTCTACGCATCTCCCTTATGAGCTTGTGTTGTCGTATCTTGTCTCCTCTCTCTGGTTGTCCATGTATCTATCTTACCTTCCTTCTTTTGGAAGGTTCCTGACCCATCATGCTCCTTCGGTCAGAAGGAAGCTCGGGTCTGCAGGTATCTGTGGTACTTTGAGCTAACATTCTGCATCTGGACCATGCTCCCATTCATGGGGGTGGTTGATAATTCAACCACTGGTCCTTTCTTCATTAACTGATTTCTCTCCTTGGGATCCGAAGGAGGTTTGTCATTCTCATCAAGGGAAATTTGGGGTTACGTGGTATAATGAACCCTCTTGTATAGTTTTCACATTCTTCCTCTAGTGATATCATGGCCAGTACTTTCAAGGCTTCACCCCCACAGTAATTTATTGGCAACTCAAACAATAATACATTTACATTGTCCACATGCCTTAGCATGGTAATTCTTATTTTATGATTAATTAGAAATTGGGGGAAACAGGGTGTTACACATGTTCTTAACCATTAGGAAATAAATAAATAAAAGGAACTACTTTATTTATAGAATAAAAGAGTAAAAATAAGGAAAGATAAATTTACAAATCTAAATTAAGAAAAGGGTAAAAATTGCATGATCTATTACTTAATGACAAGTGTAACTCATGCATGAAACTTCTTGCATGAATGGGTAAAAAGAATTCTATATAATGAAGGTGGAGAAGAATTTTTGACATCTTTTTCTTGTGCAATTTGAGGAAAAAGGCTTGGAAGCTAGCATAGGTAGTTGATTGAGGTTTCAGGGGCTCATAGTTGTGATGATTGAGGGGTTCGTTGAGAGGAGAGTCATCCCCCACAATTTGTTGCAACATGTTGGATCAAATATTGGAGCGCAATGGTTTGACATCCCTAGCATTGTAAGTGAGTTGATTTCCTGAACTCTTAAGTAAGTTTCTCACCACTCTCTTTTTCTTGTGAATTATGTAATCAAGGATTAATGTATTGTTATGTTTTTAGTTAATGGTTACAAATTGCTAGATTTATTTATACATTTAGATTTATTATAATTTGAGAAAGGTTCAAATGTTGTGGACCTTGGGTCTATTATTCAAAATTGTGTATGTATTACTCCAAACCTTTCTTCATCCTAATGATTTAATGAGTAACATACGACCTTTCTTCATCTTAATTATTTAGTGAGTAACATCTAGCTTAAGGCTTGAGTGTGTGGTTAATTTTTAGTATTGAAAATATCATAAGCCATGATGTGAGCCCAAAAACATGTATCCAAGTCAAGCCCAAAGATGTATGAAGGAACCTTGCATTAGCCACTCCATTGTTTGATCAATTCCAGGGAAAGAAAGTGGTCATATTTGGGCTTCCAGGTGCTTTCACTTGGGTATGCTTGCCTAAAAATTAAAAAAGGGAAAAGAAAAAAGCTAATTAAATTGCTACGGCTTGAGGTCTCTCCATGATAACAAGCATACACAGATATGGCTTGTTGGTTTATTCAATTTCCAATATATTCAAACCCGTGGTTGATTTTCTTGTTCCTTTTTGAATGTTTGAAAGTTAAAAAAAGGTTCAATGAAGCCATCATGCCTCGTTTAAACTATGGATGGAAAATAAAAAAATTTCCCAAGGGAACCATCGAGCATGATGAATCCATCGACACTACTTGAAAAATTGAACGGACCTTGTTAATGTTGGCCCAGTGCATGATTTAGGGTAGTAGTGCCCCATGGGTTGTGGCATCTTGTGTCATGGTTATTGGACCTCATGGTGGGAACCAAATCAAAGTCAATATTTCTTCAGGTTTGGAAGTAGGAGGAATTGAATAGTGGACAATGGAGAAAGACCATGAAGATGAGACATATGTAGTGAGTTAAGTTGTGGCAAGGAAGGGAAATTATATGATGTGTCATAATGACATTTTAAACTGCTCGATTCACATATAATCTATATAAATGAGATTCGTGAGTTGAGATACAATGGTGATATTGACTCATGCATGGGAATTGTGAATGAGAGTTGTTTTTTTTCCAACCATAACAAGTAGATTTATGTTATCTCCCATGAGGATATACATTTGATGAAAATATTGATCCATAGAATTCACAAGATGATCTGAATATTTACCTACTTGGTAATCAAAGAAACGATTGAGAATATTCACTTCGTGAGTAGACTGGGTCAAGAAAGAGATGACTAACAATATTTTATTTGTATGTAAATGCAACTTGTACGTTTGGGATCTTAGTTGCTTGGCTTGTAGAGGGCCCATATGCAATAAATATCTTGCTTGATTCACTAGCACACTAAGCATGCAATAATAGAATTGAGTCCAGGTGGGGGCATTGGAACATGTACTCATGTTGTCAGCTTGGTTGTTGATACTTCACAAACCTTGCGAACATCACATTAGTGCAATGTAATACACTTGTCTTGTGTAGTGTTGAAATTTAGGAAATCCATTTGCAAAAATAGTCTTTTGTTTCTATCCATCCATATGCAAGGTTGTTGGAGAAGAGTATCATAAGTCACAATAAATAATAATGGTAGGGAATGATCCAGATGGATATCGGTGGCCACCCACCTTTTCCAACTGGCTCAAAACAATTTTCTGACAATTTTGTCAATTTACTATTTTTAGCAGTTTTAACTTCCGGGGCCATTTTGAGGGCCTAAATGAAGGTTTTTCAGGATCAAGCTTCCCAATGATAGACAAAAGCATGATTGAGCCCCCAAAATGAATCTCCTTGACGATACATTTCCAATGGGCTATCAAACCCCTAAACTAAGATTGTATGCAAAAGTTACGACCCCGGGAAGTTGATGTACTGACTTACCCAAATGGGGCCCACATGACTTTTGGTGCTTCATCTCCTAGGGTTAGGTTTTTGGATATCTAGGGTTTTTGGAATTCTTGTTTATTGTAAAAAGGCCTTCGAAGCCTCATTTTAATCTTCTTCTTGTGAATGCGCACAGTTGTCACATCTCTTCTCAGAGATAAGCCACCACCATTCTAGAAAGCTTGTTTTCGCTGCATTTTACAGTTTCATCTTATTTCATTATTGAATAGAAAACCAATTTTACTATATCTTTGTTATTTATGTGTTAAGAACTTGTTAATAATCTGTATTCATTTCATTATTCTCATAAAATCTGGATCAGTGGTATCAGAGCAGTTTGCGCCTTGTCGTGTTAATGCATGTCCCCAACCAGGTCAAAATACAAAGAGTTAGGTCTCGAGCTTGTTTCTCTTGAGGATAGAATCTCTCACATGCCCAAGCGACCTCTCATGGAAAGAGAAAATAAAGATGACAGGACAAGATATCCTTTCAAACTGTTGACTGAGGAATCCCTCATGCAACAGAGGAATGAGATGATGGACATTTTTGTGCAAATCCTTCAGCGGCTACCAACAGGGGACGCATCTTCTTCAAACGGAGGTGTTGCCCCCTTCAAGGTACAAATAAAATTCGATATTCCTATATTTGAAGGTTAGATAGACGCAGATGCTGTAGACAAGTAGTTGAATCTACTAGAAGGGTATTTTTCTATCCATAACTTTTCGAATAGAGAAAACATTACTTTTGTGCTCCTTAAAGTTGTTCCCCATGTCAAGGATTGGTGGGAAAATTTTTGTGCGCAAAAGGAAATAGAGGAAACCTCATTATTTTCATTCATGACCACTTGGAAATCCTTCAGAGATGTTATTAATGAAAAATACTACCCTATCAGAAGTTATGACGACCTGTATACCAAATGTACCACACTGCAACAAGAAAGAGACCAAGAAGTGCCAGATTTCACAAATATCTTCCATACCTTGTGCACCAAGTTGGGTATCAAATATTCAGAGTGACATTTGGTGCTTAAGTATAATGGTGCTCTGCATAGATACATCCATAAAAAAATGGAATTTTTGGACATCTCATCCTTAGGCACGGCCTACCGATATGCCGTCAAAATCGAGCAGAAGCTCAAACAAAAGAAGTGGAAATTTGGGCCTGGGAACCCCTCACAACAAAAGCCAGGAAAGGGCGCCCCAACCCATAGAAAAAAGGACAGAGCAAAGATGTATAGTATCAGGACAACCAGTACAAGCCACAAGCAAAGAAGGACACCAAAAAGACAAAGAAAGATATCGGGAAGTGGTGCGACTTCCATAAGAGCCCTTGGCATAACACTGCTGACTGTCGCTCAAAGCAGTCGCTGGTGGCCGAAGTGAAATCCTCTGAATCAGATGTAGATTATGACTCTGAGCTAGAAACAGAAAGGGGAAGACGAATCATTGACATGGAACCCAATGCCACCATTTCTACCACCAAGCTCTAGCCTGGTGAACCAGACGAGCCAGAAGAAGGAGAGTGCCTCTTCCATTCACAGATGTGGGTAAAAGGCACCCTGTTGCACTTCATCATTGATAGTGGTAGTCAAAAGAAACTCATATTAGCAGAGGTCATAAAGCGGTTGGCCCTACCAACAACGTCACACACACAACCCTACACCATTAGATGGCTTTGCCAAGGAAGCAATCTCCACGTCAGCCAACAATGTTGACTGTCATATGACATCAAGCCCTTCAAAGAAAAGGTATTGTGTGATGTTGCTCCTCTCGAAGTTTGTGATGTTCTTTTGGGCCAACCTTATTTATGGAAATGTCGTGTTGTATATGAGTCTAGGCCTCGTAGTGTTATTATTATTTTGAACAAGAAATTGTACAGGATACCTAAGGAAGTCCCACCTAGTGCTATTTCCTTGATCTCTGCTAAGTAATGCAGGAAGGTCATCTCTCAGATGGGGAAGTTTGTCTTCTTCGTGATTCGCTCTCAGAATAAGCGAAAGATCACAGCCACATCCAGGGTCTCTGCAGCCAACCTATCCACATAGTAGAAGCAAGTAGATAAGGTTGTTGATATTATGGTAGATGCGGGAGGTATTTACCTCCATGTGTGAACCTGACAAAGATAAAAGACTCTGGGAAGTAAGAGAAACCCTAATGAGTTGGATAATAACCCTAGAAGACTTGTTAGCTCAAGAATATAATATGTATTAGGTTATTATCCTCCAAGAGAAGAAGTTGGCTAGAAGAATTAATATATACTGAACAGACAGGTACCCAGAAGGAGAAGTCGGCCCCAGTAAGTATTCCAGAACCACTATAAATATAGGGCACCAGTCTCTCATTTGACACATATCAGCAGTTGTAGAGAGCTACTTCTGCCCAGTGCAATTGTAGTCTTGTGTGCAGGTTTGGAAGAGAGCTGCCATTGCAACTGCTGCAACTAGCAGTTACACTTGGACTATCTCTTGGCTAGGGTTTGGACCATCTGATCAACTCTTTGTGATGCGCTATCCTTGGGGAAAGGTGCGCTACCCTTTGTTTGGCTATCTAGCCTAGGTTTTTCTTCCAAAGTGATTCTCTGTCAAGGTTAAGGTACTCGGAGGGTGGCTTAAGCCTATCATTGGGTGACAAGGGTATTGTCAATGGTAAAATGAGCACACAATCTTTCATATTCTAAAAATTTATGGGCCCACACCTCCTTCATTCAGTTTAAACACTGGAAGGAAGTATAGCCGCTAGGATATTGAGCTCGTTGAGGAACTGCCGCTAGGGTTACTAATAGAAGTAGCTTCCAAGACACTGTCGCTAGGGTTAGTAGGGGGAGTAGTTGCAGAAACCCTAATCCTCTTGTTGAGGCACCTTAAGTGAATCGATTGACCTAATATTCAGATAGATTAGTGTGGCCTAGCCCATTGCATCTCCTGGTACTCTCAGAAAGCCAAGATGTGAAGTTTGAATTTTTGGTCAAATCTAGGGTTTGACCAAGTCAAAGAATCCATGACTTATTCTATGAAGTCAGAGAACAAGTTAGATGGAGCCTATAACTTTAGAGCGTGGAAGACAAGGATTGACCTCATCCTTTCCAAGAATAAAGTGTTGGATATTGTGAAAGGAAAGATCATGAAACCAGAGTTTGAAGAAGGGAAAGAGAAGGAACCGCAGAATGTTGCAACTATGGAGAAGTTCAAAGACGATGGCATTAATGCTATGAGTATCATAGTGGAATCCATAAAAGACCACTTGATTCCCTACATCTCCCATCTTCACTCATCGAAGAAGATGTACGATGCCCTAACAAACCTCTTCTCAATCAAAAACATTGGAAAAGTAACGAGTCTGAAGAATGAACTCCGTGACATGAAGATGAATGATGATGACAAAATAACATCATATTTTGTGATAATTTCTCAGTTAAGAGATCAACTACAAGATATTTAAGAGATCATCTCAGAGAAGGAGTTG
>ML805302.1:574107-592950 GCA_009831015.1 Picea engelmannii
AAGCCTTCACAACAAGATTCAAGAACTTCAGGAACAAAAGGAAGTTTGGTTCAAGGAGGAAGCCAAATCAAGAGAAAGACATTTCAGAAGTACAATGCTTCAATTGTCGAAAGTATGGTCACTACAAGAATCATTGTCCCGAGATAAAGAAAAGGAAGGAGAAACATGAAGCATCAATTGTCGAAGAAAAGGAACCTACAAAGAAGACTAAGCAGGATGGAAGAGACTTCTTCTTCTAAAGGTAACACAACTCTTCTTATTTCTTGTACATGTCTTGTTTGCATCGTCTCTGTACATATCTTGTATATCTATCTCTTGGAAGATAATGTGTTCCAAGAAGAACTATACCTATGGAAGAACAACAAGATAAGAATGGATATCATTAGATAATACACATGAAAGGATGAAATACAAATCATGTGGAAGCTATTGCAAGATAAGCTGAATCAATCATCGAGAGGAAATTGGAAAAATACTTATGATGTTTTGTAGAAGACAACAAGACGGAAGCATGGACTCTATTAGACAAGAGAGACAATTATATATTGTAGAGGACAATGAAGATGCAGATGAAAGCATGGACTCTGTTAGACGGAGGGATCCGATTATATGCACTCTTACATGAAGCAAGGATTAGGAGGGAGCTAATCCTATGATCCATTGAAGATGATGAAGTATATATCCATGGTAGTAACCATGAAAGACAGTACGTGTTCAGTTCAATCTCGGAAGAAGTCTTCTTCGAAGAGAAGCATTAAAGTATCCTTGGTTGTCCATCTAGATCTGTGATCCTATGATGAAAGAAAGAAGTGGAATATTTATGGCATAGAATCTATAAGAAACTCCATGAACCTAAAAGCTAAAGAAAAACATGAGGAAGAACATGAAGATTCCAAGAAAGAAGAGAAGCCAGAACAACCAGTCATTGTATTAAGAATCACAAGATTTCCATCATGATATGAACTCAATAAAAGAAATCAAGCAAAGGAACTGAAATTCATGATGAAGAACAGTGTATGAAAGACTTATGAATGAAAGCATTGCGAGATCTAGAACTAGAGGTTCTCCCAGATGGAGGGAGAATACTATGTTGATTACATGTTCCAGTAAACTAGACATATCTCTACATGAGTCATCATATCATCCGCAACATTCATGAGTTGGAGTTCTACATCAGATAAATGAACAAAGAGTGTATGAAGAGAAACCTCAAGACTTTGGGGCATACTAGAAAGAGAACCTTGTATGCAGATGGAAAAAGACAACTTGGTGGAGAAACTCCTGTTCACAGCAAAAGCGTGGTGAAGATTTTCTATAACAAAGATATTGTATCAAGATGATTACTCAGTAGATCAGATCTCATGATGACATAAGAAGTGCCATATGGATATGTTCCAGTTTTCCAACTATGATATACTCTATTGTTCAAAGCTACATAAAGCCTTCACAGTGTTCTAGACTAAAGTACATTTGAAATCAAGCATTACATTATCCATGATGAAGTCCAGAAAGGAGAAAGTGGTTCTCCAATACATATCTCCACAGATGAGCAGATAAGTAGAAATTTTGGTAAAGCGTCTATCCAAGATGAAAGAGTTTGTGTACTCAAGCTAGAGCTCGTGGAAACAACTTCTTTATTTAAAAGGAAGAGATGACTCCCAGGTTGGGAGGGAGCACTGAAAATATTATTGAAGACATTAATTTTCAAGATTGAAAAATAGTCCATCTTGGACAGATCCTTTCCTATTTGGAAAGTGGATTGAGATTTCTGACGGACAACAATTTCCCATTGTGGTTAACATGGGAAATGGTCCAGATTGCTGATGTATCATAAACAATGAATTCCCATTGTGGTTAACATGGGGAGTGGTCTAGGGAAGTCTATCTTATTGAGGGTTACTCAAGAAGACTGGCTCGCCTTGCCAGACAATAATTTCTCATTGTGGTTAACATGAGGAATGGTTTTTTTTGGAGGTTGATATAGGACAATATTTTCCTCTTGTGGTTAATAGAGGAAATGGTTCAGACAATCATTCCTTAGGGTTTATACATTCTCTCCAGGGTGCACTTTGATTAGTATAGGAGGAATGGCCCGGGGTGGGGAATGGTCTAGGCTCAACAATCAGGGACCGACATTCCTTAGGGTTTATACATTCTCTACAAGGTGCACTTTGATTAGTGTAGGAGGAATGGCCCAGGGTGAGGAATGGTCCAGGCTCAGATATCAGAAACAATCATTCTTCCTTGTTTGAGAAGAATAGGGCAGATAGCTCATTGTTGATGTTCTACACTGAGGGCAGATATTCTTTCAGATCTCATAGATGTGAGTGAAAGATTGGCCCAGATGATTCAGTTTATATCATAACATTGTTTCTGTGTAGGTTGCCATCAGATGTTTGTTATGAAGACTGTATGATAGTAGATGTATACTACTGTGGTGGATATGTGCCACTGTTCGTAACTATAAGTTGTTGATCAAGTACTTGTGTGTTACTTGGTGTGGTAGTATACCACTAGATTGTAGTTATGTACTACTATGGATAGACACAATTGTTATCTATTTTTGTTCTGATTGTATTGAAGACTATCAACAGTTTATTGGAGATAATCATCATCCATATGAATGATGAACAAAGATTTTCCAGACAAAAAATGGTTCAGAACATTTACTCTTCTATATTAGAAGAATGGCTCTTGTATCACTCTGTGGAGTGAGCATCATGTCTGATTACTTAGATAGAGTATGGTTTCGAGAGATGATGTAGTTGATGATGATGATGATGCTCATGATCTAGTCATGATCTAATCCATATAACTATGTTGATGATACTGGGTGAGTGGTATGTTTTGTGCTCAAGACCATTACCTGTAATACCTCCCTAGCTAGGAGGGAGTGTTGATATTATGGTAGTTGCGGGAGGTATTTACCTCCATGTGTGAACCTGAAGAGAATAGAAGACTCCAGGAAGCAAGAGAAACCCTAATGAGTTGGATAATAATACTAGAATACTTGTCAGCTCAAGAAGACAATATGTATTAGGTTATTATCCTCCAAGAGAAGAAGTCGGCTAGAAGAATTAATATATACTGAACAGACAGGTACCAAGAAGGAGAATTCGGCCCCAGTAAGTCTGATAGAACCACTATAAATACAGGGCACCAATCTCTCATTTGACACATCTCAGCAGTTGTAGAGAGCCAGTTCTGCATAGTGCAATTGCAGTCTTGTGTGCAGGTTTGGAGGAGAGCTGCCATTGCAGCTGCTGCAGCTAGTAGTTACGCTTGGACTATCTCTTGGCTAGGGTTTGGACTATATGATCAGCTATTTGTGATGTGCTATCCTTGGGGAAAGGTGTGCTACCTTTAGTTTGGCTATTTATCCTAGGTTTTTCTTCAGGAGTGATTCTCTGTCAAGGTTAAGGTGCTCGGAGGGTGGCTTCGGCCTATGGTTGAGTGACAAGGGTATTGTCAATGGTAAAATGAGCACATAATATTTCATATTCTAACAAAGGTCATGGAAGAATACTCATATATCTTATCCTCACCTACAGGGGTACCTCTGCACTACCAGGTCAAACACCCCATCGATCTAACCCCCAGCGCACCGCTTCCCAATGGGCCAGTCTATCGTTGCTCTTTATTAGAGAATGAGGAGATCAAGCGATAGATCCAAGAACTACTCCACAAGGGGCACATCCATCCCAGCTCATCACCTTGCGGGAGCCCAATCGTGTTGGTATAGAAGAAATATGGAACTTGGCGACTCTGTATTGATTACCAAGATCTGAATAAAATCACAGTGAGAAACCGGTACCCGATTCCCCGAATCGAAGACCTCCTTGATCAACTCATGGGGGAAAAATACTTCAGTAAGATTGATCTAAAGTCTAGCTACCACCAAGTCCCAATAGAATATACATATGTATGGAAGACCGCCTTCAAGTCAAAAGAAGGCCTTTTTGAGTGGTTGGTCATGCCCTTTGGTTTGGAAAATTCTCCAGCCACTTTCATGAGGATGATGTATGATATCCTACGACCATTCACCAATATGTTTGTAGTGGTGTATCTGGATGGAATTCTAATTTACAGCAAGACTTGGGTCAAACACTTGCAGGATATTCAGTAGGTTTTACACACCCTGCAACAACACAAGCTATACACCAACTTGGAAAAATGATCCTTCGGCATGTACAGGGTCCATTACCTAGGCTACATCATTGATCAACATGGCGTGTATGTGGATCCAACCAAGATCCAAGGCATCTATGATTGGCCAGCCCCAACAACACTCACTGAGCTTCAAAGCTTCTTGGGCCTTGCCAATTTCTACCGCAGGTTCGTGTTGGGATTCTCCCATATTGCATGCGCCCTTAGCCAAATAAACAGGGGCAGCGGTAAGGCAAAATTTGAGTGGGGTCGTTCCCAACAACAATCATTCAATGATTTGAATCAACGCTTGTGCTCAACCCTGGTACTTTTACTATCAGACCTGCAACATCCCTTTGAGATCGAGACAGATGCTTCAGACTATGCTGTGGGGGTTTTTCTCACTCAGCACAACCACCCCGTGGCCTATCATAGTGAGACACTGTCAGATAGTGTCTGTAATTACCCTACTTATGACAATGAAATGTACTCCATTGTGAAAGCCTACTGCTAATGGAGACATTACATTCTTGGGAAGGAGACAGTCATCCACACTGATCATAAGCCATTGTATTTCATGTAAACACAGAGAAAATTGCAGAATGACCACCATCAAAAGTGGTCCACATACCTGCAGAAATTCCACCTCAACATCAAGTATAAAATATGAAGCACCAATCGCGTTGTTAATTGCCTTAGCAAACTGCCATTCGTGGCACTCACCATGGTGATAGACTCTTGCGGCCATGAGAAATATGGATGGCCTCAACTCTATGACACAGACTCTGAGTTCGCCACCACCTACCAAATGTTGGGTGAAAATGAAATTGTCGATAATTTTCATCTTCAGGATGGGTTGTTGTGTCATATGGGCCATATATGTGTTCCATTAGGTGAGAGAGTGAAGCTGATCTAGGAAGCCCACTACAGTTGGGTGGCAGGACAATTCAGTGTCGAAATGACAGTGGTGATGCTACAGAAACATTTCTACTAACCCAAACTTCGACAGGAGGTCAACAAGTATATCAAGTCCTACACTGCTTGCGCTATTTCCAAATCAACGATTAAGAAACAGGGCCTGTACACCCCTCTTCCTACTCCTGACAGGACATGGAAATCCATCTCAATGGACTACATGTCGGGCCTCCCATCCACCAAGTGGGGAAATGACTGTGTTTTTGTGGTTGTTGATTTCTTTTCTAAGATGGAAATTTTGGTTGCCTGGAAGAAGAGCATCACAACAAAGGCCACTACTAAGCTCTTCTTTGAACGAGTCTAGGTACATTTTGGAATCCCACAAACCATTTTCTTAGATCGGGATAGTCGATTTCTCATCACATTCTGGTCGAGCCTCTGGTCACTGCTGGACACCAAGATCACCAAATCCATGGCTTTTCACCCCCAGACAGATGGCCAAACCGATGTTGTAAATCGAATGATTGTGCATATCCTTCACATGTATAATTCAAAGCACCCTCACACATGGGATAAGAGCCTTTCCTATGTCCAACATAGCTACAACTGAGTCCTGCATAGTTCAACCGACCACAACCCCTTTCAGGTGGGGTTGGGATTCCAACCATTGGGTCCCATAGATGTTTCACTTCCCTTTCTGGTCACCTCAACCGACTCATCCCCTGCTCCAACTGAATCTGAAAAAGAAACCCGATTCATTGAGAGAATCCAACATAGCTTCCAATAAGTTCATGATATCCTACAA
Organism: Picea engelmannii; assembly: GCA_009831015.1. Lineage (NCBI taxonomy): Eukaryota > Viridiplantae > Streptophyta > Pinopsida > Pinales > Pinaceae > Picea > Picea engelmannii. The sequence goes on from ML805302.1 coordinate 579,974, forward strand.
AAGTCCAATGACAAGTACAAACAGTGTCATGATCAACATCGAGTGCCACATAAGTTTCAGGTGGGTGACAAAATTTGGTTGCACTTGTAGAAAGAACGCCTTATAGGACCCCATCGAAATCTTCATCCACTTTGTTATGGGCCATACACTATCACTAAGGCCATGGGGGATAATGCTTTTGAGCTCAACATTCCTCCTTTCCTTGGCATGCACCTAGTGTTCAACGTGGATCTCCTTCATCCTTATTTCCCACCATTATTGGACACCTCAGAAGTAACAGAACAACTGACACCAATAGATCTCAACCCTGAATGCATACAAAATGCATCCAATGATCATATTTTGGACACACAGATCAAGGGAACTCGACAACAAAGGATCCATCTTTATCGAGTCGTCAAAGCAAGGCAGCTCCTCCACTAAGGCAAGTGGCTCACCCGGGGCCAAATTCAGCAGAAATTTCCTCATATGATGGGGGACCTCAATGAAATGGAGACCATTTATTCCTAAGGAGGGAGCATTGATTCATATGGATATCGGTGGCCACCCACCTTTTCCAACTAGCTCAAAACATTTTTCTGACAATTTTGGCAATTTACTATTTTTAGCAGTTTTAACTTCTGGGGCCATTTTGAGGGCCTAAATGAATGTTTTTCGGGATAAAGATTCTCAATGATAGACAAAGGAATGATTGATACCACAAAATGAATCTCCTCAATGATACCTTTCCAACAGGCTATCACACGCCTAAAATGGAGATTGTATGCAAAAGTTACGACCACGGGAAGTTGATGTATTAACTTACCCAAACGGGGCCAACATGAATTTTGGCGCTTCATCTCCTAGGGTTAGGTTTTTGGATGTCTAGGGTTTTTGGAATTCTTGTTTATTGTAAAAAGGCCTTCTGAGCCTCATTGTAATCTTCTTCTTACAAATTCACGCAGTCGTCGCATCTATTTTCAGAGATAAGCCGCCACCATTCTAGCAAGCTTGTTACCGCTGCATTTTATAGTTTCAGCTTATTTCGTTATTGAATAGAAAACTAGTTTTACTGTATCTCTGTTATTTTTGTGTTATGTACCTGTTAATAATCTGTATTCATTTCATTATGCTCATAAAATCCATATCATTGGTATCAGAGTGGTTTTCTCCTTGTCATCTTAATGCATGTCCCCAACGAGGTCAGAGTACAAAGAGTTGGGTCTCGAGCTTGTTTCTCTTGAGGAAATAAGCTCTCACACACCCAAGTGACCTCTCATGGTAGGAGAAAAGAAATATGATGGGACAAGAGATCCTTTCAAACTGTTGATTGAGGAATCCCTTACGCAACAGGGGAACGAGATGATGGATAGTTTCGCGCAAATCCTTCGACGGTTACCAACAGGCGACACATCTTCTTCAAACGGAGGTGCCACCCCCTTAAAGGTACAAATAAACTTTGATATTCCTATATTTGAAGGTCAGATAGACGCATATGATGTAGACAAGTGGTTGAATCTACTAGAAGGGTATTTTTCTGTCCATAATTTTTCGAATAGAGAAAAGATTACTTTTGCGCTCCTCAAAGTCGTTGCCCATGTCAAAGATTTGTGGGAAACTTTCTGTGAGTAAAAGGAAACAGAGGAAACCTCATTATTTTCAGTCATGGCCACCTGGGAATCCTTCAGGGATTATATTAAGGAACAATACTACCCTGTTGGAAGTTATGATGATCTGTATACCAAATGGACCACACTCTGGCAAAAAAGAGACCAAGTAGTGGCAGATTTCACAAATATCTTCCATACCTTGCGCACCAAGATGGGTATCAAATATTCAGAGAAACGTCCAGTTCTCAAGTATCATAGTGCTCTGCATAGATACATTTAGACTCAAATGGAATTTTCATACATCTCATCCTTGGGCACGGCCTACCGATATGTCGTCAAAATCGAGCAGAAGCTCAAACAAAAGACGCAACAATTTGGGCCTAGGAAACCCTCAAAACAAAATCCAGGAAAGGGCGACCCCAACCCACAGAACAAAGGATAGAGAAATTATGGACAGTATCAGGACAACCAATCCAAACCACGAGAAAAGAAGGACACCAGAAAGACAAAGAAATATACCAGGAAGTGGTGCGACTTCCATAAGATCCCTTGGCATAACACTACTGATTGCCGCTCAAAGTAGTCGTTGGTGGCTGAAGTGAAAGCCTATGAATCAGATGCATATTATGACTCTGAGCCAGAACTAGAAAGGAGAGGAAAGATCATTGACATGGAACCCAGTGCCACCATTGCTACCACCAAGCTCCATCCTGGTGAGCCAAATGAGACAGAAGAAGGAGAGTGCCTCTTCCATTAACAAATGTGGGTAAAAGGCACCCCGCTGCACTTCATCATTCATAGTGGTAGCCAGAAGAACCTCATCTCAGCAGAGGTCGACAAGTGGTTGGCCTTGCCAACAACGCCGCACCCATAGCCCTACACCATTGGATGGCTCTGCCAAGGAAGAGATCTCCACGTCAGCCAGCAATGTCGACTGTCATATGACATCAAGCCCTTCAAAGATGAGGTATTGTGTGATGTTGCTCCTCTCGAAGTTTTTGATGTTCTTTTGGGCCAACCTTATTTATGGAAACGTCATTTTGTATATGAGTCTAGGCCTCATAGTGTTATTATTACTTTAAACATGAAATTGTACAAGATACCCGAGTCAGTCCCACCTAGTTCTATTTCCTTGATCTATGCTAAGCAATGCAGGAAGGCCATCTCTCAGACGGGGAAGTTTCTCTTCTTCGTGATTTGCTCTCAGAACAAGCAAAAGATCATAGCCACATCTAGGGTCTTTGCGACTGACCTCTCCACACAACAGAAGCAAGTATATAAGGTCATGGAAGAATACTCAGATATCTTCTCCTCACCTACAAGGGTACCTCTGCACTGCTAGGTCAAGCACCCCATCGATCTGACCCCTGATGCACCGCTGCCCAATGGGCCAGTCTATCGCTTCTCTTTATTAGAGAATGAGCAGATCAAGTGACAGATCTAAGAACTTCTCCACAAGGGGCACATCTGTCCCATATCATCACCTTGCAGGAGCCCAATCGTGTTTGTACAGAAGAAATATGGAACTTGGAGACTATGTATTGATTACTAGGCTCTAAATAAAATCACAATCAGAAACCGGTACATGATTCCCCAAATTGACGACCTCCTTGATCAACTCACGGGGGCCAAATACTTCAGTAAGATTGATCTGAAGTCTGGCTACCACTAGGTCCTGATAGAATAGACAGATGTATGGAAGACCACCTTCAAGTCAAAGGAAGGAATTTTTGTGTGGTTGGTCATGCCCTTTGGTTTGAAAAATGCTCCAGCCACTTTCATGAGGGTGATGGATGATATCCTGCGACCATTCATCAATACTTTTGTAGTGGTGTATCTGAATGACATGCTAATTTACAGCAAGACTTGGGTCGAACACTTGCAACATATTCAACAAGTTATGCACACCCTGCGGCAGCACAAGCTATACGCCAACTTGGAAAAATTGTCCTTCGGCATGAACATGGTCCATTACCTAGGCTACATCACTGATCAACATGGCGTGCATGTGGATCTAGCCAAGATCCAATTCAACCATGACTGACCAGCCCCAACAACACTCACTGAGCTTCGGAGCTTCTTGGGCCTTGCCAATTTCTACTGCAGTTTTTTGTTGGGATTCTCCCATATTGCCTGGGCCCTCAGCCAAATAAACAGGGGTGGCGGAAGGAGAAATTTGCATGGGGTCGGTTCCAACAACAAGCATTCAATGATTTGAAGTAGCACTTGTGCTCAGCCCCAGTACTTTCACTACCAGACCTGCAACATCCCTTTGAGATTGAGACAAATGCTTCATACTATGTTGTGGGTGTCGTTCTCACTCAGCATGGCCACCCCGTGGCCTATCATAGTGAGAGACTATCAGATACTGTCCATAAATACCCTACTTACGAAAATGAAATGTACTCCATTGTGCAAGTCTGCCGCTAGTGGAGACATTACATTCCTGGGAAGGAGACAGTCATCCACATTGATCATAATCCACTGTAGTTCATGCAGACACAGGGAAAATTACAGAATGACCGCCATCAAAAGTGGTCCACATACTTGCAGCAATTCCACCTCAACATTAAGTATAAAACAAGGAGCACCAATTGTGTCGATGATTTCCTCAGTAGACCGCTTGTCATGGAACTCACCACGGTGCTAGACTCTTGTGGCCGTGAGACATATGGATGGCCTCAACTCTATGAGACAGACCCTAACTTCGCCACCACCTACCAAATGTTTGGTGCAAATGTAGTTGTCGATAATTTCCATCTTCAGGATGGGTTTTTGTTTCGTCTGGGCCATATCTGTGTTCCATCAAGTGAGTGAGCGAAGCTGATTTGGGAATCCCACTACAGTTGGGTGGCAGGACACATCGGTTTTGAAAACACATTGGATGCTATAGAAACATTTCTACTGGTCAAAACTTCGACAGGAGGTCAGCAAGTATATCAGGCCCTGCATTGCCTACGCTATTACCAAATTGACCATTAAGAAACAGGGTCTGTACACCCCTCTTCCTAGTCGTGACAAGCCATGGGAATGCATCTCAATGGACTACATGTTGGGCCTCTTGTCCACCAAGCGGGGAAATGACTATGTTTTTGTAGTTGTTGATCACTTTTCTAAGATGGCGATTATGGTTTCCTGCAAGAAGAGCATCACAACAAAGGCCACTCCCAAGCTCTTCTTTGAATGAGTCTGGGTACATTTTGGAATCCCACAAACTATTGTCTTAGATCAGGATAGTCAATTTCTCAGCACATTCTATTTGAGCCTCTAGTCACTGCTGGATGCCAAGCTCACCAAATCCATGGCCTTCCACCCCCAGACAGATGGCCAAACCGAGGTTGTAAATCGAATGATTGTGCATATCCTTTGCATGTATAATTAAAATCACCCTCACACATGGGATGAGATCCTTCCCTATGTCCATCATAGATAAAACTGAGCCCTTCATAACTCAACAGGCCACAACCCCTTTCAGGTGGGGTTGGGATTCCAACCATTGGGTCCCATAGATGTTGCACTTCCCCTTGCGGTCACCTCGATCGACTCATCTCCTTCTCCAACTGAAGCTAACAAAGAAACCCGGTTCATTGAGTGGATCCAACACATCCACCAAAAGGTTCAGGATATCCTACAGAAGTCTAATGACAAGTACAAACAATGCCATGATCAACATCGGGTGCCACATAAGTTTCAAGTGGGCGATAAAGTTTGGTTGCACTTGCAGAATGAAAGCCTTACAAGACCCCATTGAAAGATTCACCCACTCCGTTATGGGCCATACACTATCACTAAGGCCATGGGGGATAATTATTTTGAGCTCAACATTCCTCCTTTCCTTTCTTGCACCCAGTGTTCAACGTGGATCTCCTTCGCCCTTATTTCCCACCATTATTGACACCTCAGAAGTAGTAGAACAACTAACACCAATAGAGCTCAACCCTGACTGCATACAATAGGAATCCAATGATCATATTGTGGACACACATATCAAGGGCACTTGACAACAAAGGATCCATCTTAATCGAGTCGTCAAAGAAGGGCATCTCCTACACCAAGGAAACTGGATCACCCGGGGCCAAATTCAGCAGAAATTTCTTCATATGATGGGGGACACCAATGCAATGGGGACCATTAATTCCTAAGCATGGAGGATTTATCCATATGGATATCGGTGGCTACCCACCTTTTTCAGCTATCTCAAAACAATTTTCTGATAATTTTGGCAATTTACTATTTTTAGCAGTTTTAACTTTCGAGGCCATTTTGAGGGCCTAAATGAAGGTTTTTCATGATCAATATTCTCAATGATAACCAAAGGAATGATTGATCCCCAAAAATTAATCTCCTCAATGATACCTTTCCAACGGGATATCACACACCTAAAACGAAGATCGTATGAAAAAGTTACGACCCCGGGAAGTTGATGTACTAACTTACCCAAATGGGGCCCACATGACTTTTGGCGCTTCATCTTCTAGGGTTAGGTTTTGGATGTTTAGGTTTTTTGGAATTCTTTTTTATTGTAAAAAGGCCTTCCTAGCCTCATTTTAATCTTCTTCTTGGGAATGCACGTAGCCGTCACACTCTTCTCAGAGATAAGCCACTACCATTCTAGCAAGCGTGTTTCCACTTCATTTTACAGTTTCAGCTTATTTCGTTATTGAATAGAAAACCGATTTTACTGTATCTCTATTATTTTTGTGTTAAGAACCTATTAATAATCTGTATTCATTTCATTCTACTTATAAAATCCAAATCAGTGGTATCAGAGCGGTCTGCTCCTTGTCGTCTTAATGCATGTCCCCAACGAGGTCGGAGTACAAAGAGTTGGGTCTCGAGCTTGTTTCTCTTGAGGACAAAATCTCCCGCACACCCAAGCGACCTCTCATGGTAGGAGAAAAGAAATATGATGAGACAGGAGATCCTTTCAAACTGTTGATTGTGGAATCCCTCATGCAACAGTGGAACGAGATGATGGATAGTTTCGCACAAATCCTTCGGTGACAACCAACAAGCGACACATCTTCTTCGAACGGAGGCGCCGCCCCCTTCAAGGTAAAAATAAACTTCGATATTCCTATATTTGAAGGTCAGATAGATGCAGATGTTGTAGTCAAGTGGTTTAATCTACTAGAAAGGTATTTTTCGGAAGTTATGATGACCTGTATACCAAATGGACCACATTGCGGCAAGAAAGAGACCAAGCAGTGCCAGATTTCACAAATATCTTCCATACCTTGCGCACCAATATGGGTATAAAATATTCAGAGTGACATCTGGTTCTCAAGTATCATGGTGCTCTACATAGATACATCCATACTGAAATGGAATTTATGGACATCTCATCCTTGGGCAGGGCCTACCGATATGCCATCAAAATCGAGCAAAAGCTCAAACAAAAGATGCGACAATTTGGGCCTGGGAACCCCTCACAAAAAAATCTAGGAAAGGGTGGCCCCAACCCATAGAACAAAGGACCGAGAAAATATGGACAGTATTAGGACAAGGAGTCCAATCCGCAAGCACAGAAGGACACCGGAAAGACAAAGAAAGATACCAGTAAGTGGTGTGACTTCCATAAGATCCCTTGGCATAACACTGCTAACTGTCGCTCAAAGCAGTCGCTGGTGGCCGGAGTGAAAGCCTCTGAATCAGATGTGGATTCTGACACTGATCCAGAAGCAGAAAGGAGAAGACAGATCATTGACGCGAAACCCAGTGCCACTGTTGCTACCACCAAGCTCCAGCCTGGTGAACCAGACGAGCCAGAAGAAGGAGAGCGCCTCTTCCATTCATAGATGTGGGTAAAAGTCACCCCGCTGCATTTCATCGTTGATAGCGGTAGACAGAAGAACCTCATATCAGCAAAGGTCATCAAGCGATTGGCCCTGCCAACAATGCCGCACCCACAACCCTACACCATTGGATGCCTATGCTAAGGAAGCGATCTCCATGTCAGCCAATAGTGTTGACTGTCATACAACATCAAGCCCTTCAAACACTAGGTATTGTGTGATTTTTCTCCTCTCGAAGTTTGTGATTTTCTTTTGGGCCAACCTTATTTATGGAAATGTCATGTTGTATATGAGTCTAGGCCTCATAGTGTTATTATTACTTTGAACATGAAATTGTACAGGATACCCAAGGCAGTCCCATCTAGTGTCATTTCCTTGATCTCTGCTAAGCAATGCAGGAAGGTCATATCTCAGACAAGGAAGTTTGTCTTCTTTGTGATTCTCTCTCAGAATAAGCAAAATATCACAGCCACATCCAGGGTCTTGTGGTCGACCTCTCCACACAGCAGAAGCAAGTAGATAAGGTTGTCGAAGAATACTCAGATATCTTCTCCTCACCTACAGGGGTACCTCTGCACTGCTAGGTCAAGCACCCCATTGATATGACCCCCGACGCATCGCTGCCCAATGGGCCAGTCTATCGCTGCTCCTTATTAGAGAATGAGGAGATCAAGCAACAGATCCAAGAACTGCTCCATAAGGGGCACATCTGTCTCAGTTCATCACCTTGCGGGAGCCCATTCATGTTGGTACAGAAGAAATATGGAACTTGGCGACTCTGTATTGATTACCGAGCTTTGAATAAAATCACAGTCGGAAATTGGTACCCGATTCCCCGAATCGACGACCTCCTTGATCAACTCATAGGGGCCAAATAATTTAGTAAGATTGATCTAAAGTCTGGTTACCACCAGGTCCCGATAGAATAGCAAATGTATGGAATACCACCTTCAAGTCAAAGGAAGGCCTTTTTGAGTGGTTGGTCATACCCCTTTGTTTGACAAATGCTCCAGCCACTTTCCTGAGGATGATGGATGATATCCTATGACCATTCACCAATACATTTGTAGTGGTGTATCTAGATGACATTCTAATTTACAACAAGACTTGGGTGGAACACTTGCAGCATATTCAACAAGTTATGCACACCTTATGACAACACAAGCTATAAGCCAACTTGGAAAAATTCTCCTTCGACATGGACAAGGTCCATTACCTAAACTACATCATTGATTAGCATGGCATGCATGTGGATCCATCCAAGATCCAAGTCATTCGTTACTGGCCATCCCCAACAACACTCACTGAGCTTTGTAGCTTCTTGGGCCTTGCCAATTTCTACCACAGGTTCATGTTGGGATTCTCCCATATTGCATGGTCCCTCAGCCAAATAATTAGGGGTGGAGGTAAGGCAAGATTTGCGTGGGCCAGTCCCAACAAAAAGAATTCAATGATTTGAAGCAGCGCTTATGCTCAACCCGAATACTTTCACTACCATACCTACAACATCCCTTTGAGATTGAGACAGATGCTTCAGACTATGTTGTGGGCGTTGTTCTCACTCAGCAGGACCACCCCGTGGCCTATCATAGTGAGACACTGTCAGATACTGTCTGTAAGTACCCTACTTACGATAAATAAATGTACTCCATTTTGCAAGCTTACTGCCAATGGAGACATTAAATTCTTGGGAAGGAGACATTCATCCACATTGATCATAAGCCATTGCAGTTCATGCAAACACAGGGAAAATTGCAGAATGGCTGCCATTAAAAGTGGTCCACATACTTGCAACAATTCCATATTAACATCAAGTATAAAATAGGAAGCGCCAATCGTGTCATTGATTTCCTCAGCAGACCGCCAGTCGCGACACTCACCATGATGCTAGACTCTTATGGCCATGAGACATTTGGATGGCCTCAACTCTATGAGACAGACACTGACTTTGCCACCACCTACCAAATGTTGGGTGCAAACACAGTTGTCAATAATTTCCATCTTCAGGATGGGTTGTTGTGTCATCTGGGCCATATATGTGTTCCATCAGGTGACCAAGAGAAGCTGATATAAGAATCCCACTACAGTCGGGTGGCAGGACACTTCGGTGTCGAAAAATACAGTGGCAATGCTACATAAACATTTCTACTGGTTGAATATTCAATACGAGGTCAACAAGTATATCACATCCTGCACTGTCTGTGCTATTGCCAAACTGACCATTAATAAACAGGGCCTATACACCCCTCTTCCTACTCGTGACAGCCCGTGGGAATCCATCTCAATGGACTACATGTCGGGCCTCCCGTCCACCAAGTGGGGAAATGACTGTGTTTTTGTGGTTGTTGATCGCTTTTCTAAGATGGCGATTCTGGTTACCTGCATGAAGAGCATCATAGCAGAGGCCACTGCCAAGCTCTTCTTTGAACGAGTCTAGGTACATTTTGGAATCCCACAAACCATTATCTCGGATCAAGATAGTCAATTTCTCAGCACATTCTGGTCGAGCCTCTGGTCACTGCTGGACACCAAGCTCACCAAATCCATGGCCTCCCACTCCCAGACAGATGGCCAAACCGAGGTTGTAAATCGAATGATTGTGCATAACCTTCGCATGTATAATTCAAAGCACCCTCGCACATGGGATGAGAGCCTTCCCTATGTCTAGCATAACTACAACTGAGCCCTGCATAGCTCAACCGGCCACAACCCCTTTCAGGTGGGGTTTGTATTTCAACCATTGGTTCCCATAGATGTTTCAATTCCCCTTGCTGTCACCTCGACAGACTCATCTCCTGCTCCAACTGAAGCTGAAAAAGAAACCCGGTTCATTGAGCAGATCCAACACATCCACCAACAAGTTCAGGATATCCTACAGAAGTCCAATGACAAGTACAAACAACACCATGATCAACATCGGGTGCCACATAAGTTTTAGGTGGATGAAAAAGTTTGGTTGCACTTGCAGAAAGAATGCCTTACAAGACCCCATCGAAATCTTCACCCACTCTGTTATGGGCCATACACTATCACTAAGGTCATGGTGGATAATTATTTTGAGCTCAACATTCCTCCTTTCCTTGGCTTGCACCCAGTGTTCAATGTGGATCTCCTTCGCCCTTATTTCTCACCATTATTGGACACCTCAGAAGTAGCAGAACAACTGACACCAACATAGCTCAACCCTGACTGTATACAAAAAGAATCCAATGATCATATTGTGGACACACAAATCAAGGGCACTCAAAAACAAAGGATCCAGCTTTATCGAGTCGTCAAAGCAGGGCAGCTCCTGCACCAAGGCAAGTGGCTCACTGGGGGCCAAATTCAGCAGAAATTTCCTCATCTGATGGGGGACCTCAACGCAATGGAGACCATTTCTTCCTAAGGAGGGAGGATTGATCCATATGGATATCAGTGGCCACCCACCTTTTCCAACTGGCTCAAAACAATTTTCTGACAATTTTGGCAATTTACTATTTTTAGCAGTTTTAAATTTCGGGGCCATTTTGAGGGCCTAAATGAAGGTTTTTCAATATAGAGATTCTAAATGATACCTGAAGGAATTATTGAGCCCCCAAAATTAATCTCCTCGACAATACCTTTCCAATGGGCTATCACATGCCTAAAACGAAGATCGTATGCAAAAGTTACGACCCCTGGAAGTTGATGTACTAACTTACCCAAACGGGGCCCACGTGACTTTTGGTGCTTCATATCCTAGGATTAGGTTTTTGGATGTCTATGGTTTTGGGCATTCTTGTTTATTTTAAAAATTCCTTCTGAGCCTTATTGTAATCTTCTTCTTGTGAATGCGCACAACCATCACATATCTTCTCAGAGATAAGCTGCCACCATTCTAGCAAGCTTGTTTCTGCTGCATTTTACAGTTTCAGCTTATTTCGTTATTGAATAGAAAACCAGTTTTATTGTATCTCTATTATTTTTGTGTTAAGCACTTGTTAATAATCTGTATTCATTTCATTCTGCTCATAAAATCCGGATCAGGGAACCAATAAATTTGTACCATTGAGGAGAAACCTTGAGATTTCAGAGATAAGTCCATTAGAACCCATGAATGATTTCATTATCAAAATTCAAATCCTTGAATTTGGAGGCTGAGGGGATCTATTTTTTCTCTTATTGTGCAAGAATCCCACATTTAAGTGATGAATCGACTCATGTATTTATTTAGTGACAAACATTTACACTCTGCTATGATTATTTGCTTGGGTTCCTTGAAATGCTTCAAATTATCTTTTATTTGTGATGTGGATTTAATTTCAAATTATGTTTTATTGGTATTTATCTATGGGTTCCATCATATATGATCATTCAATTCTTAATAATAATAAGCCTCATCAAATATTTTTATAAATAAAAATACAATTTTAAATTTCACCATAATTTCTTATTTTTAGCTTATTAATGCTAGAGGTGTCTTGTAGGCATTCCAAATTGACCCGCCCAAATCCTCTGTTTTGGGGAGAGATTAGATTTATTTTATTGACTTATTTCTCTCCAATGCCAATTACTATGAATGAACTACCATGGAAATACTTCATGTAGCATAACACATGGTTTTATGAGTTATAGGTGTTAATGAATGCAACTATGTGAGACATTCTCTAGCTTACAAACCTATGAGGTGTGGATCATTGCAGCTACGTGAAGCCTTTCTCTCAGCTTACAAACCTGAGAGAAATCCCCTAAGAAGGGTACCTGGTTCCTGCCTTATATAGATCTAGGAACGTAGAGATGAACTCCTCCATTCAGAGAGTGAGAAGAACTCCAGATGATTATCCAGTGGGAAAGGTGATTTGATGAGTTGGACGTGATTGTGGTTGAGAACAAGGTGAACATGTGAAATCCCAAAGTGTTGGGTGCATCATCATGTGAACAGAAATGAAGATGATGTGTTAGCCTCCTATGAGTAGCAGAGTTGATGAGAAAATTACAGATGATTCTCCTGTGTGAGGTAGTGGGAAAGAATATCTGTAGAGTGAACGTGCCTATGGATGAGCACAGGTGAACGTGTGTAGATATGGTTCTTCTGTGTAATACAGTGATCTAGAGCTATGACATCCCTATGGATGTGCCCCTAGTATATGAGCACTGGTGGTTGTATTATATCCTTTTCTATATGTTTTTCAATAGTCAGACCTGCCTGTAACCCTAATTGTTATGTAAAGGGTACAGGTCAGCCACACTTTAATGTGATTAATAATAAATGTAAAAGATAATTAATATTGTTAATAATAATAATAATAATAATAATAATAATAATAATAATAATAATAATAAATTATAAAGTGGCTTAGAGAGGTCATCCCTATTGAGCCAATAGACTCCTTTGTTTATTTGACAAAGTCTAATATAAGTAAGAGATGATTCCCCATTGTGGAATCATATCATACTTGTGAGTTTAGAAATTTCAGCAAGTACACTTCTTTGGAAAAAGGTGCACACCTCTCTTGGATGCTAGAGTTCTAGGGTTTAAGCACCCTCTCATGTGATAGGCCTTTCTTGTAGGTGAAGGTCTTTCTCTTGAAGAATATAGCAAAGGATTTGGTTGGGTTTTCTTCCCTTATTG
>ML805303.1:18014-41517 GCA_009831015.1 Picea engelmannii
TTAATTTTCATCTTCCAATAAAGGAACAGAGGCGCTCTCAAGTACAGAGGTTTTTTTGGGACAAAAATGAGAATGGATAAGGCTACTATTCTACAGGTTCTTGGAAGCTCGTGAGGAGCATGCCATCTCCCGTGGAGCCAATGTTAGCACCAAGTTTTTACTTTGGTCAAAAATAGAGATAGCTACTGGAAATCCCCGTAGCATCTCTTTTATATTCACCCATTAATGTTATATTTTTATTGCCTTTTCCAAAATGATCTATCTTTCCTTTTATCAAAAGGAGGTGTGTGCTTTAAGTGGCCTAAGTCAAAGCTTATCAACTAAGTCTTTCACCTAAAACCAACTCAAAGTCATACTACATATTGAGCTAATCTGGATATGCCAAAAACCATATTCAACACATAAACCAACATACTCCCAATGCAAGATGCCAGGTGCCAAATGATTGTGCAGGTGTTGAAGAACTAAATATATCCATGATATATATGATAGTGCTCCCAATTTATTTCATGTTCCACCGTTTTCATGCATGGATGTGCAGAAGGGAGTGCGCTACAAATTTCACGGGTGCTACCCAATCTCTTGTGCACTGCCAAATCTCCTGGGTGCTACCTAAGCTCCTGGGCACTGTGAATTCCCTGGGCACTACCTAAGCTCCTGGGAACTGTGAATTTCACAGTGCGCTACCTAAGCTCCTGGGCGCTACCGAAATTGTGGGCCCATTTGGAGGAGACGCTACACAAGCTCGCTACCCAATGACGCTACCAACAAACACACGGATTCAAGGAGTTTGAGTTATCATTCTAGTGAGTGGTTGATGATGTGGAGAAGAGAAAGGATTATAGGTAACAGTATGGTGAAAACATTTAACCATTGGAGAATGTTTGGCAATGGAAATGAGAAGTTTGATGCATATTTTAAATGCAAATTAATAGACAACTAGAAATCCCGATAGAAAGGGGCATGAAATTGCCAGCAAGCTGCTTCAGATTTGAATGCACAGTGGCACATTGTCAAAACCACATCCAGATGCTATCTGCAAGCACCTAGTCATAAGGATAAGAGTCACAGGTTGCATGTTGTTGTACATGTTAAATGTTGCATCAAAGCCAGATTTGTTCAAGCATTCGATACTGTCACGAATTCTTGTGAATACTGGAGACATAATGCTACCTTATAGGATTTAGTTATTGTTATCAACTGGAATTATTTGTTTGTAATTAATTTATGTTTATGACAGTTAGTGGTCAATTAGAAAGAGCTCGACTCTCCTGGGGAGGAATCGATATATGAAAACAGAGACATCATTTAAAGGAGAGAGGTCTTTTAGACTGCAGAAAGGGAAAAAACAAAGAAAAGACCCGAGAGGTCCTATGTAAGGTTTTTTCAGAAAGGTTAATGAGCAGCAGTTGCATGAAAGTTTGATTTTCACCTCAAAGACTTGTCTTAGTTTTGTATGCAAAGATCACAGCTGATGAGTAAGGCTTTTAGATTAGTTTGTCTTTTCCTTTATGTGTTATCATACTTCTTCGATTTTCTTCCCATTAGATGTGTTATGTTTATATAAGGTTTATATGGATAGATTTTGTGCGGAGGAGATTGTAGTAAGGTTTACTATAATAGCTGCCACATACGCATCTATTTCATTATGTGATGTTTGGAAAGGTTTTCTAAGCTGTTACACATTCTTCCTATAGCGACTGAAAGCAGGTTTTTTTTAGCCTCAACTACATATTGTGTCTTCTTGTTTTCTTCATTCGCCCTTAGTTAATCTTAGAACTGATCTGGGTTTTATTCGACCTGATTTGCTTCACATACAAGGTTAAGTCAAGATTGTGGTATCTCATAGACTCCATGCCCAATGGTTTATTGCCTTTTCCTAAATTTTACATTCTTTTAGTTTCTTGAAACCCATCTTATCCAAATTAAACCCTTATCATTTCAAGATGTGTTGGGCTTGTACTTGAAGCAGTCCAAGTGCAACTTCCAGCGCTAACATAAGAGCCCTCAGTACTATTCGTTTGTGTGTGGAAGATGAGGTGTTGTTTAACATCGTTGAAGAGATGACAACAATAGGTTTGTGGACCAAACTAGAGAGACTGTATGTGACAAAGAACTTGTCAAACAAAATCTTCTTGAAGAGACAGTTGTAGATCTTGCAGATGAAAGAAGGTACGGAAATTGTTGATCACTTGAATTTTTTCAATACTCTAATTTGTCAATTAACTAATATGGAAGTAAAGTTCAAACATGAGAACAAGATAGTTACGCTACTGTGTTCATTTCCCGAGTCTTGGGACCATCTGGTCACAACTGTGTGGTTTAACACAACAAATTCCATTGATTATGACATTGTTGTGGGAGCTTTGTTGTCTGAGGTGATAAGGAAAACATCTGGTAAAGAAACCTCAACAATAGAAGCAATGGTGGTCAGAGGTCGATCTACAAAAAGAGGGAAAATTCAGAGGGGTACATTAAGGTCTAAGTCAAGAGGCAATAAGAGTAAGCATAAATGTTGGTTCTGTGGAAAATCTGGGCATCTCAAGAAGGATTGCCAAAAAATACAAAATGTATCCAAGGAGGACTCCACAAAAGAATCAAAGGAAGCTAATGTAGCTGAAACAAGTTCAAGTTCCAGTTCAGGTATTGTTGATGAGATATTGTCTACTTGTGATGTTTCACATCAACATCAGCATTGGTTGTTATATTCTAGTGCATCCAGTCACATGTGCCTTCACATAAATTGGTTCTCAACTTACCAATCTATTGATGATGGTGTTTTTTTTATGAGAAATGATTTTTCTTGTAAAATTGTTGGAGTTGGTAGTGTCTAGATTAGAATGCATGATGGTTATGTAAGAACATTAACAGATGTAAGACATGTACCCAAACTTAGAAAGAAATTGATATCTTTGGGAGTTCTAGATTTTGTTGGTTACAAGTGTACAACTCAAGGTGGAGTATTGAAGGTGTTTAAAGGCGTCTTAGTAGTCATGAAGACAAAGATGATTAGGAACCTTTATTAGCTTGAAGGAAGGACAAAGGTAAATCAAACAGTGGTAGTATATGAAGATGCAAGTGACTCTGTTCGTTTATGGCATCACCGTTTGGGTCATATGAGTGAGAAAGGGATTAAGGTACTGGTTGATCATAAGTCACTTCCATGTTTGAAGTTTTTGAATTTGAATTTATGCAAGTATTGTGTTTTTGGAAAACAGTGTAGACAAAAGTTTAAAGCAAAAAGGAATATAAGAAAAGGTATCATTGATTACATTCATTCAAATGTTTGGGGACCATCCCCTATAGTTTCTCTTGGAGGATCATCATATTTTGTGACATTTATAGATGATTACTCTTGGAAGGTTTGGGTCTATTTACTTAAAAGAAAAGTTGATGTATTTAATACTTTTAAGCAATTCAAAGCTTTGGTTGAAAAGAGAAATGACAGGTCAATCAAGTGTTTAAGGACAGATAATGGAGGTGAGTTCACATATGTGGAATTTGAGAACTATTGCAAGGAAGTTGGGATTGAAAGACATAAGAACACAGTTTATACTCCTCAATAAAATGGTGTTGTTGAACGCATGAATAAGACTCTTCTAGAGAGAGAAAGGAGCATGCTCAATAATGCCAAGATGCAATAGGAATTGTGGGAAGAAGCAGTTCTTACAACATGCTATCTGATAAATCGATCACCATCAACTGCAATAAACCGTAAGATTCCAGAAGAGGTATGGACAGGTCATTCATGTGATTTTTCAAATATGAGAATATTTGGTTGGGATGCTTATGCTCTTATTTCTAATGATCAACGTTCTAAGCTATATCCTAGATCAAAGAAATATGTCTTTGTTGGTTATGGTGATGGAGTTAAGGGGTATAGACTATGGGATCCTACTGCTCACAAACTCATCATAAGTAGATATGTAGTATGTGATGAATCCACACTCTTAAAATAAGAATTGACAGATGTTGAAGTGAGACAAGAACATGTACCCCAAGTTTAGAAAATTCAGTTGGAAACTCAGTCGTCTTCAGAAAGGAAGGAGCATGAAGAAGTTCCAGAAGAAGAAGATGAAAATGCAGATGCAAAAAATATCCAGGAAATTGAAGATATGCCTCAACCATCTTTGATGAGATCTTCACGGGTCAGGAATCCTCCTACAAGGTAGAATGATTATGTTTCATCTGTGGCTTTAGTTTCTATTGATGGATAACCTAGTTGTTTTCAGGAAGCAATTAAGGTATCTGAAAGTGATCAATGGAAGAAAGCTATGAAAGAAGAAATGGATTCCTTAGAAAATAATAAAACATGGGACTTGGTAGAACTTCCAAAGGAAATGAAGGTTGTCGGCTGCAAGTGGGTCTACAAACCGAAAAAGGGTGTTGATGATAAAGTCGAAAGGTACAAAGCAAGACTGGTAGCAAAAGGATATTCTCAAAAGGAAGGTATTGATTTTCATGAGATATTTTCACCAGTTGTGAAGCTTGTTTCAGTTTGTGTTATGTTAGAACTAGTTTCTTTACTTGATCTTGAGTTAGAGTAGGTAGATGTTAAAACATTGTTTCTACATGGATATTTAGATGAGGATATATATATGGAACAACCAAAAGGGTTTGTTCAGGATCGCAATAAGAGGTTTGTTTGCAAACTCGAGAAGTCATTGTATGGCCTGAGACAGTCTCCCAGGCAATGGTACAAGAACTTAGATTCCTTCATGGTGAGCCTAAATTTTACAAGAAGTGAATATGATCATTGTGTTTACTTTAAAAAGTTGGAAAATAACATGTTCATTATTTTGGTGTTATATGTTGATGATATGCTTGTGGAAAGCAAGAGCATGGTTGAAATCAACAGGTTAAAGGATCATTTGGCTAGGGAATTTGATATGAAGGATCTAGCATCAACAAAACAAATCTTAGGCATGGAGATATACAGAGACAGGAGAAATGGTAAGTTGTGGTTATCACAACAGAAGTATGTAAAGAAAATACTTATGAGATTCAGTATGAATAATGTGAAACCCTTACATATCCCTTTTGATCCGGATTATTTTCGACATGAAATGAGAGCGGAGATATAATAAAGAAATGCACAGAGATATCATGGATATCCACTAATATAACAGAAATGTATCAGAGATGCAACCATAAACACAGAGATACAATAATACACGATTTCTATTAATGAAAGAAATGTACTGAGATTGTAAAAATATAGAGTGAAAGACTCGCTAGAATGGTGGCAGCTTATCTCTAAGAAGAGATGTGACGGCTACTCGCATTCGCCAGAAGATCATTTTACAATGAGGCTCCAAAGGCCTTTTTATCATAAATAAAATCCAAAACCCTAACCTTGGAAGATAAAAAGCCAACAGTTTTTTGGACCCCGTTTTGGGTAGTTTGGTGTATCAACTTCCCGGGGGCGTAACTTTGGCATGTGATCTCCATTTGGGGTGAACGATATCTCGTTGGAAAGGTATCATAGAGTAGATTCATTTAGGGGGATCAATTAGAGCCTTCAACTATCAATGAGAATATATATCCCCAAAAAACCTTCATTTAGGCCCTCAAAATGGCCCCAGAAGTTAAAAATTGCTAAAAATAGTAAATTACCAAATTTGCTAGAAAACTATTTTTAGCCAGTTAGAAAAAGTGGGTGGCCACTGTTATCCACTTGGATCAATCCTCCCTCCTTAGAAATAAATGGTTTCCATTGCATTGAGTGTCCCGGGGAGAGGGGAAAATGTTTGTTGAATCTGCATCTTGATGAGTTGCTTGCCTTGTTGGAGAAGTTGTGCTACTTAGCTTGTTGAAGGTTGTCACGAACATGTGGTTGGAAGGGTTGGTCATTTTTAACCAGTCTGGCTACATGAGATTTCTGTGTGTAGAAGAAAAGAAGAAATCTTTACACTTTGCTGCAATCTTGTCGATCTGCTTCTGTTGGATAAAAGGTGCTTTGGTCGAGGCTATAGTGGTTGCAGTATCCTTATTCACCTTTTGAATAGATTGTGAAGAAGCTAAATTTTGTAGTATGAGATACTACCTTGCAACACTTTTTAGGTGGAGCAATAGTCAAAACTACTTCTGGTATTCTATAGAGATGACCCCCAGAGAAACAATGACACTGCGAGGTCGATACTCATAAACAATATGGAGCTTCCACATATATGGTTGGCCCAAGAGAACATCATAGATATCCAGTGGGGAAACATCACATAATACCTCATCCTTGAAGGGATGGATGTCGTATGACAATCGACATTGTTGTCTAACACAAAGATCTCATCCCTGGAAAAGCCCCTTGATGTTGTATGGTTGCGGGTGTGGTGTTGTCGACAATCCCAACTGTTTGACGACCTTTGCTAAGATGAGGTTCTTCTGGCTTCTGCTATCCATAATAAAATGAAACGAGGTCCCCTTCACCCACATCTATGAATGAAAAAGGCATTCCCCCTCTTCAGGATCGGTTGGTTCTTCTGGTTGAATTGTTGCGGCTGTGAAAATAACATTGGGGTTTCTGTCGATGATCTGTCTTTTACTAGTATTTTTAGAATTAGATTCAGAATTAGGGTTCGGCTCCTTGTCTTTGATCTCGACCACCAATGACTGTTTTGAGCGACATTCCTCGGTGTTGTGGCAGGGGCTTTTGCGGAAATCACACCATTTTTCGGTGTCCTTCTTTGTCTTTCCGTGACCCTTATTTTTCTATGGCTTGCACTGGTTTTCGGGAGACTGTTTGTTAGGGTCGTCTTTATCATACTTTAGTTGTTGCAAATTTGCAGATCCAAAATCCCATTTTTTTTGGTGCTTAAATTTCTGCTCGATTTTAACAACATATCGATAAGCAACACCGAGTAATGATATGTCCAAAAAATCCATTTCAGTTTGGATGTATCTTTGTAGAGCCCCACGGTATTTTAGAACCAAATGTCGTTCAGAGTCTTTGATACCAAGCTTGGTGTGCAAGGTATGGAAGGTATTGGTGAACTCCAGAACTTCTTGGCCCCTCTCTTGTCGCAGTGTGGTCCATCTCATGTACTGGTCCTCATAGTTTCCAACAGGGTAATATTGTTCCTTTACTACATCCACACAAAAAATCCCAAGTGGGCTTGGCCCCATATATTTCAGACTCCTCTGTGGAGCTTTGCTCCCAGTAAGTTTCCCACCAATGTTTGACATGGGGGAGAGATTTAAGGAGTGTGAAGGTGATCTTTTCCCTGTCAAAAAAATTATGAATAAAGAAATAACCTTCTAACAGATTTAATCATTTGTCTAGGGCATCCGCATCTATCTGACCTTCAAATACGAGAACATCAAAATTAACCTGTACCTTGAAAGGAGAGGTGCTTCCAAAGTAGTTGTTTGATGAAGATGCACATCTTGCTATCGACAAGCGTTGAAGGATGTGGGAAAATTTCTCCATCATTTTGTCCCTCTGTCGATGAGAGCTTGCTCAAGCAACAAATTGATAGAGTTGTCTGCTCCGTCATTTTTCTTTTCTTCCGCCATGGAGGGTTTCTTGGGAGTGTAAGAGCGATTGTCTTCAAGAGAGACAAGCTCGAGACCCAACTTTCTATACTCAGACCTTGTTGGGGACATGCATTGAAAAAAAAACGATCAAGAGCAACCTACTCTAATACCACTGATCTGAATTATTTTCGGCACAAAATGAGAGTGGAGATATAATAAATAAATGCACAGAGATATTGCGGATATCCAATAAAATAACAAAAATGTATCAGAGATGCAACCATAAACATAAATATACAGTAATACACAATTTCTATTAATGAAAGAAATGTACAGAGACTGTAAAAATACAGAGTGAAAGACTCGCTAGAATGGTGGCAACTTATCTCTGAGAAAAGATGTGATGGCTACTCGCATTCGCCAAAAGATCATTTACAATGAGGATCCAAAGACCTTTTTATCATAAAGAAAATCCAAAACCCTAACCTCGGAAGATGAAAAACCAACAGTTTTGTGGATCCCGTTTTTGGTAGTTTGGTGTATCAACTTCCCGGGGGTGTAACTTTGGCATACGATCTCTATTTGGGGTGAAAAATATCTCGTTGGAAAGGTATCGTCGAGGAGGTTCATTTAGGGGGCTCAATTAGAGCCTTCAGTTATCATTGAGAAGCTTGATCCCAAAAAACCTTCATTTAGGCCCTCAAAATGGCCCCAAAAGTTAAAAACTACTAAAAATAGTAAATTACCAAAATTGTCAGAAAATTGTTTTGAGCCAGTTGGAAAAGGTGGGTGGCCACCGATATCCACCTGGATCACTTTTGGCTTCCCATTTCAATATTTCTACAGGTTTATGTCCTAGTAATGTAAAAGAAAATGATTATATGTCTCGTGTACCATATGTTAATGCAGTGGGAAGTTTGATGTATGCGATGGTGAGTACTAGACTAGAAATTTCACATGCACTTGGTGTTGTCAGTCGATACATGGAAAATCCAAGAAAAGGGCATTGGGAAGCAGTGAAATTGGTGCTTCGATATCTTAGAGGCATAAACAATTATTCAATCACCTATGATGGTTCCAGAGATTCAGTTTGCGGTTATGTAGATTCAGATTTTGCAGGTGACTTGGAAAAAATGAGATCCACTTCAGGATATGTCTTTACTCTTGTAGGAGGACCTGTTAGTTGGATGTCAAAACTTCAAAACGTAGTTTCTTTATCCACTACAGAGGAAGAGTATATGGTTGCTTCACATGCATGTAAGGAGACAATTTGGTTACATGGTTTATTGGGTGAGTTTGGAAGGATGCAGGACAAGGTGAAAGTATTTTGCAATAGCCAAAGTGCAATTCATTTGGCTAGAAATATAACATTCTTATCACAGTAAGACGAAGCATATTTTTATTAAGTACCATTTTGTAAGACAGGTTTTTGATGAAGGTGGAGTGTCTTTGGAAAAGGTCCATACAAAAGTGAATTATGTAGACATGTTTACAAAACCAATTTTGTTAGAGAAACTACGGTGGTGTTTGGCTTCTCTTGGCTTGCAGAAAAGGTGATGAATTAATTAAGGGCATGATATATCAGGTAAATTGTTGTCAAGATGGAGATTGTTGGAAACTTGCCAACTAATTTCCTCATGCGATCACATGCACATGCATGTAACTATGTTAATGCACATGCATGCAATCTATTTATGAACTACTCATGTAACTATGTGATCTATTCATGATCATTTTGTATAACTAAGTGATAGATGTTATCTATGTGAGCATACCCATAGAGGTGGAATACAATGTGAGTGCAAGCATGTGCAAGGAGCAGAGAGCATAGTGTGTGAGGAGAGGATGATTGTATGCCTATGAAGACTATTGTAATTCTCTCTTGAATAATAAGAATATCTATAATCATTACCTATCGTTTTTTCCCTAATTGGGTTTCCACATAAATCACTCTGTAAGTGTATGATTGATGTACTTATTTTATGCTCTATTATATATGCTATGTTTTGCGTCCGCTTCTTAACAAAAATAATTATGAGCAAGAAACAAGAAGGATAATGAGATATATTTTTTATTGGAAGAATTGATAATAGGTTTTCTATTAGAAAAACTGACAATGTATAGATTGCAAGTTTGTAAGTTTTCACAGTTAATCATAATGTTGCTGAGTTGTGTAACTGTTTTAAGATTTTGCCTTTTTCATCACAATTTTCTATTATTTAAACATATTTAACCACTCAAATATACAGATCCTACAAACATATTTAAAAATAAAAAAAATGAAAATCTTTAACCGTTGATATCAGTCAATAAACAAAGTATCATTAACTCTAAAATTTTATATTCAAAGTATCATTAACTCTAAAATTTTATATTCAGAAACATATGGATAACCAAGTTCCACGCCGTGTCCTCCAAGTCCATGGATCGATCTCTTGCAGATGCGCCTGGCTCGTGAAAGTTCCGAATAAAATCTCTGAAACGTCAAAGCTCCTCCTATCGTTTTCCCTCCTTTCCCTCGCTTAACCCTTTTCTACGTACCACCCATTAACTTCTTTCAGGTCGATCCTCGGTTCTTCTTCCTCTTCGAACCACCGTCGAGTTATTCAGCCACTTGTTCCAACCAAAAATCTATTTCCCTTCCAACCTGCGTACTCTCGTACCTCCTTTACATTTCTGACACGATATTGAACTCCTTTATACATCTTTGACACGCTATGGAACTCTTTAACTCCTTTACATCTCTGATGCACTTTTGAACTCTTGCAATTAGCGAGCGCGATTTTGTTATCCAGTGGGATTCTCGCCAACCAGAAAATTAACAGGTTATTATTTTTCATGCAAACCAATCCTCCTGCAAGCCTTCGGACAATCTTCCCCAACCATTATCTCTCTCATTCCGTCGACATGTAACACTCAACTCCACTTTCCCCCACAGTTCGATTAGATTCGCTCCACCATTGCCTTTTTACAATCTCACATCCGGTTTTTCAAAATCTGGAAATTTGGTGTTTTTTGAGAGCTTCAACATCAAAAAAATGGTAGTAACTTGGTGCCTTTTTGAAGCTTCGACATCAAGGAAATGGTTTGGTGTTTTTCAGGAGCTTCAACATCAAAGAAATGGAAGTAACTTGATACCTTTTTAAAGCTTCAACATCAAAAAAAACTTAAGCTTGGGAAGATATTTCCGAAATAGACAACTTTAAATTAAAATTATATTTATAATTTTTGGTATTAATGAGTACAAAGTTTCAATATTAATAAATTAAATGTAAACATTTTTATTTCATTATTACAAATAAATAATTTATTACAATTTTTTTATTATATTTATTCAAAATATCCCTATAAAACAAAGATTAAACTACAAGTAAATATTATTTCCAAAATAATTTAAAGAAAAAACTTAGTATTACTAGATTTATAGTTGTGGATATGAAATTTTTTTAATGCATGTATGTTTGCCTTCAAACCCATACTAAACATGAAAGTTAAATAAATCAATACCTTGTTCATGACAAGCATTTGCTCCAATCTATTGTTGCTACCAACCGACCATATCATTCCCTTTTATTTTATTTTCATATTACAAGAGTAGTATTGTTTAACTTTTTCCAATTAAAACAAGAATGGTGCTTCAAATTTACAAAGATGTTTGAAGTTTATATATGTATTTAGTTTAATTTTAAAAGCATGTTAAATTTTTTTAGATGTATTTTGTTTTTCATTTTCTAAATGAATTTTTATGAATATTAAACTTTCATATAATTATTAGCACAAATTAAATTAATAATTTCGATATTGTAGTTGTTCTAGTAAGAGCAATATTGCCTTGCATTAACCTTCAATTTTATTAAAATAAAATTTAAAATATATTTCCTAACTTGAGGTTTCCTATAAATTTGGGAAAAACTTCTACTAATTCTACTAATATCCACATTTGAAAAACTTTCACAACATAAATATTTTGTAAAATGTTATTTTTAAATTTTAATAATATTAATATTATTAATTTTGATGAAAAAGTATATAATTAATAAATTCTAAAATAATTAATATTTAAATATATTTTATTATTATTTAATAAAAATGATTTTAATTCTTATTTTATATTTATATTTTCAATTTTTTAAAAATATTTTAACAATCTATATAATATTATTGATTTAATGTTTTCCACACGATTTTGAAAACAATACATATTCACACATATCTAGATAAATTTATAAGGAAAAATAATGAAAATAATATATAAAAAAATAATGGATAATAATCTTGAAAACAAAGTATGCTCACTTATATGACAACAGTTCAAATACCACTTCTGAAATATAAGTCTATAGAAACAGGTAAACATACACTTAACAAAAATATGGCAGTAAAATAATCAGCTAAAATAATGAATATTCATGTGATCTTATTTATCAAGACAATATGAATGATAATTTTTTTTTTTATGAAAATAATATATCAGAAATAGAAATAATGGATAATGATCTTGAGAAAAAAGTATACGAATTTATATGACAAAAGTTCAAATACCACTTCTAAAATATAGGTCCATAGAAATACGTAAACATACACTTAAAAAATATATGTCCTTAAAATAATAAGTTAAAATAATGCATATTCAGAAATAGAAATAATGGATAATGATCTTGAGAAAAAATTATACGCATTTATATGACAAGAGTTCAAATACCACTTCTAAAATATAGGTCCATAGAATACGTAAACATACACTTAAAAAATATATGCCCTTAAAATAATAAGTTAAAATAATACATATTCATGTGATCTTATTTATCAAGTTAATATGAATGGGATTTTTATTTTAAAAATGATAATTACTAAAAATAAAAATAAATTTAGATATGTATTTATTATGTTGTTGATGATGATGATGATGATGATGATTAACGTTCACTAAGACCTAATTGGTTTATCAAACCTTAAGAGGGTAAGTGATTACTTGTGATTCTTTAGAATTTTGTTTTTGTGCTCGAAAAGCATTAAGATAAGCTTTCCAAGATCACCATACTTTTGTTGAGTTAAGAGGTTAGGAAGGTTGGTAGTGTGATCAATATTTTGAAAATGAGATCTAATATGGGTATAGGCTGGACAATCTAAGAGAAAGTGCTTTTCATCTTCAACCTTCTTAGTGTCACAAAGGTGACACACTCTTTCATCCCATGGCGTTTTAGGAATTGACCAACGCCGAGTTTCACTATGGAGCTCGTGAGAATTTGTTCTTATCTTAGCAATGTTTATTTTTTTCTTTACACTTGGCAAAACAGATAGATAATTTTGATCTTCTAGATTACATCTTTATAATACTTTAATTTTCTTTTTTCCTCTAACTCTTTATCACACCACATTTTTTCTTTAAATTTTGATTTAACGTTTTTTTTAATAGTATCTTTATTCTACAAAATGGTTTATATATTTATATATTTTATTAAGATGGTGAATAAAAATAATCATCGTTTATAACATTTTAGTAAGAATTAAAAAAAATATGATTGGAGTTAAAAAATAGAAGTATTTGCATAAATAATTGGAAGATGGTGTAGGGATTAAAAAAAATAAAATTAGTTCTAGTGTGCATTGTGGAAAGGAGAAGTGTTATCCTCTTTATTCAAGTTTAATACTCACATGTGACATGTTGAAATAAGGACAGCAAGGCTGCTCATACTGTCTCCTAAAAATTTGTGAGGAGTATAGTGATGGATCATCAAAATTTGTACGGAGTATAGTGATGAATCATCACACGTGGTTGAGGAGTAGGTTGCACATTGAGTAAGCATTAATTTTGCCATTTATTATCAGCTTTGAACTAAGTGAAGACCACAATAAAGGATGAAACTTATTACCCAATAAAATGTTGAAAAATTAGTTTTATTATTATGTTTAAAAATAAATATTTTCATTTCGAAAGTCCAACATTAAGATTGACCAAAATTTATTAAGTAAACCTTAAACTAATTACAAGTCAACCAAAATCGTTACCCCTAGTTTAAAAAATAAAAATAAAAAAATTAAGTGATTTCCTAAGAAATTTTAATCCTGATGACGATTAGAATTGTAGCCGGTATTTGATTTAAAACCAATTATAATCAAATTTTACGTAAATGGGTTGTGTCATTAAAATTAGAATGAGTGCAAATAATAGTTAGCTATATCTATCACATGTCAGACAAATATTTGTGTTTACGCAGAAAGGCGTATACCTATTGACAATGGGCACAATTAATGATCTTTTAACCTTATTTAACCTTAAACCCTAATCTGATGGCTATGCATTGAAGATGCTGGCATATTTTTAGTCGTCCTCCAAAATCAATGGATTATTGTTCATAACTTTCTTGCATTTATGAAGGCATCCGTTAACATGTTTACTTTTTAACATTTACATAATCACATTAAAAAATTACTGTAAGGATATGTAATTGCCACGTTTAAATGATTAAGTAAAATTAAACCGTGACTTCTAAATTAAGGCATCCTCACCTGTCTACACGTTTCATTTTCGCCAGCGTTTCAGCTGTCCGCTCATTTTCTATCGCCCCCGCGTTTCATATTATCCTGAAAACGTGTATTAATCCGCTTGTTTCGAAGTTTCATATTATCAATTTTCATTACAATTCTGAATCCGTGTATTAATCCGCCCCGACGTTTCATATTATTCTGAATCCGTGTATTAATCCGCGTTTCATATTATCAATTTTGCTTACAATTTACCAATAATCACACATTTCATCTTTTCAGAAGCAAAATATAGTCCTCTTGTTGAATCACTGGAACCATAAATTCAAGTTCATGGCAGATAATGGAATAGCATAAACAAGCTAAACCGCACCCTGCAATCAACACCAATACATATGAATATATAAATCTGAATTGAAATATTAATGTTTAAAAAAAAACAATACATAAATCTGAAATGTTTATGATTAGGTTTTTGATGAGTATTTCTGTAAAAATTGAGTTATTAAATTATTACGATTTATTATAGGGTTTTTAGATTTATGTCGGCCAATATATTTAATTCACGCTAAAGGGAGGAACGAATAAGTACGTACAATTCCCCGCCAAGTATTTTGAAGCCTCCAGCTGTCCAACTTAGTTCTTCCTCCGCGCGTTCCAGACGGTGACATTGAATATAATATGGCTACACAACATTGAATATAACATGGCCGGACAACTCGCTCTCGACCTGGTTTCAGTGGGACTCCTATGAATTTGTGGAGAGTATCTCGTAATTAATTTTAAGCCTCTAACAAAGTGAAGCTTTTAATAAGATTCTAAATGTATGAATCGATAACAAATAAAAAAATATATAATTTTTTATTATAAAATAAATAATTTTTTTGGCTTTGTATGTTCAACATAAGATTTGAGTAAATTTTTTTAACTCAAATAAAAAGTAATATAAAACTCAAAGCAAACTCATAGCTATATATGGCAAGGGAGTACAGTAAGTTTATTGTTGACAAAGCTTCACATTTTTATAGAATCCCATTTACCCTGGATACCATTATGATATAGAGAAAATGGTACAACATTTAAGAAACTAAAATTATCAATAACAAATTAAACTTGTACAATTCAAGGTGTAGTAGAAAACCATAGCATTTTTTTGAAATGATACACATAATAAGAAATTGTAGGAGAAATAATAAACATTTATATTCTAAATTTGTTGGGATTTGGTGAGAACTAATTCTTCTAAGGATGGATTAGGATCCTATTACTCTGAGTTGGTTACAACCAAATAGACAAGTTAGAATATGGATAGGGATTGCATTTAATAATCAATTTCTTGTAAATGTATATAAATACATGTAAGTTCGTAGAGGCAAAGAGAGAGACAGAGTGAGAACTTCCTAGTCTGTTGTAATCTCCATAATCTGAATAATAAGACAATCGATGACTATGCTTGGTGGACGTAACCCAACGTTTGGGTGAACCATGTGAAATCCATGTGTTTCTTATTTGTGTGATTATTAATTATCATATGTGAATTGTATTTTCTGCATTTGCAATTCTAACAAGTGGAGAACATCAAATTCTCAAAAAAACGGCAAAAGTAAAATCTATGTGAGATGCTTCGAGTTCAACATCACCACAGTCCCTCCTCTAAGAAAATACGACGTCATAATAGTTAGACTTCACGCACATTTGAAAACCTAATCGCCGCAGTCCAAGAGTGTGTTACAATGCAAAGACTTTTTAAGATCGCCGCTGCGATAACTCCTTACAAAATTCACATATTTTTGTTTGGAATTTTATGGTATGCTCTTTATGGTTATGGCATAAATCAAAAGTTACGATCTCCCTTGAAGTAAAAATGCACATGTTTTTTTCAAAGAATTCAAAAGGTATGAAGAATTGAATTTTGGGTTTTTAAAAATTGAATCGCCTTTTTAAAAACGTGAACAAGTCACGTGGAGGATGCTCTTTTTTTTAAAGGTTTACTATATTTGGAATATAGTTAGTAAAAGGTATAAAGGTGAATGCTTATATAAGTGGATGTTTTTAAAAAATAAAAGTTTTTATTAAACTTTTTTATATATTATGAAAAGGTTTTTTTGGATTAAATCTTTTTTTTAACTTTATTTATTAAGAATCTACATTTTTCATTCATTGGTTAAAGGGTCTTGGTTATTATGATTTGGGTATTAAGAGATTTTTTGTGCTAATGGCTAAGATGTAGAGTTTGAAGTCAATGGTTGCAAAAAACATTGACAAGCAAGTCAAAGAAACCAACAACTATGACGATTGAGGAATGGGAAGATATGGCTGCAAAATCTCTTAGTACCATTCGTTTATGTTTGGTGGATGATGTTTTGTTTAATATCGTAGGAGAGGATAGAACATCAGGCTTATGGAGCAAGTTGGAAAGTTTATATATGACGAAGTCCTTGACGAGCATAATCTACTTGAAGAGACGGTTGTATAGTTTGCGGATGAAAGAAGGTACAAAAGTTGCTGACCATTTAAATACCTTTAATACCCTTATAGTTCAATTGACTAGTCTAGAAGTTAAATTCGAATATGAGGATAAGTCTATTACACTATTGTGTTCGTTGCTTGAATCTTGGGATAATCTAGTCACCTATATTATCTTTAGCTCAACAAATGTTTTAGATTATGACTCTATCGTGGGAGCTTTGTTGGCTGAGGAAATGAGGAGAAAATATAGTAAAGAAACCTCAACTTCAGAGGCGATGTTGGTTAGAGGTCGAACTAAAGAGCAGGATGAGAGAGGTTTTTCTCGATCTAAGTCAAGACACAGAAAGTGTAAAGAAAAATGTCGATACTGTGGCAAAACAGGACATCTCAAGAAATATTGCTAGAAAAGAAAGGAATATGAGGAAAGCTCTACGAAGGAAGAAAAATTGGCTATAACAAATTCGGGTATGATGGATCAAGTTTGATCCATTTCTAGTAATTTACAATATCAAGAAGAATGGCAGTTAGATTCAAGTGCCTCCCACCATGTGCTCACATAGAAATTGGTTCATTTATTACCAATCTATTGATGAGGGTGTAGTGTTTATGGGAAATGGTATTCCCTGTAAAATTGTTGGGGTTGGCAGTATTAGAATCAGGAGGTTTGATGGTATTGTTAGGGAATTAACGGATGTTAGATATGTATCTGAGCTTAAATCAAATTTGATTTCATTGGGAGTGTTGGATTCTTGTGGATATAAGTATACAGGTCAAGGTGGAACACTCACATTGTCGAAAGGTAATTTAGTAGTGATGAAGGCAACAAAGGTTGATAACCTTTATAAGCTGGAAGGGAGTACTGAAGCGACATCTGAAGTGACAGATGTATCTTCTTGTTTATGTCAGAAGCATCAAGGTCATAAGAGAAAAAAAGAATTGTCGGTACTGGTAAGCAGTAAATCATTTCCAGACTTAAAATCTTTGTTTCCGAATTCCTGTTTGTTTTATATCTCTGCAAGTTATGATGGTGGTATAAAGGAATGTTGTGTGTGGGATCCTACTTCTCACAAGGTCATCATTTACAGAGATATAGTATGTATGGAACAACCAAAAGGGTTGATTCAAGATCACAACGGTAAATTTGTTTGCATGCTAGATAATTCATTGTATGCCCTATTGATACCCAGGAAAATATACAAGAGGTTTGAATCCTTCATAGTGAGTCCGAATTTTTCAAAGGATAGGAATGACTATATAGTTTATAGTACATTCACAATCTTGATGTTATTTGTTGATGATATGATTGATGCAAGCCTAAGCATGGATAAAATCAGTAAGAAAATGACTCAGGTGGACAGGACAATTCAGATGAGGGATCAAGGAGTAGAAAACCAAATTATGGGCATGGAAGTACACAGAGATGGTAATGGTAAGTTGCGGTTGGAGTTTAGTATGAACATTGTGAAACCAGTTTTTATCCCTCTAGCTTTCCATTATAAGTTTTCTTCAAGCATAGGGCCTATATATAAAGAAGAAAAGATTATGTCTCATGTAAGTTCAATAGGAGGTCTGTTGTATGTGATGAAATGATTAAGACCAGATGTTTCACATGCTACTGATGTTGTTAGATACGTGACAGATTCAGGTGTTGCAGTGAAATGGGTGCTTCAATGTTTGAGAAGCATAGATGTCACCTATAATGGTTACACTGAGATAGTCTGCGATAATTGTAATGTATATTTTACATGTGTTTTGGATAGAAGAATATCTATCATTAAATATGTCTCACAACAAAGTTGTGGAAGACATGTTGGAGGTGGAGTGACCCCTCAGGAAATACAAACTTGTTCAAGTCACACAGGTGAGATCATGAAGCCAGTTTTATTAGAGAAGTTGCAGTGGTGCTTGGAATCTCTTGGCTTGCAGAAAAGGTGATGAACAAAAGGAAGGACCAAGGTATCAGGTTAATTTTTGTCAAGGTGGAGATTGTTGGGATTTAGTGACAACGAATTCCTCCAAGGATGGATTAGGATCCTATTATTCTGTGTTGGTTACAACCAAATAGGCCAAGTTAGAATGTGGATAGGGATTGCATTTAATAATTAGTTTCTTGTAAATGTATATAAATACATGTAAGCCCATAGAGGCAAAGAGAGAGACAGATTGAGAACTTGCTAGTCTGCTGTAATCTCCATAATCTGAATAATAAGACAATCGATGCCTATGCTTGGTGGACGTAGCCCAACGTTTGGGTGAACCACGTGAAATCCACGTGTTTCTTATTTGTGTGATTGTTAATTATCATATGTGAATTGTGTTTTCCACATTTGCAATTCTAACAAGTGGTATCAGAGGTGGTTGGAGGTGCGCCAAATTCTCGGAGGAGCCGCAGGAGTGAGATCTGTGTGAGGTGCGTCGAGTTCAACATCGTCGCATGTCCCTCCTCTAGAAGGGTGTGACATCATACTAGTCAGACTCCACGCACATTTGAAAACCTGGAATCGCTGCAGTCCAGGAGTGTGGTATACTGCGAAGATTTTTTAAGATCGCCACACTCTAGGTATATCAAGAGGTGCGGTGACGACTCCTTACAAAATTCACATATTTTTGTTTGGAATTTTATGGTATTCTCTTTATGTTATGGCATAAATCAAAAGTTATGATCTCCCTTGAAGTAAAAATGCACATGTTTTTTCAAAGAATTCAAAAGGTAAGAAGAATTGAATTTTGGGTTTTTAAAATTGAATCCCCTTTTTAAAAACGTGAACAAACAACGTGGAGGCTACTCTTTTTTTTTAAAGGTTTACTATATTTGGAATATAATATGTAAAAGGTATAAAGGTGAATGCTTATAAAAGGTGGATGTTTTTAAAAAGTAAAACTTTTTCTTTATAAAAGTTTTTATTAAACCTTTTTATATATTATTAAAAGGTTTTTGGGATTAAACCTTTTTTTAACCTTATTTATTAAGGATCCACATTTTTCATCCATTGGTTAAAGGGCCTTGGTTATTATAAGCAGTGATTTGGGCATTAGGATATTTTTTGTGCTAATGGCTAAGATGCAAAGTTCGAAGTTTGAAGTTGAAAAGTTCAGCGGTAAAAACAATTTTGAGCTCTGGAAGCTCAAGATGCAGAATTTACTGGTGCAACAAGGGTTGCAAAAAGCATTGACAGGCAAGTCAAAGAAACCAACAGCCATGACGAATGAAGAATGGGAAGATCTGGATGTAAAAGATCTTAGTACCATTCGTTTATGTCTGGCGGATGATGTTTTGTTTAATATCGTAGGAGAGGATACAACATCAGGCTTATGGAGCAAGTTGGAAAGTCTATATATGATGAAGTCCTTGATGAGCTGAATCTACTTGAAGAGACGGTTGTACAGTTTGCAAATGAAAGAAGGTACAAAAGTTGATGACCATTTAAATACCTTTAATACCCTTATAGTTCAATTGACTAGTATGGAAGTTAAATTCGAAGATGAGGATAAGGATATTACACTATTGTGTTCGTTGCCTGAGTCTTGGGATAATCTAGTCACCTCTATTAGCTTTATCTCAGCAGATGTTTTAGATTATGACTCTGTTGCGGGAACTTTGTTGGCTGAGGACATGAGGAGAAAATCTAGTAAAGAAACCTCAACTTTAGAGGCGATGCTGGTTAGAGGTCAAACTAAAGAGTAGAATGAGAGAGGTTTTTCTTGATCTAAGTCAGGACACAAAAAAGGTAAATCAAAATGCTGGTACTATGGAAAAATAGGACATCTCAAGAAAGATTGCTAGAAAAGAAAGGAATCTGAGGAAAACTCTACGAAGGAAGCAAATTTGGTTGCAACAAATTCGGGTATGACTAATCAAGTTTTATCCATTTCTAGTAATTTACAATATCAAGAAGAATGGAAGTTAGATTCAGGTGCCTCCCACCACATGTGCTCACATAGAAATTGGTTCATTTCTTACCAATCTATTGATGAGGGTGTAGTGTTTATGGGAAATGGTATTCCATGTAAAATTGTTAGGGTTGGCAGTATTAGAATCAAGAGGTTTGATGGTATTGTTAGGGAATTAATGAATGTTAGATATGTACCTAAGCTTAAATTAAATTTGATTTCATTGGGAGTGTTGGATTCTTGTGGATATAAATATACAAGTCAAGGTGGAGCACTCACATTGTCGAAAGGTAATTTAGTAGTGATGAAGGCAACAAAGGTTGATAACCTTTATGAGATGGAAGAGATTACTGAAGCGACATTTGAAGTGATAGATGTATCTTCTTGTTTATGGCAGAAGAATCAAGGTCATAAGAGAAAGAAACAATTGCAGGTACTGGTAAGCAGTAAATCATTTCCAGACTTAAAATCTTTGTTTTTGAATTCTTGATTATTTTATATCTCTACAAGTTATGATGGTGGTATAAAGGGATGTTGTATGTGGGATCCTACTTCTCACAAGGTCATTATTTACAAATATATAATATGTATGTAACAACCAAAAGGGTTGATTCAAGATTGCAATGGTAAATTTGTTTACATGCTAGATAATTCATTGTATGGCCTATTCGTACCCAAGAAAATATACAAGAGGTTTGAATCCTTCATAGTGAGTCAGAATTTTTAAAAGGGTAGGAATGACTATACATTTTATAGTGCATTCACATTCTTGATGTTATTTGCTGATGATATGCTCGATGCAAGCCAAAGCATGGATAAAATCAGTAAGAAAATGACTCGGGTGGACAAGACAATTCAGATGAGGGATCAAGGAGCAGAAAAACAAATTATGGGCATGGAAGTACACAGATATGGTAATGGTAAGATGCGGTTGGAGTTCAGTATGAACATTGTGAAACCAATTTTTATCCCTCTTGCTTTCCATTATAAGTTTTCTTCAAGCATAGGTCATGTCTATAAAGAATAAAAGGTTATGTCTCGTGTAAGTTCAGTAGGAGGTATGTTGTATGTGATGAAATGGTTAAGACCAGATGTTTCACATGCTAATGATGTTGTCATATACGTGACAGATTCAAGTGTTGCAGTGAAATGTGTGCTTCAACATTTGAGAATCACAAATGTCACCTATAATGGTTACACTGAGATAGTATGTGATAATTGCAATGTATATTTTATAGGTGTTTTGGTCAGGAGGAGATCTATCATTAAATATGTCTCACAACACATTTGTGGAAGACATGTTGGAGCTGGAGTGACCCCTTAAGAAATCCAAACTCGTGCAAGTCACACAGGTGAGATCATGAAACTAGTTTTAATAGAGAAGTTGCAGTGGTGCTTGGCTTCTCTTGGCTTGCAGAAAAGGTGATGAACAAAAGGAAGGAGCAAGGTATCAAGTTAATTGTTTTCAAGGTGGAGATTGTTTGGATTTGGTGACAACGAATTCCTCCAAGGATGGATTAGGATCTTATTATTCTGTGTTGGTTACAACCAAATAGATCAAGTTAGAATATGGATAGGGATTGCATTTAATAATCAATTTCTTGTAAATGTATATAAATACATGTAAGCACGTAGAGGCAAAGAGAGAAAGAGTGAGAACTTGCTAGTCTGTTGTAATCTCCATAATCTGAATAATAAGACAACCGATGCCTATGGTTGGTGGACGTAGCCCAATGTTTGGGTGAACCACGTGAAATCCATGTGTTTCTTATCTGTATGATTGTTAATTATCATATGTGAATTGCGTTTTCTGCATTTTCAATTCTAACAAAATTTATAACATGTCACAAAAAAAATTTGAAAAATAACTCATACACCTCAAGCACTAATAGCAAACCATATGATTGATTTGAAATGGTAAATGCAATAAAAAGTTATAAGAGATTTGTTTCACTATCACAATTTCTATAAATACAAATGATTGTCGTATAAATGATTATATTTCTATTCAACATTAATGATAAATGATTATATCTCTATTCAACATTGATAATAAATATATTACCAAATCAATTCTAAAATGTCATATTCCAAATATTAACTTGAATATTGAATTGGCCAGGGCATTGAATTTCATTTCAACAATATACAGTTTTTATAATTGTAATATCTTATGTAATGATCCCAAGCCAAATTCTTTCTTGGAATCACTAACTACCACTAATTTATTGAGTTATTAAGTGCATACAAGATTCATCAACACATGGAAATCATAATATATTCAAGATGTAGAAGCACAAGCAAAGATCTGACCTTTTTATTATGAGCAATGTAAGATCAATACAATAGATGGCCGATCTGGCATAAACCTCAGATGGTCGTACAAGCAATAGATATGAGCTGCTACAAAATGCTCCCGACAATACAAAATAAGCGTCCAAAGGCTAGATATACAATGAATACTGAATCAAGCAGATCTGAGCCGTACTAATGCTCAACCTCCAAGCTTGAAAGTGCCACATTCTGCTAGAATGCTGAAACCCTCAATAATTCTTCCCTACTACGAAAAGTTTCCAATCATCACGAGAAATATGCCAAATGATAGATCGAACAACTGTAAGGACAACCCAGATGTCCAAATTCCCAAATCCACTCTCAAACCCTGTAGATCTGAATTCCTCCACTGAATGGTGCACCCCACTGGATGAATGAAACCCTAGCTAGTCCAGCTCTGATGAAGGAGGCCTCCAAATGCTCTAAAACTCTCCAAGAATATAGATCGGGCTATGAGAATCCTGTGGGAGAAGTTTCAGACTCAGATCTCAAGTAGATCCCCCTAGATCTGAGTTTTACTGAATCACGGGACGTCCCCTATGGCTCCAAGACATCCCAATCTACAGACAAACGTAGAATGATGATAACCCTCCAGAAAATCCCTCAAACTGATGGTCTTGCCCCTGCAAACAAAACCCAACTTTCGGAATGGCCCCATGCCCTCAGGATAAGCTGGATCGAACCTCCCTCTAGATGATGGTGTGCCTTTGCTGGAAACAAAAGAACAGTACAGCCTGCTACCTTCTGAAGCGCTAGATGGAGATGGGCTGAGACTAGAATGGTGTGTAGGAGTCTTTCATCCCCGAGGCCAAGCTGCGAAACAAGGTGAGTGGATATTTCACCACTGAGT
>ML805303.1:47988-72488 GCA_009831015.1 Picea engelmannii
TCATCTGAAGTGACCTCAATGTAATGTACCTATCCTCATCCCATGCACTTGTGTGAGGGATTCCATGGCTCCTTGCATGTGAAGCAGAGTTGCTTCCTTCTCAGTTCCCTCCTGGTGTTGTCATCTATTCTGCCACGACCCTTTTCATAACCCTTAGGGCCACGTCCTCCCTGGTTTATTGGATACCTTTGATCTCTTCCACCATTGTTAAGAGGTGTTCTAGGTATGAATTTTGGTTTAGCAGCTGGACCCAAATCCCTCATCTTCCAAATGGCTTCCTGTAGGTTGGTAGGCTTGAAGGCCTTAACCCAACCCTTCAAGGGTTCTATCAATCCTTCTGTAAAGAGCATCATGAGCCTGGTTGGGGAAATATCTTGCACCATCACTGCCAACCTCTAGAACTCATCAATGTATTCCTTAGTCGTACCTGTTTGCTTGAGTTGGGTGAGCTCCCGGAAATGTAACTCAGGATCTCCTAGATCAAATCTATCAATGAGCCTCTGAGTGAATTCTGTATAGGATACAATCTGGTTGTGGCCGAGTGTGGTGAGCCCATGGTACCACCAGTCATGGGCCTTGCCATTCAAGTACATAGTGGAAAACTTGATGGTCTCCATCTCTCTCATGGGGTTAAGCTGGAGGTAAGTATCCAGCTTCTGCACCCATGCTTGTGTTGTCATCTTAGATGTACCATCAAAGTATGGAATCTCTATCTTCCCTTCCCTTTTCTCAAACTCAAAGCTGCCCCTGTGGTTCGTCCTGAGTTGGTTTCTGAACTTGAGTTGACAATACTGGTCTAGGGACATTTGTCTTTGAACTTTCATATCCAAGCTGTAGTATTCCCTGGTACTCCTAGCTAATTGTTCCACAAAATATTCAACATGTTCATGCTGCCCTTGATCATCTGTGAATGTGGGCATGTATGGTATGGGGTTAGCTCTGCTACCTGAGTGTTGGCCTAGCGGTTCATATGTGAACACTGGCACATATGGCCTATGATTGGTCCTGCTACCCATCTTCCCATGGAACGTGCCACCTCCAAGATTTCCTTCGGATCTCGGTGCTTTCTTCGGGTTATATCTGACTTCCTCGTGGGTTCCACCGGACCCTCCAGCCTCCTTATTCCCATACGTATCAGGATCTTTGCCTCGATGGGTTACTTTCATCAGAAGGTCAGTTATCCTAGTTTGGTTCTCGTTCATTTTATGTAGATTCTCATCAACTTTCTTCAAGGTTTCATAGATTTCGGCTTGTCCCCTTCTGTTGGTTTCCTTATACTCATCCAACTGTCGGACCAATGTGCTTTCTGTGTGGTTCATGTTTTGATGGAACTTACCAAATTCGGTTACTAATAGAGCCAAGCCCTGAGGCTCATGGTCGTCTCCTGACCCTTCCATTTCTGCCTTTGTTTCACTGTTGTTTTTCTTCCTCTGACCCATAACAATTCCCTTGTACTTTTGCATGCACCGATCTCTCCACAGGTTTGGAGGATCGAGGCTCTGATACGACTGTAATGATCCCAAGCCAAATTCTTTCTTGGAATCACTAACTACCACTAATTTATTGAGTTATTAAGTGCATACAAGATTCATCAACACATGGAAATCATAATATATTCAAGATGTAGAAGCACAAGAAAAGATCTGACCTTTTTATTATGAGCAATGTAAGATCAATACAATAGATGGCCGATCTGGCATAAACCTCAGATGGTCGTACAAGCAATAGATATGAGCTGCTACAAAATGCTCCCGACAATACAAAATAAGCGTCCAAAGGCTAGATATACAATGAAGACTGAATCAAGCAGATCTGAGCCGTACTAATGCTCAACCTCCAAGCTTGAAAGTGCCACGTCCTGCTAGAATGCTGAAACCCTCAATAATTCTTCCCTTCTACAAAAAGTGTCCAATCATCCCGAGAAATATGAAAAATGATAGATCGGGCAATTGTAAGGACAACCCAGATGTCCAAATTACCAAATCTACTCTCAAACCTCGTAGATCTGAATTCCTCCACTGAATCGTGCGCCCCACTAGATGACTGAAACCCTAGCTGGTCCGGCCCTGATGAAGGAGGCCTCCAAATGCTCTGAAACTCTCCAAGAATATAGATCGGTCTATGAGAATCCTATGGGAGAAGTTTCGGACTCAGATCTCAAGCAGATCCCCCTAGATCTGAGTTTTACTGAATCACAAGATGTCCCATATGGCTCCAAGATGTCCCAATCTGCAGACAAATGTAGAATGATGATAACCCTCCAGAAAATCCCTCAAATTGATGGTTCTGCCCCTGCAAACAAAACCCAACTTTCGAAATGGCTCCATGCCCTCAGGATAAGCTGGATCGAACCTCCCTCTAGATGATGGTGCGCCCTTGCTGGAAACAAAAGAACAGTACAGCCTGCTACCTTCTGAAGCGCTAGATGGAGATGGGCTGAGACTAGAATGGTGTGTAGGAGTCTTTCATCCCCGAGGCCAAGCTGCGAAACAAGGTGAGTGGATATTTCACCACTGAGTTGCTCACAAGGGTTTGTACAACAAAACCCCCAAACTGAATGCTCAAGAGCAATAGCAAATGCTAATCCAAAACCAGAATGAATAATAGGTGCGCCCCATCCTCTTACTTATACTTTTCCTTCTAATTCTCTGTTGAGTTAGGTTAACTCCCAGGGTTAATCTTCTATTCTTCTGTTGAGTTATCTTTTACTCCTTTATCCTTTTCCTTTCTTAAGTCAACTTAAAAATATAACTTTTAACTTCTTGACTTTCCCTCCCTCAGTGTGAGACTATGACCTAGTGGGGGTGCCCAAGCCACTGAGTCTCCTCATCACCTCTCTAAGAGGTGGGGGACATTACATCTTATTTATAATATCTATGTATATTTTATTGTTGAGAGTACGGATTGTAAAAAGGACAATTCAAGGAAGGTGATAAACTTAACCTGTTAGATCTAGATGATAGTTAAGTTGCTCATTATAGATGTATTTATTCATTTTCAAAACTCCATAAAGTGAAATTTAGTATTTAAGATAAGTTAGATGGATGTAAACATTTAAAATATAAGCTTCAATGTTTCACACAATGGCCTATCAATGTGAGAAATGTCCTAATTCAACTTCATCGATTCACTTGGTGAAAGGAACCAATTAGACCTTCCTCATTGAAATGGAGAATATTTCGAATGTGGCCCTTGAAATCTACTAGATGAAGTTGAATTAGGAACCCAAAATCAGGTCTAATTGGTAGGGGTTTAGAGGTTAGTTGTGGAAGGATTTAAAGAATAGAAAATTATTTACAATGCATGCATCTCTCCTTGATAGCATAAGGGTGTGTGCACAAATTCGATGAACAAAACAATGGCAATGGGGTAAGCATGAACGTGCTCACGTAGAAATGTCTATGTGTTCTTAAGAACCTGCACGAATTCCTGATGTGACAGGATTGACAAACCCTGAATTGCCACCCAGAATTCCACATTGGCTCCTTGGCTGGAACATGCATGCATTCTTGAGAACACACATGTGTTCTTGAGAAAGCGCATGCGCTCTAGGAACACCTATGCATTCTTGTTGGGCCTGATTAAAAGGGTCTGCGACCCCTTTTTTAATCCATTCCACCGACCGTGCTATTCTTCTGAGAGGTCATTGAGAAAATTGAAGCCCCGAGATTTAATGACAAGGTTTCCACATTGTAACGTTCCCGGCCTCGAGATAGGAAATGTCACACAAAAAATTCCAAACTCTGGTACCATTAAATTGCTTAAATTATTTGCATATGAAACAACATTATGCAGAATAACAACAAAAATGTTCATGCAACATATACAGGAAAAACCCATAACAAAAATTCATAATTACACACACTATAATTAAAATAAGCACATGATAGAAAATTATCTTTTGTAAATAATGCACCGACTGCGTGTAGACCTCAGAGTTTCCTCCCAACCATAGAATTTGTTTATCATAAACTCAGTAGCAGGTCACCCATGCTATGAGGCTAAAAATACACCTTGGGAAAGGAATCCTAAACCAGGATAAGGTCTCTTAAACAACATAAATACTTAGACTCAGGTTGAATCTAGAATCCATCCTACAGTTCCTCATTGCCCACATTTTTGTCCCATACCAAGAAGTGTGCCCATTCTCTGCTCAACAGTACTTCGACTGCCTCACTTCCATTACGGGGCTTCAACAACATTCCATAAAGGAAGTATCTGATCCATGTTGTTGTAGCTTGACACCTTGGGAATAAATTCCTACTGTCAGATCTTCGACCTTATAATGAATGGTCCAGACTGACTATGAATTTACAATATTTTACAAGGCAATTTTTTCCAATATTTCTCTTCGGAGGTGTTTCTCCCGAATGCCCCCACTGGACCCCCATGGTGACAATTGTGGGGGGGAAATCCCTCCCACACCACCCCGTTAGGGAATGGGGTCCAAGCACGGCTAAAATAAAACTATGAATCAGGATCCACAACCAATAATCTCCCACTTGTAGACTACTCACAACAAATCCACTGATGTTGTACTTGATGGACTATACTCCACCTTGGACCTGGACCTACAAAATTTTTCATCTTCACCTTCATGCTTGAAGACCAACTGAAATTGAGAAGGAACTCAGATTCTTCCTGGTTACTCCCTTTATTAACATGTTTGCAGGATTCTAGTTAGTATGTATCTTTTCCAACTTCAAATGTCCATCTTCCAAGACGGATCATATGAAATGGTACCTGAGATGTATATGCTTAGTATTTGAATGGAAGGTTGAGTTCTTTTCAATATGAATGACATTCTCACTGTCATAGTACAACCTGCTATTCTCCCGCTTCTTTCCCAATTCCTCCATAAACCTATGTAACAAAATCATTTATTTACTAGCCTCTATAGCAACAACATACTCTACTTATGTTGTTGAAAGTGAAGCCAGATTTTGCATTTTTGAAATCCAACTTATTGTTGTTCCACCTACAGTAAAAACATACCCTATAACATCCCCAACTACTAACAGGCTGGGAAACACTACCTCAGAAAACTAACATACTCGAGCATACATACATACATACATACATCAGGGGTGATTTAGGGGCTAAATTTTGCTCATGGGATAATTTTCCATGTTTTTTCCCCAAAAAAGATTCTCCATTCTAAAAATGATTCGCCCAAGTTTTAAAGGGAAAAAATATTTTACCTTAAAAATCGCCAAAATTTTATATAAACTATATAAAATCCTTAGAAATTTGAATGTTTTTACAAAAATATTGCCAAAAATTTATAGTTGGCATATGAAGGATTAGTAATATTCATCAAGGTTTCTACATTTTAAAATAAATTGCCATCCTTAAAATCATCCCTGACACATACATAAACATTCTATACATACACATATTCTTGCGGAAGCGACAATAACACATACCAATATTTAACAGATGATTTATGTTCTGCTATCACACAACATAAAGAAAAAATAATAGTAAAATAATACATGCAGTAATCACAGACAAAACCCATAAATATAACAATATATATAAATACACAACACGTAACTAAACTTGGAAATGGTACTTATCTTTTAATTGAATTACACCAACTGCGTGCAGACCTTCCATGAACCTCCTAGCCTTAGACCACGCTTATCATCACTCTCAGTAGTGGGTCACCCACAAGCTGGGACTAAACTTCACTAGGAAAGGGATTCCTAGGCTAGGCAGGGACAACATGAAGTTGCATAATACAACCGAAAGGATTTCCTCCAAGAAGCCACTTATGCCCACCACTCATAGACTCTCATTCCCCACATTCCAGTCCCACCCCAGAGTGTACTCCTTCACTGTCACATAGTCCATTGATTGCTCCACCTCCCTTCCAGAGCTTCAACAACAAATCGAACGAAATTCTTAGATCTTTGTAGCTACTACTAGACTCCCTCCAAGAGAACTCATTTCCTCAACACACTCTCTCACATGGAGAGAGTTGCTCACAGGCATGTCAGCCCACTTCTTCTATCCACACTCTCTTACCTGGGAGAGTTACCCATAGGCCCGACAACCTGCCTCTTCAAACCAACTCTTAAGTCAACCAGGTAACCACAGTTGCAAAATACGGTAAGGTAAGGGATGACTCAACAATTTACACAGGTTCACAAAGGTAAAGGGTTCAAAAATGTAGGAATTGGCTGACTATGTTCTTATTCAGTGAGTGAGTGAATCGAGGCAATAGATGGCTCACCTGGTCCCAATGCTCAGATTAAACTCCTTAGGAAAAATGTCCAAAATGGTTCGTGAACCCCCAAAAATGGTGGAAATTTCCACATAAATATGCATGTGTCTTGGGTGACACTTGGCTCTCTAGGAGAAAATTCCTCTCTACTTGGAACCCGTTCCACCTCCCAATGGAACTTAGGATAACTAGGTTTATTTCCCCAAACTTTAGTAATCTAAGGAAATACATTACAATGTTCCCTTGGGTTAAGTCCTCAAGATTAGCCCCTTTTTCCTAGTCTCTCATCCCCTCTCCCTTACCCATCCTAGTGGAGCTTATTCCCCCATAATTTTTCTTCGTGGTAGGCCTACACGCAACTATGTTGTTTATATTAATAATATGAATATTTACATGTATAAAACAGGCTCCTGGCCTTTAACATCTAGGCTCTCTGACCTAATAAACACATAAGCCTACCAACTTATAAATACTTGGCTCACCAACCTACAAAACATGTTACATTCATAATTACAACCAGGGCTCGGCCTTGGGATATTATAATCCCCTCCCCTTATTTTTGCACTGTCCTCAGTGCAACTCATTTACACAACATCAACATGATTTTCAAAATCTTCAAAAAGATGTGGGTATTCTGCCCACATAGCGTCTTCGTGTTCCCATGTTGCATCCTCAGGACCATACCAGATCCACTGGATCTTTACAATCCCTATGGATCGATTCTGGAGCTGCTTGCTTTTCCGGTCTAGTATGTGCACTGGATGCACCTGAAAGGCGCTTTTTTGCTCCACCTGAATCACATTCCAATCAATAACATGATTAGTATCAGGTATATATTTCTTAAGAAATGAGACATGAAATACATTATGTATAGACATAGATGTAGGAAATGAAAGAATATAAGCTACTCGACCAATCCTCTCTAGGATTTCAAATGACCCACAATATCTGGCTACCAACTTGGAACAATTTCCCAGCTTCAGGGAACTTCTGTTGGCTTTAACCTTCAAGAAAGCATGATCACCCACTTCAAACTCCCTGTGGGTTCTTCCTTTGTCAGAATATCTTTTCTTCCTGTCTTGGGAAGCCTTCAAATTATGTTTTATTTTTAACAATTGCTCTTCCATTTCCTTGAGAAACTCTGGTCCAAAGACTTCCCTATTATTTGGGTTGTCCCAACTTACTGGGTGTTTCACTTTCTGCCATAAAGTGCTTCAAATGGGCTCATATTCAGTGATGCTTGATACCCATTGTTGTAGGAAAATTCTACCAAGTGTAGATAGCCTTCCCATTTAGATGGTTTTTCCATCACATACATCCTTCACATATCTTCTATCACTTGATTTACTCTTTTTGATTATCCATCAAACTCAGGATGATAGGTTGTGTTGAAGGTGAGGTTCATTCCGAACCCCTTGAATAATCCTCTCCAAAACTTTGAGGTAAATTTTGGGTCTCTGTTAGACAAAATTGTCTTGGGTATGTGATCTAGATGGATATCAGTGGCCACCC
This sequence comes from Picea engelmannii, assembly GCA_009831015.1. Lineage (NCBI taxonomy): Eukaryota > Viridiplantae > Streptophyta > Pinopsida > Pinales > Pinaceae > Picea > Picea engelmannii. Next base: position 55,730 of record ML805303.1, read on the forward strand.
ACCTTTTCCAACTGGCTCAAAACAGTTTTCTGACAATTTTGGCAATTTACTATTTTTAGCAGTTTTAACTTCCGGGGCCATTTTGAGGGACTAAATGAAGGTTTTTCGGGATTGAGATCCTAAATGATATCTAAAGGTATAATTGAGCCCCTAAAATGAATCTCCTTGATGATACCTTTCCAACGGGCTATCACACGCCTAAAACGAATATCGTATGCAAAAGTTACGACCCGGGGAAGTTGATGTACTAACTTACCCAAACGGGGCCCACATGACTTTTGGCGCTTCATCTCCTAGGGTTAGGTTTTTGGATGTCTAGGGTTTTTGGCATTCCTGCTTATTGTAAAAATGCCTTTAGAGCCTTATTGTAACCTTCTTCTTGTGAATTCACGCTGCCATCACATCTCTTCTCAGAGATAAGCTGCCACCATTCCAGCAAGCTTGTTTCCGTTGCATTTTATAGTTTCAACTTATTTCATTATTGAATAGAAAACCAGCTTTATCGCATCTCTGTTATTTTGTGTTAAGCACCTGTTAATAATCTGTATTCATTTCGTTTTTCTCATAAAATCTGGATCAATGGTATCAGAGCGGTCTGCTCCTTGTCGTCTTAATGCATGTCCCCAACGAGGTCGGAGTACAAAGAGTTGGGTCTCGAGCTTGTTTCTCTTGAGGAAAGAAGCTCTCACACGCCCAAGTGACTCCCATGGCAGGAGAAAAGAAATATGACGGGACTGGAGATCCTTTCAAACTGTTGATTAAGGAATCCCTCACGCAACAGAGGAACGAGATGATGGATAGTTTCGCGCAAATCCTTCGGAGGCTACCAACAGGCGATGCATCTTCTTCGAACGGAGGCGCCGCCCCCTTCAAGGTACAAATAAACTTTGATATTCCTATATTTGAAGGTTAGATAGACGCAGATGTTGTAGATAAGTGGTTGAATCTACTAGAAGGGTATTTTTCTGTCCATAACTTTTCGAATAAAGAAAATATTACTTTTGCGCTCCTCAAAGCCGTTCCCCATGTCAAATATTAGTGGGAAACTTTCTGTGAGCAAAAGGAAATATAGGAAACCTCATTATTTTCAATCACGACCACCTAGGAATCCTTCAGGGATGCTATTAAGGAACAATACTACCCTATCAGAAGTTATGACGACTTGTATACCAAATGGACAACACTGCGGCAAGAATGAGACCAAGTAGTGCCAGATTTCACAAATATCTTCCATACCTTGCGCACCAAGTTGGGTATCAAAGATTCAGAGTGACATTTGGTACTCAAGTATTGTGGTGCTCTGCATAGATACATCCAGACGGAAATGGAATTTCTGGACATCTCATCCTTGGGCGCGGCCTATTGATATGCCGTCAAAATCAAGCAAAAGCTCAAACAAAAGATGCGGCAATTTAGGCCGGGGAACCCCTCACAACAAAATCCAGGAAAGGGCGGCCCCAACCCACTGAATAAAGGAAAAAGTAAAGATGGACAGTATTAGGACAACCAGTCCAAGCTGCAAGCAAAGAAGGACACTGGAAAGACAAAGAAAGATACCGGGAAGTGTTGCGACTTCCATAAGAGCCATTGGCATAACACTATTGACTGTCGCTCAAAGCAGTCATTGGTGGCCAAAGTGAAAGCCTCTGAATCAGATGCAGATTATGACTCTGAGCCAGAACCAGAAAGGGGAAGATGGATCATTGACGTGGAACCCAGTGCCACTGTTGCTACCACCAAGCTCTAGCCTGGTGATCCAGACGAGCCAGAAGAAGGAGAGTGCCTCTTCCATTCATAGATGTGGGTAAAAGGCACCCCGCTGCACTTCATCGTTGATAGAAGTAGCCAGAAGAACCTCATCTCAGCAGAGGTCATCAAGCGGCTGGCCCTGCCAACAACGCCGCACCCACAACCGTACACCATTGGATGGCTCCGCCAAGGAAGCGATCTTCGCGTCAGCCAACAGTGTCGACTTTTGTACGACATCAAGCCCTTCAAAGATGAGGTATTGTGTGATGTTGCTCCTCTCAAAGTTTGTGATCTTCTTTTGGGCCAACCTTATTTATGGAAACGTCATGTTGTATATGAGTCTAGGCCTCATAGTGTTATTATTACTTTGAACAAGAAATTGTACAGGATACCTGAGGCAGTCCCACCTAGTGCTATTTCCTTGATCTTTGCTAAGCAATGCAAGAAGTTCATCTATCAGACGGGGAAGTTTGTCTTCTTCGTGATTCGCTCTCAGAATAAGCGAAATATCACAGCCACATCCATGGTTTCTGTGGATGACCTCTCCACACAACAGAAGCAAGTAGATAAGGTCATGGAAGAATACTCTGATATCTTCTCCTCACCTACAGGGGTACCTCTGCACTGCTAGGTCAAGCACCCCATCGATCTGACCCCCAACACACCGCTACCCAATGGGCCAGTCTATCATCACTCTTTGTTAGAGAATGAGGAGATCAAGCGACAGATCCAAGAACTGCTCCACAAGGGGCACATCCACCCCATCTCGTCACCTTGTAGGAGCCCAATCGTGTTGGTACAAAAGAAAGATGGAACCTGGCGACTCTGTATTGATTACCGGGCTTTGAATAAAATCACAGTCAGAAATCGGTACCCGATTCCCCGAATCGATGATCTCCTTGATCAACTCATTGGGGCCAAATAATTCAGTAAGATTGATTTGAAGTATGGCTACCACCAGGTCCCGATAGAATAGACATATGTATGGAAGACCGCCTTCAAGTCAAAGGAAGGCCTTTTTGAATGGTTGGTCATGCCCTTTGGTATGACAAATGCTCCAACCACTTTCATGAGGATGATGGACGATATCCTGCGACCATTCACCAATACTTTTGTAGTGGTGTATCTAGATGACATTCTAATTTACAGCAAGACTTGGGCCGAACACTTGCAGCATATTCAATAGGTTTTGCACACCCTGCGACAACACAAGCTATACACCAACTTGGAAAAATGATCCTTCAGCATGGACAGGGTCCATTACCTGGGCTACATCATTGATCAGCATGGCGTACATGTGGATCCAGCCAATATCCAAGTCATCCGTGACTGGCCAGCCCCAACAACACTCACTAAGCTTCGAAGCCTCTTGGGCCTTGCCAATTTCTACTGTAGGTTCGTGTTGGGTTTCTCCCATATTGCATGGGCCCTCAACCAAATAAACAAGGGTGGTGGTAAGGATAAATTTGCGTGGGGCCGGTCCCAACAACAAGCATTTGATGATTTGAAGCAGCGCTTGTGCTCAGCCCCAATACTTTCACTACCAGACCTACAACATCCTTTTGAGATCGAGACAAATGATTCAGACTATGCTGTGGGCGCCGTTCTCACTCAGCACGGCCACCCTGTGGCCTATCATAGTGAGACACTGTCAAATACTGTCTGTAAGTACCCTACTTACGATAAATAAATGTACTCCATTGTGAAAGGATGTTGCCAGTGGAGACATTACATTCTTGGGAAGGAGATAGTCATCCACACTGATCATAAGCCACTGTAGTTCATGCAGACATAGGGAAAATTGCAAAATGACTGCCATCAAAAGTGGTCCCAATACTTGTAGCAATTCCACCTCAACATCAAGTATAAAATAGGAAGCACTAATCGCGTCGTTGATTGTCTCAGCAGACCGCCAGTCGCGTCACTCACCACAGTGCTAGACTCCTGCGGCCACGAGACATGTGGATGGCCCCAACTCTATGAGATAGACCTTGACTTCGCCACCACCTACCAAATGTTGGGTGAAAACGCAGTTCTCGATAATTTCCATCTGCAGGATGGGTTGTTGTGTCATCTGGGCCATATCTATGTTCCATCAAGTGAGCGAGCGAAGATGATCTGGGAAGCCCACTACAGTTGTGTGGCAGGACACTTCGGCGTTGAAAAGACAGTGGTGATGTTACAGAAACATTTCTACTGGCCGAAACTTCGACAGGAGGTCAGCAAGTATATCAGGTCCTACACTACCTGCGCTATTGCCAAACCGACCACTAAGAAACAGGGCCTGTACACCCCTCTTCCTACTCCTGAAAGGCCATGGGAATCCATCTCAATGGACTACATGTCGGGCCTCCCGTCCACCAAGCGGGAAAATGACTTTGTTTTTGTGGTTGTTAATCACTTTTCTAAGATGGCGATTCTGGTTGCCTGCAAGAAGAGCATCACAACAGAGGCCACTGCCAAGGTCTTCTTTGAACGAGTCTAGGTACATTTTGGAATCCCACAAACCATTGTCTCAGATCAGGATAGTCGATTTCTCAGCACATTCTGGTCGAGCCTCTGGTCACTGCTAGACACCAAGCTCACCAAATCCACGACCTGCCACCCCCAGACAGATGGCCAAATCAAGGTTGTAAATCGAATGATTGTGCATATCCTTCACATGTATAATTCAAAGCACCCTCGCACATGGGATGAGAGCCTTCCCTATGTCCAACATAGCTACAACTGAGCCCTGCATAGCTCAACCGGCCACAACCCCTTTCAAGTGGGGTTGGGATTCCAACCACTGGGACCCATAGATGTTGCACTTCCCCTTGCAGTCACCTCGAATGACTCATCTCCTGCTCCAACTGAAGCTAACAAAGCCACCCAGTTCATTGATAAGATCCAGCACATCCTCCAACAGTTTTAGGATATCCTACAGAAGTCCAATGACAAGTACAAACAATGTCATGATCAACATCAAGTGCCGCATAAGTTTCAGGTGGGCGACAAAGTTTGGTTGCACTTGCAGAAAGAATGCCTTACAGGACCCCATCGAAAGATTCGCCCACTCCGTTATGGTTCATACACTATCACCAAGGCCATGGGGGATAATGATTTTGATCTAAACATTCCTCCTTTCCTTGGTCTGCACCCAATGTTCAACGTGGATCTCCTTCGCCCTTACTTCCCACCATTATTGGACACCTCAGAAGTAGCAGAACAACTAAAACCAACAGAGCTCAACCCCGTCTGCCTACAACAGGCATCCAATGATCAAATTCTGGATAGACAGATCAAGGGCACTCGACAACAAAGGATCCAACTTTATCGAGTTGTCAAAGCAGGGCAGCTCTTGCACCAAGGCAAGTGGCTCACCCGGGGCCAAATTTAGCTGAAATTTCCTCATCTGATGGGGGACCTCAATGCAATGGAGACCATTGCTTCCTAAGGAGGGAGTATTGATCCAGATGGATATCATTGGTCACCCACCTTTTCCAACTGGCTCAAAACAGTTTTCTGACAATTTTGGCAATTTACTATTTTTAGCAGTTTTAACTTCCAGGGCCATTTTGAGGGCCTAAATGAATATTTTTTTCAGGATTGGTCTCCTCAATGATATCCAAAGGCATTATTGAGCCCCCAAAATTAATCTCCTCAACGATACCTTTCCAACGGGCTATCACACGCCTAAAACGGAGTTCGTATGCAAAAGTTACGACCCCGGGAAGTTGATGTACTAACTTACCCAAACGGGGCCCACATGACTTTTGGCACTTCATCTCCTAGGGTTAGGTTTTTCGATGTCTATGGTTTTGGGAATTCCTTCTTATTTTAAAAAGGCCTTCAGAGCCTCATTGTAACCTTCTTCTTGCGAATGTGCGCTGCCGTCACATCTCTTCTCAGAGATAAGCCACCACCATTCCAGCAAGCTTGTTTCCGCTGCATTTCACAGTTTCAGCTTATTTCATTATTGAATAGAAAACCAGTTTTACTGTATCTCTGTTATTTTTTGTTAAGCACCTGTTAATAATCTATATTCATTTCGTTCTACTCATAAAATCTAGATGAGTATTCCATGCAAGCGTGCTACTTCCCTCATATAAATATCTGCAACATTAATTTCCTTGTGAGTAGTCTTTAATGGAATAAATGGGTAGCTTTAGTAAGCTTATCCACCACTACCATGATGGAATCATGTTGCCTGTTTTTTATAGGTAATCCTGTGATGAAATCCATTGTCACCACTTCACACTTCCACTGAGGAATGGGTAATGGATGCAGTAACCCAGCTGGGTGTCTATGCTCAGCCTTGACCCTTTGACATTCCAAGCATTTAGTTATGTATTCAACAATATCTCTCTTCATGCCTGGCCAATAATATTGGCTCTTGACTTCTGAAAATGTTTTCTAATATCCTGGGTGTCCCGCATAAGGTACATTGTGCATTTCTTTTAAAATTGCACTCCTCATTTAAGGAGAATTGGGTACATAAAATCTGTTTCTGTACAAGAGAATTCCATCAATTCCCAAATCATAATTCTCATATTTCTACTGCATTTTACCTTGCTACAATTTTGTTACCAATTCCATGTACTGCAAATCAACTTTTGAAGTCTCAAAAATTCTACCTTTAAGATCCATCTGATACATGCTAATGGATGTAGCATGCAGTTTATGCACTCTCCTGATGATTGCATCGGCCACTTTGTTCTCCTTTCCCTTGATGTGCTTGACATCAAAGTCATATTCAGAGAGGAATTCCAACCATCTACTGTTCCTAACATTCAAAGTAGGCTAGTCAAACAAATATTTCATACCATTATGGTATGTTCTCAGCTCAAACCTTCTTCCCATGATGTAGTGTCTCCATTTCTTTAAAGTGTGCACTATGGCTTCCAACTCCAGATCATGAGTGGGATAGAGCCTTTCATGCTCTTTCAATTTCCTAGATTCAAAACATATCACAAACCCATTCTGGTTGAGGACTCCACCCATTCCTTCTTTACATGCATTTGTGAAAACCATTAATTCTTCATTCGGATCAGCAATCTGCAAAATTGGAGCACTAGTTAACAATTGCTTCAATTGTTGGAAGCTCATTTCACATTCTTCAGTCCATTGAAATTTTACTCCTTTTCTTTGCAAGGAATTGATTGGGTGGGAAATCATTGAGAATCTTGCAATGAATCTACTGTAGTAGCCAACTAGACCCATGAAGGATCTAACTTCTATCAAATTCTTAGGTGTTGTCCACCCTTTAATAGCCTCAATCTTTTCAGGGTCCACTGCTATCCCTTCTTCAGATATGATATGCCCCAAATAATGAATTCTGTTTTGATAAAATGAGCACTTGCTCAATTTGGCATACAGTTGATGCTCTCTTAGCACTTGCAACACCATCCTCAAATGATACTCATGCTCTTCTTCTGAATTAGAATATTCAAGGATGTCATCCAAAAATACAATGACAAAATTGTCTAGATATTCTCGGAAAACACCATTCATTAGGCACATGAAAACATCCAATGCATTTGATAACCCAAATGGAAACACTATGAACTCATAATGTCCATACCTTGTCCTGAAGGCGGTCTTGTTGATGTCTTCATCTTTAATCCTTACCTGATGGTATCCTAACCTGAGAACTATCTTTGAAAATATCCTTTCATCCTTCAATTGATCGAAGAGATCATCAATCCTTAGTAGAGGATACTTGTTCTTTATAGTCACTTTGTTCAATTTCCTGAAATTGATGCATAATCTCAATGTCCCATCTTTCTTCTTCACGAACAAGACTAGGGCACCCTAAGGTGACACACTTGGGTGTATATACTCCTTCTTCAAAATCTGTTCAATATGCATTTGCAACTCCATCTCTAGTGTACTCATTCTATAAAGAGTCTTTGATACTGGAGTTTCCCCAAGCATCAAATTTATAGAAAAAACATTATCTCTCTTTGGGGGTAGTCTTGGTACCTCCTTGAACAAATATTCAAAATATTCCAAGACTGCATGATCCTCCAGATTTGACACCTTATCCTTAGATGATTCCTCCACATGGGTTGCAAATATTTGACAGCCCTTCATGTAACACTTCTTTAGTTGCATTGCCGAGATTTCCTGGATAGTAATTGCCATAGGAATTCCTTGGACTACTCTCTGATTTCCTTCCTCATCTAGGCAAGTGAATGACTTGTTATGACAGTCTAATATAGCATGGTGTTGGTCCAACCAATCTATACCGATTAGGAAATCATATTATCCCAAATACAAGATGCTCAAATATTCCTTGGTACTCAGTCCATTCATGCCCACTAGACATTATTTAACCAACTTGACAACCTTTCTCTTTGCTCCTATAGCCAACTAAATTAGCCAAAATTTCCCATGCTTGCTTCTTGGTAATTGAAATCTTTCCACTACCTTAGGATCTATATAGCTATGAATAGCCCCTGAGACAATCAAAATATTAAAGGAATGGCTATTGATGATACCTTCAAGTTCAATCATGTGTGATTGAAACTCATCTTTCTTGTTGTCTAGGGATGCATAGATCCTATGTACTCTTCTTCCCATGTCCTCCATTGTTTCTTCTTGCTGAACATTGTGAACAAATCTCACCTTGTCCTTTCTTTGAGGGAAATCTATGTACTTATGATCTTCTTGCCTTGGCCTTTTCCCACCTACTTCAACCATCACGGGCTCTCTAAAAAATGGTTGTCCTTGAGGACTATTTCTGAAAAATGGTGGCTTGCTCCCCTACTACCTATGCTCCCTCCTAAACTTCCTCTTGTCTTCCCAATATTTTTAGGAAGTAGTCTTTCCTTTTTGTTGATCATATAATCATTTTTCTCTCCTTATAGTTTCTTCCAGAGTCTTGGGATCATCATATTGGATTTTATCATTGATGAAAGATGGAAGCCCACTCAGATATCTCTGGATCTTAACTGTCTCATACTTAATGAGAGAGACATACTTCAAAAACTCTAGAAATATCTTTTCATATTCATCTATAGTCATGCTGCCCAATTTAAGTTCAAAGAACTCTTTCATCTTTCTGTCATAGTATCTCTTGGTTAAGTACTTCTTTTCAAAATGTCTCTTGAATTCCTTCCATGTAACATTCTTCTCTCTAATGTGCTACACTTGTGCAAGATGATCCCACCACATGGATTCCTTTCCTTTTAGCTGATGTATTGCAATTCTTCCCTCTGCATGAGAGGAATAATTTTTCAATTGGAAATATTTTCTCATGCCAAGTAGCCATGTCTCAACATCTTGATCTTTCTGGTGCCCTCGATCAAAAGTAGGAGGTTTGATCTTATTCATTTCAACCTTCAGTTCATCCACTTCATATCTCCTATGATTTATGGTAGGAGATGGACTTGGACTGTTGTGTGGCCTCCTTTTGGAATGCCTTTGGGAGTGTTGGTGATGTCTGCTACCACTTCTTGATCTTCCTTTATTCTCAGGGGTCCTGTGACTTCCTGATTTGTTGGAGCCACTCTCCTTATCCAACTTCCTTTCAATTATTTCTAGACTCTGCATTAAATTCATATTGAATTCTTCCTGTTGCTCCTTGGATCTCTTAAGCCTTTCATTATCTGCCTGGTGAATTTGGACATATTTTTGCAAATTTTTAATAATTTTCACCATGCCCATGTCTTTATCTATTTCCTCTCCATGCCCATTGGAATTTGTTCCTTCAACTCCCAAATGGACATCCATTCCTCTAGCTTCATTCTCTGAAATGTAAACATCCTGTGCCTCCTCCATTTCTCTACACTATGCGACAATTCGGTTTGGTTCTGACAATTGTTAACTCTGTAAAATGTGCAGTCAACTGAATTTTTGTCAGGCTATTAGACTTAATAATTTTCTATAATAGAATAAAACAATCTAGTTCAACAAAATAATATCTGACTCCATTTGTTTGCGGGTCTTGTTCGATCAAGAACCCCTTAGGCTTCTATCTCTAAGCCCTTCTTTGTTCTGCAAAAAATTTTGGACACCAACCCCTTTTTCTTCAACCCTTAATTCGCATGTGACCACGGCTGTGACCAAGTGCTATTAGTTGGGCACTTATCCAGAGTCTTGAAACTTTGGGGCTCCAGAGATTTGGAGGATTTCACATCTTCACACCCAAAATATCCTGAACCAAAAATATCTGAATACTTCCACGTCACCCCTGGTGATGTCATCATGCCACGTTACTTCAACGCTATGGGACTTTGGGGATTTCTTCCTCCCACTCGATCATGAACCATTTATTTCAGAGTTTCAAGTCTCTGGACTACCGCATCAGCTACCGCATGTCCTCCATAATCAACGGTCGAGGTAGACTCCGGCCTTCAGGCCTTCAGGATTTCTCTACTCAATGCTAACTATAACACCTTTCCTCCAGAGTACCAAGTCTCCGGACTTCACGATCTAGCGCCACATGTCTACTAGGGTCAAGTTATCATGGCCCCGGTCTAGTTAAATTCTTCACCCAGTTTTAACTACATTTTGTATTCATCAGGGGCCCCACTACCCATGCTCGAGAGAAGTGCCACATGGAAAAATACTAGAAGTAGACATGTGGCCTAATCAAACAGGTGACATGTGTCACGTTCTAACTGGAATTTCTATCTTCAAAAGGTTCTTAACTCACTGACACATGTCACACATACCATGTGTCCATGTCGTCATTGGTGATGTCAGCAAGCCACATCATTTCAGGACTTCGAGCTTCGAAAGATACTCCAATTCTTTTGAATGTCGAACTCCCGAAATTCTTTACCTTTCGGGGTCCACATGGGACAACTGTCAACAATTAATTTGGTGGCACATGGCATGTATAGGAAGGGTCCACATCACCAATGGTGACTTCATCATGCTACGCCACTTCTGTTCTTCGGCTTCGGGACTTTGGGCTTCAATAATTTTCACACTAACACACTCCAATTCTCCCAAACATTGAGCTCCTAAACAAGATGATCTTATGAAATGCGTCCATTTTGATGGATGGTCTAGATCAACTCTGGACTTCAGGACTTTAGGAGTTTTCACCTTAGAATACTTTGTTTCTCCCGAACACCGAACTCCCGAATACGTTGATCTGTCAACACGTGCCCCCTTTTTATGAACGGTTCGGATTAACTCCGAAATTTGGGAATTCGGTCTTCGAGAGTTTTCAAACTAGAATACTTTGTTTCTCCTGAACATTAAACTCTCGAATACACTGTGATATCTACGGTTTACAACCACCCGCATGCAGATCTAACGACTGAGATTTGTTTTTTCATTGTTGTGCCTTACCTTCTGCTCTTATCTTGATCTAAGGTCTCTTAACTATTCTTGCTCAAATCCAATGGTAAACACTTCTCCTTGGATCGACGATGTAGATCCTCTTCGAGACTTCAGAACTTTGGGCTTCGACCTCTTTTGTTCTTATAACACATAAACTTTGCTGAATTCACGAAGGACTTAGGGGTTAACTTTCATGCAACTTTTTCTCGATCTGACGATGGTGAAGGGTCTTCCTTCTCCTGAATAGATCCTATGGCCCAACACAATGGTTGTTGTGGCTTATTTCCTTTGTAAGTTTTATTGAACTGCTATACTTCCCTAGCTTTTGAACATAGTCAAAGTGTTCACGTGGTGCCTTCTTGACACTTAGAGATGCTCTGAGGTTCATATTTTGTCTCTTTCAACAACAATTCACTCTGAAACCTATGTTTCATTAACCACCTACATGGCCCATTGATGCAACCGCACCCTCAGGTACGCTGCTCACACAGAACCTTCTCCTCTCTTGGCCTGAAGAACCCAAAAAGATCTTCCAATCCCTTATCAGGACTTTCCAATACCCACATAACTCTCTTTATGATCTCCCTACTCCAAATCAGGAAATCGGACTTCGCCAGATCGTGAGTCCTGAAGCCACAGATTCGGGCCTTACAAATCCCCGAATCCTGATGAAAATTCACCAATGCTTCTCTGCTTCTGTCGGGAATTTACCCGTCGGGAAATCGGCACCTACGGTGTTTCAAATTACTTGCCCCACAGATCCCCGACTCCCGATCCGCGATGGCTCCTCTCTCCACTCCTTAGCTCCTTCCGGCGAACTCCTTCCCATCTGACCTGCTAGTCCACGAGACCACGGTCCTTTTCCCTGTCGGAGTTTCGGACTTCGCGGGATTGGAGTGTGTATAACTTACGCTCTCAGGATCTCTGATTCTCTGATCCCCGATGCCACTTGGCGTTGACTCCTGCGAGGGTTGACCCTTTGACACTTGTCCTCCCTCGGTGTATCGGAGTCCGCGAATCCGGATACCAAGAATTCTAGGACTCACAAATCCCCGACGCCACCTGTCCTTTATGTTATCACCTATGGCCCACACTTCCGTCACGATCTCGAAATCGCGTATCGCGATATCGCGATTTCAAGCGCACTTATTCACAGGACCCTCCAAGTCCCGAAACCTGATATGGATAACACCTGTCCTCCACTATAACGCTATGACTGTGTGGCCATCGCGTTTCAGAGTTTCGGGACTCCTCCTGCAATGGTTTCCTCGTCACCGAGAATCTCGATATACCAATCCCCGATGCACATGAGAGCTTACTCCTCCACGTCATCGCTTCCTCGTCGCCCTATCGGGTATCACGAAATCGCGATTCTTGATGCAATGATTTCTTCACTCTCGGAATTCATGATGAGCTGAACCTCGACTCCTTTGGATCCTATGACACATGTCCTGCCCTGGGATCAATGGATAGGATCTCCTTCGGGTTTTCGAAACCCACAAGGTCTCGATTCTTTTTCCTATCAAAATCCCGGTGGCTCCAATATCCCGATTCCTTCGTGGAACTTCTCCTCTATGCACTAAGGCTTAATCCGGGCGCAACTTTTACTAGGTCTGACGGCTGTCGGTCTTTCGTGAATCTCCCCTACGAATCCTGACCGTCGATTTCCTTTCCTCCTGAGGATTTCTTCAGCTTCTCAGTCTTCTTATAAAGAAGAACCATTTGCTCGCACTCCTTGCGGCAATCCTGCGAACGCTTCAGCTATTCGAGATTCCTTTGACTCTGCGCACGCCTGCGGCAGCAGTCCTCTAAAGATTTTTTCTCAGATTCACGACTGAGACTTCCTCTTCAGTCTGCGCACTCCTTGCATGGCTTCAACAACCCACTTTCACTTCTGGGTGAATAAGAACAAGAGTTAAACTACCTGAGCCTCCATCAACGCACTCCCGTGGATGGTTTCGACTGCACACCTTGCAGGAAATCCTTTCTCAGATAGAGAAACAATTGAAACTCATTCCATCTCCCCTTAAGAATTCAGTTTGAAACATGAAATCACATGCACAACATCTCAAAGAAAATACATAACAGAAAACAAACATTCATGAGCATATCCACGTCAATACACAGAGAACAACACAAACCATGGACTTGAATCAAAGCTTTCTTCTATTAATTCAAATGTGTGTACATGGGTGTTCTTCACACAGCTCTCTGCTTGCTCTTCTTCCTGAATGCTCTATCTATTCCTGAATTTTGCTGGCTCTCTCTCTCTAATGTTACAATCATACAATGAGGGTGTCTATATCCGTTTTCCCTCCTTCCATCTAAAACTGTCTAATCTAGAAATAAATCCTATCTACCTGCATTAACTAGATTAAATGCCTCCTATCTACTAAGGACGAGAGCGTTTCTCTCAAGGTCCAATACAATATACAAAAGGCGCTCCTTCATAAATGGTTCATTGAATGTTTGGCGCATCATTTCCAAAAAAATTTCAAAGCAATATGTCATGTGTTAAAAAAACACATGTGCTGGCTCCACGCTCGCTTTGGTAATTGCGATGCTCCTACATCATACTCCCTTGCTTGAAAGATTTCATGGGCTCCTGTCCATGAGCTCCTGCATGGTCTGTCCATGCTTCTAAATCTCAGCTTCAGTCTCCCAGCTGGCATCTTCCACTGGATGGCCCTTCCATTTGACCAGATACTCGAAGTATTTCTTCCGCCTGGTCTTTTTGCTCACCTTCTTGTCGAGTATACGCTCCATCTGTGGATTTTCTGTAATTGACAACTGCTTCTGCCACTGGACCTCTAGCTGTTCATCACTTTCAGCTCCTGCTTCCTCAACTTTATATGGATATAAGTCCGAGACATTGAATTTCGGAGATATTCTGATCCCATCCGGCAACTCAATTTCATAAGCATTTTCTCCTAATTTCCTCAGGACTTTACATGGCCCAATTTTCTTCATCTTTAGTTTATTGTATGTTCCCCTTGGGAACCTTTCTTTCCTCAAATGTGCCAGAACTAACTCACCAACTTCGAATTGAAGTTGTCTCTTCCGTTGATCGGCTCTGCGCTTATATTCTTGATTTGATTTCAACAGTCGCTCCTTCACCTGGCTGTGAAGTTCTTTCATCGCCTCTGCGAATTCTTCAGCGCTTGCGCTCTTAGTCATTATCTGTTCTGAATCCCTTAGCTCCAAAACTCCTCTTGGCTACCTGTCGTATACGATCTCAAATGGAATTTTCCCTGTGCTCCTGTTCACTGATTCGTTGTATGCAAACTCTGCCTCTGGCAACACATTGTCCCAACTGTTGTGGTGCTCTGTCACCAAGATTCTTAGCAAGTCTCCCAGACTTCTATTTACCACCTCTATTTTCCCATCCGTCTGTGGATGATAGGCAGAACTAAACATCAAGTTAGTCCCCATCTTCTTCCAGAGTGTCCTCCAGAAATGTCCAATGAATTTTGTGTCCCTGTCTGAAACTATACTTCTGGGTAAACTGTGAAGTCTAACGACCTCCTTGAAAAATAGATTTGCGATATGAGTCACATCGCTGGTCTTCTGACACGGGATAAAATGTGCCATTTTGGAAAACCTGTCAACCACCGCAAAGATCGAATCATGTCCTCTTTGCATCCTAGGCAATCCCAATACGAAATCCATGTTGATTTCATCCCACGGCCTCTCGGGTATGGGTAATGGTTGATAGAATCCCATATTCTGCTTCCTGCCCTTTGAATGCTGGAAAATTATACATCTATCGACAAACATCTTGACTTATGACCACATCCCTGGCCAAAAGTATGCTTCGCTCATCTTTGCAAATGTCTTGTCGTGGCCAAACTGCCCTGCCAAGCCTCCGCCGTGTTTTTCTTTTAACAGATTCTCCCTCATGGAGCAATTTGGAATGCATAGTTGATTTCCTTTGAACAACAACCCGTCCTGGATCACATACTCTATCCACTGACTTCGGTCTCTGAGAACTGGGTTCTCAGTTGCTCCATACGCTTCACTGAAATCCTGATCAGCTGCATACATGTCCTTAAGATCATCAAAGCCTAAAGTCTTGACTTTGAACTCCTGCAACAACAAACATTTCCTGCTCAAAGCATCGACCACTTTGTTAGCAGTACCCAAAATATGCTTAATTACAAATGTAAAATTTTGCATGTATTCGACCCACTTAACATGCCTCTGATTCAATTTCTCCTGTTGAGTTACATACTGCAATGCATGGTTATCACTATATAAAATAAATTCTCTCGGAATCAAATAGTGTCTCCATTTCTTCAATGCCTGTATGATGGCATAGAATTCTTTATCATATGTGGAGTATTTCTTCCTTTCCTCATTCATCTTCTCGCTGAAATATGAAATTGGTCAGTCATCTTGACTTAAGACCGCTCCTATGGAAAAGCCACTCGCATCACATTTTACTTGGAACATCTTCCTAAAATATGGCAACACCAAAACCGGTTGTTCCGTGATCTTCCGTTTCAATAGATTGAAACTCTTCTCTACCTCTTCAGTCCAATGAAAATATTTATGTCTTTTCCTGACTGTGTCCATCATCGCTGTGCTAATCCCACTGAAATTTATGATGAACTTCCTGTAGAAACTAGCCAGTCCATGAAAACTTCTCACCTCAAAAACATTTCTCGGTGATGGCCAATTTTTAATTACCTCCACCTTACCTGGATCCATCTTGAATTCATTCACCGATATGACAAATCCCAAGTAAATGAGTTCTGTCTTCATAAATGAAGATTTCCTCATGTTGATCAACAACTTCTCCTACTGTAGCTTCTTCATTACTGCAGCTAAATGCTTCAGATGTTCTACTTTTGTTTTACTGAAAATCAATATGTCATCCAGATAAACAATGACAAACTTCCCGATGAATTCCTTCAGCACTTCATTCATTAACCTCATGAAGGTACTCGACGCATTCGTCAAGCCAAACGGCATGACTAGCCATTCATACAACCCTTCGTTGGTTTTGAAGGATTTCTTCCACTCGTCGCCTTCCCTCATGCGAATCTGATGGTATCCGCTTTTCAAATCAACCTTTGAAATTTTTTTGGCTCCACTTAAACAGTCCATCAAGTCGTCCATCCGTGGCAATGGAAACCTGTACCTGATGGTTATCTTGTTAATGGCTCTGGAATCGGTGCACATTCTCCAGCCTCCATCTTTCTTTGGACTGAGTACCGTTGGAATGACACACGGACTCAAACTTTCCCTGACCAATCCCTTGTCCAACAACTCCTAGACCTGCTTCTTAACCTCCTCATTCTCCTGAGGCGTCAACCTACACACGGCCTTATTCGGTAAACTAGCCCCTGGTATGAGGTCTATATGGTGACTTACACTCCTCATCGACGACAATGAATGAGGTAATTCGTCTACCACAATGTCAACGAACTCTTCCAGCGGTTCCTGAATTTCTTCCGGAAAATCATCCACTCTTGTGCTGGTCAAAACGATTTTGGGTTTTCTGACCACAAAGAATTGTGGATCTTCCTTCTTCTTTACTTCCGTAAGAAGTTCCTTCCTACTCATGAGAAGTACAATATTTCCCTTTTCCGGTTTTACTTCTTTATCTTTAATTGGAAGTAACATATGTGTTTTCCCATTCTTCTCCAAAGTATACGTATTCATCTTTCCATCATGAACTACGTTCCTGTCATATTTCCATGGTCTGCCCAACAATAAATGACATACA
>ML805303.1:72538-115129 GCA_009831015.1 Picea engelmannii
GGACTCGGATGATCAATCGTCTCCAGTTCTAGTTTCTCCACCATCTCGGTTGAAACGAGATTATCTGTGCTACCGTTGTCCACGATAACCTTGCACACCCTGTCTTTGGTCTTGCATGCAGTTCTGAAAAGTCGGTTTCTCTGAAATGTGTCCTCCACCTCCTTCTCGGGTGTTAAGAGAACTTTACGCATCATCAATGACCTTTCGTCTTCTGTGTTTTCTGCTTCAACATCTCGCCTTTGTGCCTAGGCAATGTGAGCTTCTCCTCTGTCCTTCTTCTTATCTGGAAAATCAAAAGATTTGTGCCCATTCTTTCCACATGTGAAGCATGTAATGATTCCACCTCTGCCTCTTCCTCTACCTCTGGTACGAGGAAATTTGTTATTATCAGCATATCCTCTGCCCTGTTCTGTATGCTTCCCTCCCTGTTCAGCCTGTTGGCCTCGTTGTGAACTTCCACCTCTTTTTGTTCTTGTCTGGGGATTTTTCCACTCATCCTTGGATTTCTGGAACCTATCTTGGGCAACTGACTTACCTTTGGGATGGCTCCTACCTCAGCCTCACTGTCCTGGCTTACGGCTCAACTTCTCTTTAGCTTTCAAAGCCATTTGATACGCATCCTCCACCGTTCGAATGGTTGTCATACTCATCTCGTCTTGGATATCGTATCTCAATCCATTCATATACCTGGAAACTTTTTCATCATCGCTCTCCCGATGACCTGCCCTGATATTCAGCCTGTAGAATTCCTCAGTATACTCCTTCACTGTCATCAGCTTCTGTCTCAGGTTCTGCATCCTCTTGAACAGTGTGATTTGATAATCCCTTGGGATGAACTTTGTCTTCATCTTTGCAATTATTTGATCCCAGCTTTTAATTTTCTTCTTACCTTTGCAACGTCTTTCTGCTTGAAGCTCATCCCACCATAATGCTGCATGTCCTTTTAATCTCGTGACAACATGCCTAACCTTCTTATCTTATTTGATATCTTCGTAATCGAAATAGGTGTCAAGAGATCTAATCCAGTCTAGAATCTCTTCTGCATCCAGATTCCCTTCATAAGCTGGAATGTCCATATTTGTTTTCGAACTCATCCGGGCGATAGCCTTAATTAATCTCTCATTGGCTGCATCTTCGGCTGCAACTTCTTCTTGTTGTTCAGCTTCAACTTCGCCTTCGGAGTCACTCAGATCTCTAGCACTAGTTGTGCGTCTCTGCGTTGCCTCCATATCTTCTAGTCTCGCTCGGAGATCACGTATCTATCTCTCCATTTATGGATTCTGTGCTTGTCTCCCTCTTCTTCTTTGGTTCTCCCTATCCTTTGGATCAGGTGATTGTCTTTCTCTCCTCGATGGCATGGTGAAATTTTCTTTTCTTCTCTGCTACAGAAAGAAAAGAAGATTTTCTAAGCTCTGATACCACTCTGACGCAACCGCACCCTCAGGTACGCTGCTCACATAGGACCTTCTCCTCTCTTGGCCTGAAGAACCCAAAAATCTCTTCCAATCCCTTATCGGGACTTTCCAACACCCACAGAACTCTCCTTATGATCTCCCTACTCCAAATCAGGAAATCGAACTTCGCCAGATCGCGAGTCCTGAAGTCACAGATTCAGGACTCACAAATCCACGAATCCTGATGAAAATTCACCAACGCTTCCCTGCTTCTGTCGGGAATTTCCCTGTCAGGAAATCGGCACCTACGGTTTTGCAAATTAATTTCCCCACAGATCCCCGACTCCCAATCCACAATGGCTCCTCTCTCCACTCCTTAGCTCCTTCCGGCTAACTCCTTTCCCATGCGACCTGCTAGTCCACGAGACCACGGTCCTTTCCGCTGTCGGAGTTTCAGACTTCGCGGGATTGGAGTGTGTAGAACTTACGCTCTCAGGATCTCCGATTCTCCGATCCCCGACGCCACTTGGCGTTGAATCCTACGAGGGTTGACCCTTTGACACCTGTCCTCCCTCGGTGTATCGGAGTCCGCGAATCCGGATACCAAGAATTCCAGGACTCACAAATCCCCGATGCCACCTGTCCTTTATGTTATCACCTATGGCCCACACTTCTTTCACGATCAGGAAAACGTGTATCGCGATATCGCAATTTCAAGCGCACTTATTCACAGGACCCTCCAAGTCCCGAAACCCGATATGGATAACACCTGTCCTCCACTGTAACGCTATGACTGTGTGTCTGTCGTGTTTCAGAGTTTCGCAACTCCTCCTACAATGGTTTCCTCGTCACCGAGAATCCCGATACACCGATCCCCGATGCACGTGAGAGCTTACTCCTCCACGTCACCGCTTCCTCGTCGCCCTATCGGGTATCGCGAAATCGTGATTCCTAATGCAGCGATTTCTTCACTCCCGAAATTCACGATGAGCTAAACCCCAACTCCTTTGGATCCTCTGACATGTGTCCTGCTCTGGGATCAACAGCTAGGATCTCCTTCAGGTTTCTGAAACCCACAAGGTCTCGATTCTCTTGCCTATCAAAATCCCGATGGCTCTAATATCCCAATGCCTTCGCAAAACTTCTCCTCTATGCACTAAGGCTTAATCCGGGCGCAACTTTTACTAGGTCTGACGGCTATCGGTCTTTCATGAATCTCCCCTACAAATCCTGACCATTGATTTCCTTTCCTCCTAAGGATTTCTTCAGCTTCTTAGTCTTCTTAGAAAGAAGAACCCTTTAATCGCACTCCTTGCGGCAATCCTGCGAACGCTTCAGCTGTTAGAGCTTCCTTTGACTCTGCGCATGCCTGCGGTAGCAGTCCTCTAAAGCGTTTTTCTCAGATTCACGACTGAGACTTCCTCTTCAGCCTGCGCACTCCTTGAACAGCTTCAGCAACCCAATTTCACTTCTGGGTGAATAAGAACAATATTTAAACTACCTGAGCCTCCATCAACGCACTCCTGCGGATGGTTTCGACTGCACACCTTGCAGGAAATCCTTGCTCAGATAGAGAAACAATTGAAACTCATTCCATCTCCCCTTCAGACTTCAGTTTGAAACGTGAAATCACATGTAAATCATCTCAAAGCAAATACATAACATAAAACAAACATTCATGAGAATATCCACGTCAATACACAGAGAACAACACAAACCATGGACTTGAATCAAAGCTTTCTTCTATTAATTCAAATGTCTGTACATGGGTGTTCTTCACACAGCTCTCTGCTTGCTCTTCTTCCTGAATGCTCTATCTATTCCTGAATTATGTGGTCTCTCTCTCTCTAATGTTACAATCATACAATGAGGGTGTGTATATCCGGTTTCCCTCCTTCCATCTAAAACTGTCTAATCTAGAAATAAATCCTATCTACCTGCATTAACTAGATTAAATGCCTCCTATATACTAAGGACGAGAGTGTGTCGCTCAAGGTCCAATACAATATACAAAAGGCACTCCTTCATAAATGGTTCATTGAAGGTTTGGCGCATTATTTCCAAAAAAAATTCAAAGCAATAAGTCATGTGTTAAAAAAACACATGCGTTAGCTCCACACTTGCTTTGGTAATTGCGATGCTTCTGCATCACCCATCCAGGCTCAGTGTTGAAACCATGGCTTTGATACTAATTTGTGACTATCCCCAACCACCAATAGGTTGGGTAACATCACTCTGTCAACATACTTTTCACTCTGATACCAATTTTTAATGTCCCCAACCACGAACAGGCCGAGCAACACTACCTCAAAAAATTAACATGCTCGAGCATATATATATATATATATATATATAATGCAATTTTAACTAGACATAAACATTATTTACATACACATATTCTTGCGGAAGCGACAATAAAACATACCAATATTTAACAGATGATTTACATTCTTCTATCACACAACATAATGTAGAAATAATAGTAAAAGCATACATGCAGTGATCACAAACAAAAACCATAAATATAACAACATATATAAATACACATCATGTAACCAAACTTGGAAATGGAACTTATCTTTTAATTGAAGTACACCAACTACGTGCAGACCTTCCACGAACCTCCCAGCCTTAGACCACGCTGCTCATCACTCTCAGCAGTGGGTCACCCCTGAGATGGGACTAAAATCCATCGGGCAAGGGATTCCTAGGCTAGGCAGGGACAACAGGAACTTGCACAGTACAACATAAAGGATTTCCTCCAAGGAGCCACTTACGCCCACCACCCACAGACTCTTATTGCCCACATGCTTGTCCCACCCAAGGAGTGTACACCTTCACTGTCACACAGTCCATCGGCTACTCCACCTCCCTTGCAGGGCTTCAACAATAGGACAAATGAAATTCTTAGAGCTTTTTAGTTGCTACTGGAATCCCTCCAGTAGAAATCATTTCCTCATCACACTCTCTCACCTGGAGAGAGTTTCTCACATGCCTGGCAACCTTCTTCTTCTATCCACACTCTCTTACCTGGGAGAGTTACCCACATGCCTGACAATCTACCTCTTTAAACCATCTCTTAGGTCAACCAGGTAACCACAATAGAAAACTATGGTAAGGCAAGGGACAACTCAACAATTTACATAGGTTCATGAAGGTAAAGGGTTCAACAATGGCAGAATTGTCCGACTACATGCCTTCTCAATGCGTGAGTGAATTGGGGCAATAAATGGCTCTCTTGGTCCCAATGCTAGGAGTGAACTCCTCAAGAAAAATGGCCAGAATGGTTCATGAACCCCCAAAAATGGTGGAAATTCCCACATAAATCTGCATGCGTCCTGGGTGACACTTGGCTCTCTAGGAGCACATTCCTCTCCACTTGGAATCCTTTCCTCCTCCCAATGAAACTTAGGATAACTGGGTTTATTTCCCCAAACAATAGTAATCTAAGGAAATACATTATAATATTCCCTTAGGTTAAGCCCCCAAGCTTAGCCCCTTTTTCCTAGTCTCTTAGCCCACCTCCCTTACCCACCCTAGTGGAGCTTAGTCCCCCATACTCTTTCTTCATGGTAGGTCTACACACAATGATGTTGTTTATATTAATAATATGAATATTTACAGGCACAAAACAAGCTCTTGACCTTTAAAATCTAGGCTCTCCAGCCTAATAAACACATAATCCTACCAGCTTATAAATACTTGGCCCACCAACCTACAAAACATGTTACAATCATAATTACAACCGGGGCTCGGCCTTGGGATATTACATACCCTATGGTGCTCCTCCTGCTATCTTTATCACCTGTCATATCTAAATCAACATATCCTTGTAGAACAATGTATCAACCTACAAAACATAATGCATGAGTAGAAGTACCTCTCAAATACCTGAGAATCCACTTTATTGCCTCCCAATGTTCTTTACCTGGATTGTTCATATACCTACTCACAACTTCCACTACATGTGCAATATTTGGTCTTGTGCAAACCATCACATACATAAAGTTGCTAATTTTTGATGAATAAAGGACCCTGCACATGTATTCTATCTCCTCCCGTGTCTTGGGACACATTTCTTTGGTTAATTTGAAATGGCTGGCCAAAGGTTTACTAATTGGTTTTGCATTTTTCATTCTAAACCTCTCCAACACCTTCTCTATGTACTCACCCTAAGACAATGTCAAATTGCAATTTTTCCTATCTCTTGTTATTCTCATACCAAGGATTTTCTTTGCAGCACCCAAATCCTTCATCGCAAATGAATTAGATAATTTCTTCTTGATCACATTTATATCATGCATATTAGACCCTGCAACAAGCATGCCATCTACATACAATAGAAAGATAATATAGCTTCCATTTTCTAGCCTTTTAAAATAAACACAGTGATCAGAATGACATCTACTATAACCTTGTTCTGTCATAAACCTGTCAAATTTCAAATACCACTTCCTTGGAGCTTGCTTTAGGCCATACAAGCTCTTCTTCAACCTGCATACCAAATTTTCCTTTCCTTTGACCTCATACCCCTGTGGTTGTTGCATATAAATATCTTCCTCCAAATCCCCATGTAGAAAATTTGTTTTTACATCTAAGTGTTCAAGATGAAAATATTCTACTACCACAACACTTAAAATAGTCCTAATTGAAGTCATTTTAACAACAGGATAAAATATTTCATCAAAATCTATACCTTTCTTTTGTGGAAAACTCTTTACAACAAGTCTAGCCTTGTACCTCTTTTTTTCCTTCATGTTCTTCCTTCAACCTGTAAACCCATTTATTTTTCAATGCTCTTTTTCTTGCAGGAAACTTAACCAAGTCCCAAGTCTGGTTATTTACCAAGGAATCCATTTCCTCTTTCATTCCTTTCTCCCACTTCCTTTTAGTTTCTAGCTGATCAAATTGTGTCATTGAATGCCTCAGTTAACCTCCCATGGCTGCAATCACCACTGTGCTCCATTCCTATGGATATGAGGCATCTGAGTGGCCCCAACTTTATCAGAAAGATGTGAACTTCGCCACCATGTATCATCTCTTGGGTATAGGTGCGACTATCACTGATTTTCACATTCAAGAAAGATTTTTATGCCATCTGGGCCATCTTTGTGTTCTTGCAAGAGAGCGTGCAAAGCTGATTTGGGAATCTCACTATAGTCATATGGCAGTACATTTTGACGTGGATAAAACTGTGGTCCTTCTATAGAAACATTTTTATTGTCCAAAACTTCGACATGATGTCAGCAAGTATATCAGATCTTGCACTGCCTATGCCATTTCCAAGCTATCCATCAAGAAGCAAGTATTAGAAACCCCTCTTCCCACTCCTGAGAAGCCTTGGGAATCCATCTCAATGGATTACATGTCTCGCCTTCCATCCACCAAGAAAGGAAATGATTATGTATTTTTGTTCATTGATCAATTTTTGCAGATGGCCATCCTCACAACCTATAAGAAGAATATCATGGTGGTATATACTGCCAAGATCTTCTTCGATTGAGTGTGGGTCCATTTTGGGATACCACAAACCATCATCTTCAACTGGGACAACATGTTCGTCAACACACTTCGGTCGAGTCTTTGGTCACTGTTAGACACCAAGCTCAATAAATCCATTGCTTTCCACCCCCAAACATACGATCAAAGAGAGGTCGTCAAGCACATGATTGTGTACATCTTGCGCATGTACAACTCTAAGCATCCATGTACATGGGATGAGATTCTCCCCTATGTTTAGCACAATTACAACAAGGCTCTTAATAGCTCCACTGGCCATAACCCATTTCAAGTGGGACTGGGATTCCAACCCTTGGGTCCCATTGATGTTGCACTACCTCTTTCCACCACACAGACAAAATCTTCCCATGTTCAGTCTGAGACTGACAAAGCCACTAGATTCATTGAACGAATTAATCACATCCACTGATAGGTCCATGAGATTTTGTAGAAAGCCAATTCTAAGTACAAGCAATGCCATGATCAACATAGGGTACCACACTAGCTTCAAGTTGGAGGCAAAGTTTGGTTACATCTGCAGAAGGAGCATCTTACAAGGCCCCATCAGAAGCTCTTCCCACTTTGTTATGGGACTTAAACTATCACCAAGTTTGTGGGTAGCAATGATTTTGAGCTCAACACTCCACCCTTCCTTGGCTTGCACCTAGTGTTCAATGTGGACCTCCTTTGGCCATATTTTCCACCATTATTAGACACATCAGAGATCACTGAACAATTGACACCAACAGAGCTCAACCCTGAATGCATAGCACAAGCATCCACTGATTAGATAGTGGACACACAGGTCAAGGGCACTCACCAACAAAGGATCCAAATTTATCAGGTTGTCAAGGAAGGGAAACTCCTACACCAAGGAAAGTGGCTCACCTAGGGCCAAATTTAGCAGAAGTTTCCTCACTTGATGGGGGAATTCAATGCAATGGAGACCACTTCTTTCTAAGGGGGCGAGGAATGATACAAGTGGATATTGGTGGCCACCGACCTATTCCAACTGATTCCTCTTGACAATTTTTAGTTCAACACGCTATTCTGCACTTCTTTGTAATTGTGGGTTCTACACTTCTGGGGTTGTCTGAAGCACTACACATCTTCTAGATGGATATTGGTGGCCTCCCACCTAATCCAATTGGTTTATTTTGTATTTTTTCATGTCAACACATCTTGTTTTACTTCCAGGGCCGTTTTGGGGCCCTAAACAGTGTTTTTTTTTTCTCAACATAGTCAAATTATAGACATAGTCAAAGTTTGACAACGTAATGTGTAGCTCTCTGAAAGACCATTCCAACGAGCTATCACATGCCTAAAACAAAGGTCGTATGCAAAATTTACGACCCCGGGAAGTTGAGGTACCAACTTACCCATAGGGGCCCACATAAATTTTGGCATTTCATCTCCTAGGGTTAGGTTTTTGGATGTCTAGGGTTTTGGCATTCATGAGTAATATCAAAAAGGCATCTAGAGCCTCATTGTAATCATTTCACTGAGACAGATGTGCGTAGCAGCCCCATCTCTTCTCAGATATAGCTACCACCATTCAAGCAAGTGTTTCAGTTATGCAGTTTTACAGTTTTAGCCTATTTCATTTATTCAATAGAAGATACTGTTCTTTGGATATCTATGTTGTTCTTCATATCTTTGTGTTTATTGTATTCAATTTATTACTTAGTTCGTTCTTCCCCTAAATCTGGATCATTGAAGTTTGATGAAGTGGTCTCATCCTTGTTGTCGGAGGAGATGGAGGAGAGAACATGGAAGGACAATGCACATATTTAAGTCCTCAAGTGGGAGATCTAAGTCTAAGGGAAGATCTAAGTCTCTCGAAAATTTTGTAAAGGTATGTTGGAGATGTGGAAAACAAGGGCACTATAAGAAGCAATGTAGATCCAAAGTTGAGAAAAAGAAGGGATCTGAAGAATCTCCTTCTACAGAAGAAAATAACTCCAAGGAAGAAGGAGGGGATGTGTACTTGGCTTCTTCAAGCACACATGCAGATCATGAGGCATGGTTGGTTCACTCAGGTGCATCCTTTCATATGACTCCCCACAGGGAGTGGTTATGTGAATATGAGAGGTATGGTGGAGGTAATGTTTTCTTAGGTGATGAATCGACAACCATAATCATAGGTCGAGGAAAATTCAAGTTGAGGCTCATAGATGGAAGGATTAGAACACTACCCGGTGTTCTACACATCTCGGTATTGGCCAAAAATTTGATTTCTATAAGAAAAATGGATGATGCAAGGGTAAAAACAATATTTGAAAAGGAAACCTGTAGGATGGTTCGAGGAGAAATGGTGTTGCTGAAGGGATTTCAGTTTGGAACTCTATATAAGCTACAAGGAATCACTATTAGTGATGGATGTAACAGTTCCATTGTTCCTAATATTGGAGTTGAAGAAGAAATAACTCCTATAGTATATGGAGAAAAGGTTATGTTGTGGCATCAAAGACTAGGGCATATCAGGGAGAATGGTCTTCGACTACTACATGGTAAAGGTATGGTTGAATGTATGTCTAAATTCTCTCTAGATTTTGATTTCTGTGAACATTGTGTATATGGGAAGCACAATCGGGTAAGATTCCCCTCTGGTGTAATGAGGGTAGAAGGAATTTTACATCTAGTTCACAATGATGTGTTTGGATCTGTGTCGGTTCCATTATTCAGAAAATCTATGTAATGTCTCATTTATAGATGACTTCTCGAGGAATACTTGGATATATTTCCTCAGGAAGAAATCTGAAGTCTTTGACAATTTTAAAGAGTTTAAGGCTCTTGTTCAGAATCAAACAAAGAGAATAATTAAGGTGTTGAGGACAGATAATGGCAGAGAGTTCTGCGGGAATGAATTTGAAGTATTTTGTAACAAGTGTGGTATAGAAAGGTAGAATAATACTCCATATACACCTCAACAGAATGGAGTTGCAGAAAGGATGAAAAGGACGTTGAGGAAAAAATAAAGGTGCATGCTCAGTGGTGTCGGGTTAGGGAAAGAATTTTGGGCAGAGGCAATGCGTACTACATGTTACTTGATGTAACAACCCTAGTTAAATAATTTCTTAAGGTTTATCAAGTATAATTAATTAAATAATTAACTGTCCTAATGTATATTAGTTAAATAATGATTATTTATTAATAATATTAATTAATTAATTAGTTATTTATTGTTTAATATATGTTGATTAATTAATTAACTCATTTAATGTTTGGGTAACGAATTAAAATTTTAATAATTTTTAATTTAATTAATAGAAAACTCAACGTATGGAGGGATAAGACATTGAATGGAGGGATAAGGTGGGTGGCATTGAATGAAGGGAGGAGGTGGTGAATGGGAAGGAGGATATGAGGGGGCAGAGGCATTCGGGAGAAGGAATTTTGGAATTTTGGGGAAAGGAAGCTTTTTTTTTTTAGATTAGGGACTGTATTTTTTTGGTTTGGAGTTTGGGTGGAATGTTACAGGGGAGCATTGGTTGCTGGGAGTTTTGGGCTCGGGGGCCAGGAATCCTCACGGAATACTGGAGCTAGGGAGCCGGATAGGCTCTGTTCCTAGCTGGCAGGGAGGAAAGATTCGGTTTTGGGCAGATTTTGGGCAGAGCAGCAGCGAGGACAGACGGAGATTGGAGAAATAGCATCAGTTAGAGGTATGTATTTTCATGATTACGCTATGTTAGGTGGTTATCATCATGTTGCTGAATATGCCTATATGCTAAATAATGAAATTGCTTATACGTTGAAAGAAATTTTATGTTTAAATTTATGAATTTTATTAGGATTTGTTAAGTTAGGTTCTTACACATGGTATCAGAGCCTGGTTTCAAAAACTGAAACCTAAGGCCTTACCACCCACATAATTGTGCAAACTATTTCCTGAAACAAATCCCATCCTATAACCTAAAACCCTTGAATAAACTCAAAATAGAAATAAACAGAAATGACCTATAACCCTAAGTAGACTACCCAGAATGAACGTGAGAGTGCATGCTTCCCAGGAGAATTGAAGGAAGGTATGTGCATTAGAAAAAGAGATACTCTCCCTGGTTCTAGCCACCTGTAAGAATGACTCTTCACCTACACAGGATGAGAATTAATAAGAGTTACAGCTTGTAATATTGTAAAACAGTCATGGGTATTTATTGAAACTCTCTCTACGTTTAATGCATATTAAATAGGGTGTAGTTTAACAACTTTAATGCTATCTACTAAATAAAGAAGAGAGGACATTCAATGTAAACATTACTAAGATCTTACTTAACTTGACCTGAGCCCAGGCAGTAGGTAAACTGAATTCTTTTCCATTTATTTCTAAGAACTTGGCAGGGAACTGTGTAGCCAACTCCGATCTAAAAGTTACGCCAATTCCTAAATGGATGTAAGGGTGCATTTTTATAGTTAAATAGTCTCATTCAATTCTTACAAACAATCAACAAGCTAATTTAAGGCATTTATACAAACATTGTTTAATTTAATCGCAAAAGCTACAAAAATGAATCCTTGAAAAAAAAAAAAGAGATTACCCATATCTAAAGCATACAAATAATAATAATAATAATTATGGGTCGAGGCCCATCTCCTATTATTCTAGCATTCACTCTAAAGTAGAGGCCACATGGGAAATCAAACACACATGGTGCCGTAAGGAAAGTATACAGTCAAGATAGCGCACTTAAGTCAAACCCAAAACCTAGCGCTCAAGCGCAAAGCCACAAGTGCAAAACCACATGGAGGAGGAGCCCATGGGGGCAAGGTGAAGTGCTATGCACATTCATAGGTGTTCTACGCACCAGCATCAAGCACCCACGAGTTTTATCATGCATCAAGTATCAAGCCATGAGGAGGAGGGCTCGTGAAGGAGTTATGCACAATGCATCAAAGCGACTCCGATTTATGAAACAACAGACCAAAAAAACGATTCCTATCACCCACTGCAGAATAAGTTGCAACCTGAAGTCCAAGATGTACAAACCACAAATACCAGGAAAAGAGAAGATACCATAAGTTTGAAAAATCCCTTGTCGTTCTTCCTACCAATGCAATTATTAAGCCACCGACAGTGATGATCAAATCCATCAACACATTTGTCACATACTCGATCTAACATACAATAAGTGTATACATCAGATCTGCCCATTACTTACTGCAATCTCCAGTAGAATTGGAGTATAAAAAAAATGTCGACCTAGCTCTTAGAGTACGAACAAGAACGAGCTTATTGACCCGCTCAACCACACCACATAGTGTAGCCACAACTTCACCATTTAGGTCGGTGGTCCCATGGCCTTTGAGAATTCCCTCCTCTTGGTAGTCGAGAATGGTGTCGCTCACATTGACACAGATGGAAGAAAGGAGTATTATCAGTGTCTTGTGCGACTAATCATCAAAGCAGCTATAAAAAAAAAAAACCACAAGGGGCCCAACATGAAGAGCCAAGCCATCAAGGAAGGGCACTAGTTCATGCACAACACGTCAAACAAGTCGCAGGAAGGGCACAGAGAAAGAACGCCAAGCATAGAGGAAGAGTCATTAGGGTTTCGAGCGCATTGCTCACCTCAACGAGTCAAACAAGCCACATAAATACCAAGCCCAACGCCAAACACAAGTCATTTAACGAAGCAATAATATACAAGCCAGCACCAAACACACAGGGCACAATGAAGCAAGTAAATAGTCAAGTCAACAACTAGGCACCAATCTCACGAGACCATGCCACAAAAGAAGGAGCCTGAGATGGCATGGTTGCACAGCCAAGGGACTGCGCGACCGAACCCACAAAGCTGAGTTAAAAAAAAAAGGGGGAAGGGGCACGAGGCCTTAGCTCCCTCTGCAGATCGATGCGACCTGCAAATAAAACACAGGTCAGTTAGAACCAAAACAACATATAAACCAGCACACAAGTTATCAACTAAGAGAAGCCCAACACACAAGCACCAAGCCTAGCCACAAGGGAGAAGACCATGGTAGAACTGATTGTGCACCAACTTAGCGCGAGAACCATGAAGGTGATGTAGAGGGAATGGCCATGGCCGCCGACCATGTAGCCAGGGACAAAAAAAAATGACGGGGAAAATTAATAGGGTTAGGTTTAGATAGGGAAGGCGCTGGAGGAAGCAGGGCAAACACGTGGACTTCATACGTTCCCGCACCTTTTTTTCATTTATTTATTTTAATTATTTTGATTTCTTTTATTTATTTTTATATATAATTTATTTATTATTTTTATTTATTTATTTATTTATTATTGAAGTTTTATATATATATATATTAATTCAACATTCTTTTATTCTTTTTTAATTATCAAATTTAGATTGTAAATACTTAATTAGTTTAAAAATTCTAATTATTTAATGAAATCCCAAAAAAAAAGAGTAATAGGGTTTAAACTTTAATTGAGTTTAATCCTTAAATTAATAATAAAATTTAATTAAGCTTTAATTAAATATATGTAAATTTAGGTTTAAACTTATGTTTAATATATTTTAAATTCTATTTAAATTTAGGTTTAAACAGATATAAGTTCATTATTTTAAACATAGATTTAAATTTAGGTTTAAACATATATAGGTTTAAAACTAATGTGATTAATTCATTAGTTCTTAACAATTAATCAACATTAGGTTGAAAATCACCTCAATTAGTTTTAAACGCAAAGTATAATGACTTAGACCAAGATAAGCAGGAGGGGGCTTCATGCGCACTAGGCAGGTAAGTTAGATAAATTAGCGAGTATGGTGCAATGCTAGCGTAGCTACCAGGCAAGGGAGTCGGGAGTCAGTAGTTTCCTTAGGCAAAGACATCAAGCTTAGACACTTAAACCCTAACCTAACCACTTCCCCTAAAGAGAGTAACGTCTGTTTACAGACAAGTAAAAAAAAAAACTTATGCCTAACCCTGTTTTCTAGTTTAAGCTGCGCAAATGTGAAATGTCCTTGAACTCACCCTGACAACTTTGGTTGATGCAGATTAAATTATACAGGATGGTTAGGACTCGAGGAAATCGAGACAGAGGGGCATCATCGCAGGGACCGCTAGTGCCGCCACCACCATTGCCTGAACTAGCTCTCATAATGCGCTCTTTGGAGGCCATAAATGAGACTTTAAAGGGGCATCAACCAACAGGGATCGAAGTGGAGTCCCCACCATATGGAATGGGTAATCCATAAGCGTTGAGGGATTCAGGGGGAGGAACTCCACCCGAAGACATCACTAGAGAACTGTAGAAGATCAAACTTCTGGAGTTTGTTGGGGGTCGTTCCAGTGAACGTGCAGAAGCATGGTTGGAAGGCATGACAAGGTGTTTTTCCTTAAGAGATTATGTGTCCACTTCAAAGGCGAAGACAATGATTTTTCAGTTAAGAGACAATGCCTTGAACTGGTGGGGCAACCTAGAAAGGCAACTGCATCTTACCCTGGACACCGTATCTTGGGAACTTTTCGAGGAGAGGTTTCGAAGGAAATATCTACCAGCTTACTATGAGGAACAACAGGTGGGAGCATTTCATGCTCTAGTACAGGGAAACATGACCTTTGAAGAATATGAGATTAGGTTTATGGAATTGGTCAAATATGTTTCATACATGGATAATGACCAACGACAGGTAGAACACTTTGTCTATGGGTTAGACCCTAAGATAAGGGCCATGGTGCGGATGTGGAAACCGTCTTCAGTAGCAGAAGCTATGGAAAATGCGCGTTATGTGGAGGAACACATGAACTTAACTGGAGGTATGAGACCGAACTTTCCGCATCATCCTGGATTCGTGGGGAAGGCCCCTAGGACATTTCACAGAGGAGAGGACTCAAGGCCACCTCCATATGGTAATATAGTCGCACCAAGGATAGTAGCCACAGTGATTTCAATGGCAACGAGTGTAGCATCCCGTTCATCACCAATGATCCATGCAGGTCCACGACCATCTTAGGGAGCAACTAGTAGGGGCAGGGGTTCCAGGAGAAGGAACTCATTTCAGAGACAGTCACAGAACAATGCGGAGGTGCAATCACGTGTTACCTGTTGGGGATGTGGAGGACCCCATTACCAGCGTGACTACCCAGAGTTACAATCAGAATTTTTACATAGAGAAGGAAAGGCCCCGATGGGAAGAGCAAGTGGCAGCCACCAGATTTACGTAGCGGTTAATAATTGCCAGGAAGAACATCAATCCACGGTGGTGGAGTCATCAGGTACGCTAAATCATATCAATGTTAATATTTTATTTGATTCTGGTGCTACAAATAGTTTCATTTCACCATCTGCATTAGAAAAGAGTGGGTTGGCAGCCTACAAGCACGATGACTTTAAACAAGTCGAGATGGCTTCAGGGTAAAAACAAGCGGTAGGACCTAGCGTTGATAATTGCATAGTAGACCTGGGAGTGTGTAATACCAGGTTGAAGGTATACATTACTTCTCTTGGGGCATATGACCTAATCATTGGAATGGATTGGTTAGAAGCTCATCGAGCTTTGGTAGATTGTTTCGCAAAAAGGGTGCTTTGTGTCGACGATGAAGGAAGACTAGTAGAGATCCACGGTGTATGGAGATGAGTGTCTCTATGCTTTATCTCAACTATGAAGGTTAAGCGGTGCATGAGGCAAGGGTGTCGACTATATGTAGTGGAAGCAGTGAATGAAAGGAAGGGACCCTCCTTGGATTAGTACCCAGTATTGTCAGAATTTAAGGATGTTTTTCCAAACGAATTACCAGGGTTACCTCCTGAGAGGGAGCTTGATTTTCCTATTGAGATAAAACATGGTGCAAAACCAATTTCCAAGACTCTGTATTGGATGACAGCGCCAAAAATTTGTGAGTTGAAAATGCAGTTGAAATAGTTATTGGACTTAGGGCTAATAAGGCCCAGTGTCTCACCTTGGGGTGCACCAGTAATTTTTTTAAAGAAGAAAGATGGTTCCATACAACTGTGTATAGATTATAGGGACTTGAACCGTGCTACAGTGAAAAATAGGTACCCAGTGTCACGAATAGATGACCTCTTCGATCAGATGAAAGGAGCAGCGGTATTCTCAAAGATTGATTTGTGATCAGGGTATCACTAGTTAAGGATTAAGGAAGGCGATATTCCTAAAACTGCCTTTCGAACTCGGTTTGGACATTACGAGTTCGTCATAGTACCTTTCTGATTGACCAATGTGCCAACAGTATTCATGAGCCTCATGAACGGAGTATTCCGAAATTACTTAGACCATTTTGTACAAGTATTTCTAGATGGCATCCTCATCAATTCCAAGAATGAAAGAGAACATGAGTAACACTTGCGAGTGGTGTTGTCCTGCTTTAGAGAGAACAAATTGTATGGGAAGTTGTCAAAGTGTTCCTTCTTCCAGAGAGAAATCTGCTATTTAGGTCATATCATTTCCAGTGAAGGAATCTCTGTGGACCTAGAAAAGGTAAAGTCCATTATGGAATGGCCAATGCCGAAGAATGCCCATGAGGTTAGAAGCTTCATGGGGCTAGCAGTTTATTATCGGAGATTTGTGGAAGGATTCTCTAAAATAGCGAAACCCATCACCACTTTGCAATGCAAGGGGGTCAGGTATGAATGGACAGAAGAATGTGATAGTGCATTCATCGAGCTTAAGAGGTTACTAACTAGTGTGCCAATTATACAAGTGTCGGATATGGAAAAGGACTTCACAGTCTGCACGGATGCCTCGAAGCAAGGGCTGGGGGCCATGCTAATGCAGGATGGAGGAGTGATAGCTTATGCGTCAAGGAAGTTGAAGAAACACAAAGAGCTTTACGCTACTCATGATTTAGAGTTGGCAGTGGTAATGCTAGCTCTGAAATTTTGGAGGCACTATCTTGTGGGGTGAAACTTTGAGCTCAAAATGGACCATCAAAGTTTAAAACATCTCTTCACTCAAAGGGATCTAAATGCCAGGCAAAGGAGATAGAGTGAGTTCATGAGTGAGTACGATTTTGGTATTTCATATATCAGAGGAAAAGAGAATGTGGTCACAGATGCCTTGAGTAGAAGACCATGTGTCTTCTCCTTGGTAACCTTAAAGGTCAATCTGAGGGAACGTGTGTTGACACAACTCCAAGGAGATAGTTGGTATTTAAAGGTTACTTCAAACCTCCAGAGTGGGAGGCAATTAGATCCAAAGTATGAAGGATATAGTCTGGAAGCAGATAGACTATTGAGATATCGGGGACGGATGTACATCCTTGAATATGGGGATATTCGAAGCATCATACTGAAGGAAGCCCATAGAGCACTTTATTGTGCGCATCTAGGGGTGAAGAAAATGTACGCAGACATGAGGAAGCTCTTCTTCTGGGTAGGCATGAAACGCGATGTAGTCCATTTCATCGCTAAATTCCTATAGTGTCAACAAGTGAAAGCTGACCACCATCACCCGACAGGCCTCCTACAACCACATGATGTTCCTATGTCCAAGTGGGAAGTCATCTCTATGGATTTGTTTGTGGGGTTGCCGCTCACATCTCATAGACATAATGCCATTCTTGTGATAGTTGATAAGTTAACCAAGAGTGCTCATTTTATTCTGGTTAGAGACACTTACGATGTCACTGATGTGGAACGTGTGTTTGTAAGTGAGGTCATCCGTTTGAATGGGATACCTAAGAAGATCATTTCAGATAGGGACTCCAAATTCACTTCTAGGTTTTGGACAAGTTTGCAGTCAACGTTGGGGCTTAGTTGAACTTAAGCACATCTTATCATCCTGAAACAAATGGGCAGACTGAAAGAGTAAATCAATTCATGGAAGACATGCTTAGGATGTATGTCATGGATAATCAAACCCATTGGGAGAGGTACCTACCTTTGGTATAGTTCGCCTACAATAACAGTTTTCATAGCTCCATCGGAATGCCACCCTACGAAGCTTTGTATGGAAGGCCATGCAGAACACTATTGAGTTGGGAAAGATTAGAAGACCAAGTAACAGTCGAGCCATAATTGATTCAAGAGATGGAGGAACAAGTGAGTCAGATTAGGCATAGACTAAAGGAAGCACAGGATAGGCAGAAAAGTTATGTGGATGCACACAGGATTGACGAAAGTTATAAAGTGGGAGACCAGGTTTTCATTCGTATAAGGACTAATAAGAGTACCATACAGTTCGGGAAGGGGACAAAGTTGTCACTTCAATTTATAGGACCGTTCAGAATCCAAGAGAAAATTGGACCCGTTGCCTATCGTCTCGTACTGCCACCCCACTTGCATAAAACTCATAATGTTTTTCATGTATCTATTCTACGTCATTATGTTGCTGATGAATCACATAAACTAAATTGGAAGCTATTGTAGGTATCAGACGTGGGAACCCTCACGGTAGAACCGTTACGCATATTGGACCATAGAGTCCGACAACTCAGGAACCATCTGGTAGACCAAGTTAAGGTCCAGTGGGACAAGTATAGTCTAGGATGTGCTACTTGGGAGGATGCCGAGAAACTACGACGATAATATCCCTCACTTTTTTGACCACCTCAAGAATATGTTTCTCGAAGGTTGGGTGTATGTAACACCACCTTTTGACTTAGACAGCTAGGATTACCTAAGGCCTAAACACCTTTATTTTCTATTTACAGTGAAACTATTAAATGATACACTTGAACTTTTAAGACGTATGAACCTTTATGAATGTTTAAATGCATTTGAATAATGATGGATATGATGCAATATATTGTGAGAATGTAATTTTTTTATGAATGTTTAAATGTATTTGGATAATGATGGATATGATGCAATATATTGTGAGAATGTAAAATTTTATGAATGTTTAAATGTATTTGGATAATGTTGGATATGATGCAATCTATTATGTGAATGATAATTCTATGAATGGGTAACGTTAATTGAATTATGGGATATTATGAGATCTATTTCTAACTTGAAAACTTGATGTTAAAGTTGTTGGTACGGGGATACCAAATTGAGATTTTAGTTATATGCAACTACATGATAATAATGCATAGATGCATATGAGTTTGTGTTACAGACTAATCTGCAGGTCATTGGGCTATGAAATAGCCAAGGGATAATGATAATTAAAGTGGATGTCGTGACCACTGACCGAGAAACAATATGGTATGAATATTTGTATGTGAAATTATATTGGTTTGGATGCATTTCTATGATATGTGGATCAGTGTAGGATTTCAGGTGGTGAGACTGCCCAAAACTGAATAGATGATGACAAAACTCCTAGCAACACGGTGCCACTGTATATTCCATTGTAGGGTGTGGACCCTAGTCCTATTAGGAGGGGTGGAGGAATTTCCCACCGTGTATCCTCTGAAACCTGGAGTCATGGGAGGACGGTGTTAGCTCACGCTCCCCTAAACGTGTGATGATGACTGTCAGTTGCCTGCTGGGGAAGCTCAGTCAAGATAGTGACACTTCCGCTTACGGGTTCTATTTGGGGTTAGGTCAATATAGTTGACGCTCCAATATAGTCCAATAGAGGAAGAATAGGAATGGAAGATGGAAGTAAGTTAGGGAGGAAGGATGAGTAGAAATAGTTGCGAGTGTATGAAGATTTGTCTTATG
This sequence comes from Picea engelmannii, assembly GCA_009831015.1. Taxonomy (NCBI): domain Eukaryota; kingdom Viridiplantae; phylum Streptophyta; class Pinopsida; order Pinales; family Pinaceae; genus Picea; species Picea engelmannii. The sequence continues at coordinate 91,988 of ML805303.1, forward strand.
GTGGAATTTATTGTTTTTCCTTCTGAAAAGAAAATGGATATATATGAATATTCATAATTATGTAACTAAACTACAATTGTCTAAATAACATTGTTGAGCTAGATAATTGTAATTAAAGGATTTCACAAACATTTGATTGATTTATTGTCTTTTATAAAATGAATAGTCTTGTTGAATGGATTGGATGAATATGGAAATTACTATAGAGATGATAGTTATTGTTATTAGTACATGAACGAGACTTGTATGTAGTAGCTACACATGCATTTCTTGCACATGTACACTAGTATGTATGAGTTTTCTTGGCTTACTTACTAATAATGTCAATTATTTGTTATGAATGTGTGAACCGTGTTTCTTTTCCCTTGTATCATAAAATACTTTAACTTTGGGACGAAGTTTCCTGAAGGGTGGGTGTATGTAACAACCCTAGTTAAATAATTGCTTAAGGTTTATCAAGTATAATTAATTATATAATTAACTATCCTAATGTATATTAATTAAATAATGATTATTTATTAATAATATTAATTAATTAGTTATTTATTGTTTAATATATGTTGATTATTTAATTAGTTAACTCATTTAATGTTTGGGTAATGAATTAAAAGTTTAATAATTTTTAATTTAATTAATAGAAAACTTAATGTATGGAGGAATAAGGCATTGAATGGAGGGATAAGGCATTAAATGGAGGGATACGGTGGGTGGCATTGAATGAAGGGAGGAGGCGGTGAATGGGAAGGAGGATATGAGGGGGCAGAGGCATTCGAGAGAAGGACTTTTGGAATTTTGGGGAAATGAAGCTTTTTTTTTTTAGATTAGGGACTGTATTTTCTGGTTTGGAGTTTGGGTGGACTGTTATAGGGGAGCATCGATTGCTAGGATTTTTGGGCTCGGGGGCCAGGAATCCTCATGGAATCCTGGAGCTAGGGAGTTAGATAGGCTCTGTTCCTAGCTGGCAGGGAGGAAAGATTCGATTTTGGGCAGAGTTTGGGTAGAGTAGCAGCGAGGTCAGATGGAAATTGGACAAATAACATCAGTCAGAGGTATGTATTTTCATGATTACACTATGTTAGGTGGTTATCATCATGCTGCTAAATATGCTTATATGCTAAATAATGAAATTTCTTATACGTTAAAAGAAATTTTATGTTTAAATTTATGAATTTTATTAGGCTTTGTTAAATTAGGTTCTTACATTTGTTTAACAGATCACCCTCATCAGTGCTGGATGAAAAGACTCCACAAGAGGTATGGGCTAGTAAGAAACATTCTCTCACACATCTCCAGGTATTTAGTTGTGAGGCATATCTTCATGTTCTAAAGGAAAACAAGAGTAAGCTAGATAAGAAGGCTAAAAAGTGTATCTCTATTCGGTATAAAGATGGTCGCAAAGGTTATAATATTTGGAACCCAGAAACTAAGAAGGTTGTGTATAACCGAGATGTGGTATTTAGAGAAATGAAGGAGGTTGTTAAACAAGAATTCCTACCAAGTAAGAAAGAACCAGAGAAAATAGGGTTTGATTTAAAGGATGATGAGTCAGACTCTACAGAGGAACATGAATAATAAGAAGAAGATCCTCATACTCTAGTATTGCGGAGAATGGATCGAGAAAGAAGGATACCAGAAAGGTATACTCCATCGGATTTCCATTCAACTTTTTCTTTTTTCTATTACTAATGATGATCCTAGAACTGTCAGGGAGGCAGTGGATTCAGAAGATGGAAATCTCTAGAAAAAGGCCATGGATAAAGAAATGCCAGCCTTGGATAAGAATGAGGCTTGGGATCTAGTGGAGTTGTTTACTGGAAGAAATCCCATTGGCAACAAATGGCTATTTAAAAATAAGATGAATGCAGAAGGAAAGGTGGAGAAATACAAAGCTCGGTTAGTAGAAAATGGTTATTCCAAGGTTGAGGGAATTGATTTTGGTGAGATTTTTTTCCCTGTTTCCAAGTTAACTTCTATAATATTTATGTTATCTGTTGTTGTTGAATTTGATTTTGAAGTAGAATAGATGGATGTGAAGACAAAATTCCTACATGGGGATCTGGAAGAAGAAATCTATATGAAGCAGCCATAAGGCTTTATTGTGAAGGGAAAGAAGGAGCTGGTATGCAAGCTGAAAAAGTTCCTGTATGGTTTAAAACAATCACCAAGGATGTAGTATCAAAAATTTGATACTTATATGTTGGGACTTGGCTTCACAAGAAGCAAAGAGGATCACTGTGTGTATTTTAAATTAATTGGTGGTCATTTGATTTATTTGGTCTTGTATGTGGATGACATGTTATTGTTAGGAAACAACAAGGAGATTATCTAGGATGTGAAAAATAAGTTGTCCTCTAAATTTGACATGAAGGATATTGGTGCTTCAAATTTCATTTTGGGCATGGAAATTAAAAGAGATAAGAAAAAGAGGAAACTCTGGTTAAATCAGAAAAAATATGTCGAGACAATATTGTTGAGGTTTAATATGAAGGAATGTAAATTGGTCAAGGTCCCTATTCCTATTGGTGTAAAGTTAGCTGCGGATCAATGTCCCAAGACACAGGAAGAGGAGGAGGACATATATTGTGTTCCATATGTGAGTGAAGCTGGTAGTTTGATGTATGCAATGGTCTATACTAGACCGAACATTGCACATGCAATGGGAGTTTTGAGTAGGTATATGTCAAAACTAGGGAAGGAACATTGGACAATAGTAAAAAGAGTTTTCAGGTATTTGCATGGCACTGCTAGTTATGGATTGTGCTACCAATGAAGACCAGGATTGGACGTAGTGTTGGACATGCATGGATTTGTGGATGTAGGCTAGGCTGGATATCTAGATCGTAGGAGATCTACAAGTGAGTATGTGTTTAAACTGTTTGGAGGAGCAATCTGTTGGATGAGAAAAAGACAAGCAAAACTGACACTTTCAACTACAAAATCTGAATACATGGCAGCCACTCATGCAAGTAAGGAAGCAATATGGTTACAAAGATTGTGTTAAGGTATTGTGTTGGTACAACAAGATGTAAGGATAGATTGTGATAGTCAGAGTGCAATTTTTCTGGCGAAGAACCCGACTTATCATTTAAAGACAAAGCATATTGATATTCAATATCACTTTGTGAGAGACATGGTTGAAGAAAAGAAAGTGATGTTGATGAAGGTGGACACTTTGAAGAATTTTGTAGATTCATTAACAAAATCTGTGAGCACTGAGAAGTTCTCTTGGTGTAGAGGATCCATGGGTTGCCTTGGATTGTTGACTATGTAACTTTGTAACCCACTATATGCAAAGAAAACAATAAGTGAGAGAATGTTGGGTATGTGTTATATTCTTTGCACGACTAGCTCTAGTGTCTTCTATGTTGCGTTGGGCATGCAGGGGAGTTTGAGGGGAGAGATAGCACCCCTACGTGGAGGTTTGGGAGTAGCGCCCTCAAGATTTTTTTTTTCCTTAGGAAACATGTCGCATTTTGCCTCATTTTTTGTGTCGCCTTGATTTTCATGTCCATTGTTGGGCAATGTTTTCATCACATGGTTTTTGCCAATGATTATCTATTTTCGGTCAAGGAATTAGGTTTGTTGACTAATCCAGGTCATTGGGTTATGGTTTTGGATGCCGCTGGATCCTATATGTATATTGTATTGTAAACAATGTATCACTATGAATGAATATAGAATATGCTGATTTTCCCGATTTGGGTTTCCAGGGGAAAAATCTCTGTGTAATATATGTAATTTCCATTGTATCTTTTCTGTTCTTTTATTGAAAATTTATTTATTGTACAAGGTTAAAATCTACATAAAACCTACCTAAAAACTTTCATATTGAATTATCTTATACTTTTTTATATCACATTAAAGCTAGGATTCTCAAAGGAGGATTACTATACCATAACTGATGTCATTTGTTGCAAACATTTTTTGTTCTTTTTTTATTATTACATAAATGTCATGCTTGAGCCCAAGACACACATATTAGTGTAGTAAAATCATATGAAAATTATTTTAACCTACCCAATAAGTCACATTACCCATAAGAATTGTACCTCCATGAACCTAATTTTTGCCCATGTCTTTACATTTGTGTTATATATATATATATAGAATTGATTTTTCTACTAAATAGTTTTTTCGAGGGAGGGAAGGAATCTTAATTTGAATATGTCTCTATGGTTGAAATGAAGGGAAAAGATATATTTAATATTAAAAAAAATAAAAATTCTATATATATAGCTTCTTGGTTAAGAGCTTGTTTTATTTATATGTAAGGAAATATGTTTGTCCCTTCTCAACCATAGAGAGTTATTTCAGATGACATAGTTTTCCTTATATAACAGTGACAAATCAACGGTCAAGCGAAGGACATAGGAAACTCGCTCTGTCCTGGCTCCAAATAAAACCCATAACTTGGCTCCAGCGTCATCCGTCCTTCCAAATCCATGTCCGATCTAAACTCGCGGGAGGTGTAAATGGTCGCGCGAGGGAGCCTCGCCTTCGTATGATCCCTGCTATGGCCATCCCCCATTGTTAATGCTAATGCTTGGGTGGCGGCCATCCGCAATTAAACCAGCACTTAGTGCGTGTCCCGGTGTCACCGACTCTGTGTGTCATGTCACCCCATCCGAGGCTACTAATTAACAACTGAATTATAATAAATTTCAAATTGTGTTATTATGCCAAAGGCATATCTTAGAGAGAGATTTTCACCAAACACCTGTCCACTGGTTGATAGGTTTTGGAAAACAACCTTCTTTATCCAAATAACAAATAATTGTTAAGCAATACCACTATATATATATAATTCACCTTCTCTGTCACCCACTATCTATCAGTGGTCAGTCATACATAAATTAACAACTCAACTCCTTGCTTTGATGTAGTGCCTTACCACCGCCACTGCCTTACCACTACTACCGCCTTTCCACCGCCTTATTCTATAGGAAGGGCCTGACAACCACAATTAAAGGCCAGGAGAAGCGACGACTATTTTTGTTTTGTCCCTGCTGCTCGCAACACTTCTATTTGGTAATCCTCGACTCTTATGTTACCTATGTTTCAATTAAATTGGAAATGGCAATAGATTAACAAGAGAAACTTGGATGTGTGTTGAAAATTCTAGTGCGATGGTTTTCACGCTGGTTAACAAATGCAGGGAAACTATGTGGATGGGCATTCTTTCGAATATCATGAACCAAAATGGGGGTTTCTCCCTCTAGGTCGGACACTTCCAGATGGTGAACCCTCTGGGTGGTCTGGTAGGATCTGGGGATGAATGGGCCTCCTTCACCAAAAATCACACAGTCCACCTTTACTACGACATTCTCCACTCACGGCACAAGGAAGTTGAAGTGCTTCGAGACGACACAACATCGTCCTAAAGCCTTTATGTCGGCTACTTTGTTGAAAATAAGCAGTAGAAGCAAGTCAGGGATTCGATCCAGGTGATCAATAGACAGCATCTGAGACGAGCACACTGAAATGACAACCCTGCTGATATTTTGTTTTTCCCACTTGATATCTAGCAGGTACGGTTGCTTCGTTTCAAATATTAAACTTTAATCAACTAGCCAAAGATTTGACAACGAAAGGAGGTAGTGGAAGGAAGAAGGAAGGAGCGTGCGGTCCATCTAGAATTTTATATATTAAAGGAGGTAGTGGAAGGAAGAAGGAAGGAGCATGCATGAGTGGCTAGTGGCGCTGGCTGCTGCAAGGCAAGCGGAAGTCGCAATTGGAGGTGTATGAGTTGGAATGAATGTCATGACTGAATACAAATACAAGTGATGATTTGGCCTTCACAGATGAAAATTATTTTACAAATCCCAAGGCAAGGAATTTCCTTCTGTCATTCCATTTATGTGGTTGTACTTGTAAACTATTGATCATGCACACTTAGTTCCTGAGATGTTTCCTCTCCCTTCTTGAGATGTTTCCTCTCCCTCCCCCTCTCTGATATATGACTTCCCCAATTCCCTACACAGTACCCACTGACCTTTGGGGTTGTATGCGCTGGAACGAGTGCCACGATCAAATAGCCCATATTTTCACTCACAAATTATGAGTTGGATTCCATGATTACAAATTATTTTACAAAGCCCAAGGAACAGAACTGGCTTCAATCATTCAATCTCTGTAGTTGTAGACCATCGATCATTAGATGTTTCCTCCCTTCATGAGATATGCCTTCCCCAATTCACTGCCATCTATATAAAATTCAAAGCCCCCTTTCCCTCCCTTCAGGAGATACACTGCCATCTATATAAAAAATCAAACCCAAATCCATCATTCACAGTCCTCTCTTCCTCTCCTTGCAATTGCATTTCAACCTAATCCATTCTTCTCCATCATCTTCACCCGTCTCCCGTTAATGATAATCATGGACATGAACACGCCCCTCCTCTTGCAAGTATCATCATGATTGTTTCTAAAAATTTCTACAATGACTTAAACATCACATGGGGCAATGATCATGCTCAAATCCTTGACAATGGAAACCAATTGTAGCTTACTCTTGACCACACTTCAGGTACATGCATTTATTTATTTGGTAATTTTTTTTCCCTTTATGTACACTTATTCTATTTTGTAGACATCTGATTCCCTCCTTTCCTTGATGACAGGTTGTGGTGTCAATCCAAAGAAGAGTGTTTGTTCACCAAGATTGATATGCAAATCAAGTTGGTACCTGGAAACTCTGCAGGCACAATCACTACCTAATATGTATGTATTATTAATTAACTCTACCTTATCCTATTGAATTACCTTCATTCATTATGAAGATAAGCTGTATCTTTTTCTTCTTTTGCTGTGATATGTTAACATGTTTTTGTTGTTATGGTCCCTTGTAGTTATCATCTCAAGGCCCCAAACATGATGAAATAGACTTCGAATTTTTGGGGAACCTCACAGGAGATCCCTATATCATGCACACGAATGTCTTCGTTCAGGGCCTTGGTAATCACGAGCAACAATTCTACTTGTGTTTCGATCCAACTCTGGATTTCCACAGTTACTCAATGATATAGACACTAAACCAAATCATGTATGTACTTTCATTACACTAAATTCATTCATCCCATCCAAAACAATATCTCAAACTAACATAAATACATGTTTGTTATTCATATTTTCTATAGATGGGACTCTCGTTCGAGTGTTCAATAATAAGGATACAAAGTTGGGTAAAAATTATCTTTATCTGAAGAGCCAAGCAATGAGTCTATACTCCAGACTTTGGAATGAAGATGATTGGGCAACCAAAGGTGGCCTTGTCAAGACTGACTGGACTAAAGCCCCCTTTGTTTCATACTTCACCAACTTCAATGTTGTTACTTCTTCTTCTAACTTTGCTACACAAGAGATTTTGGACTTGAACGAAGAGCAAAAACTCCAATGGGTGTGAGAGAATTATATGATCTATGATTACTGTGCAGACACAAAGAGGTTCCCCCAGGGGCTGCCTCTAGAATGTAAATGAGCCTTCAACTTCATGAATTCTCCATACCCTTCCCTTCCAGCCATTTCTCCAGGGGCTGCCTCCAGAATGCAAATGAGCCTTCAACTCCATGAATTCTCCATACCATGTCCTTCCAACCATTCTTATTGTGTTCTATTACATCCATTTTTTCATTCTTTTTTCTACAAATATTAATACATATTTCTACATACACATGAATGTAAGGTAATGAGTGGATAATCCCTTCTGGTTATTGGTATACAAAATCAAGAATTCTTTGTATCTTTCAATGGCTACGATCTCTTGTCTTTTCATTTCTTTTTGGTATCTGTTCCTTTTCTCAACATTATTGGGTTATGATTTCATAGTGGAAATGGTTGGAAAAAAAATTATAGATCTAAATTGAATTTATATTTTTGAATTATGAAACTTCCAATTCTCCTGCCCTCCAAGAGAACAAAGGACTGTCTTCCTTGGAAAATATTGGTGGGGTGCTTTAATTTTCAAACAGATGATCTTCAAATTAACTTTACCTTTAAATTATAATAATATTATCCACACTGTCGCATTGCAGGAGTTGCACATTGTCGCGCACAAGGAGTGTTTATGAGAAGGATCATTATGGTCACCATGAAGGCTGTGTATTCCATTGAGAGTGGTCATCGGTTCCGACCCTTTGCATCTTCATTATTCTTCTCTTCGTGAAAATATGGGGAGATCTGTGTGTTGTGAGAAAGCTCATACTAACAAAGGGGCATGGACTAAACAAGAAGATGGTCACCTCATCACTCACCTTCGAGCCCATGGGGAAGGGAGCTAACATTCTCTTCCAAGGCCACGGGTTGCTTTCCCATGCTCTTTCAATGGAACAAAGGGGCCTGGACTAAAAAAGAAGACGATCACCTCATTGATCACCTTCAAGCCCACGGGGAAGGGAGTTGGCATTCTCTTCCAAGGCCGTAGGTTGCTTGCATGTGCTCTTTCAATGGAATCAATAAATGCTTGTAAATTGATTTAAGAGATTATATGAAATGTTTCTTGATATTCTAATTGTAGGGATGTTGAGATGCAGAAAGAGATGCAAGCTCTGATGGATAAAGGGGTTTGGCATTCTCTTTCCAAGGTCACAGGTTGCTTGCATGTGCTCTTCTTATTCAATGGAATCAATAGTTCCTTGTAAATTGATTTCAGAGATTATATGTAATGTTTCTTGATCTTTCGATTATAGGGCTGCTGAGATGCAAAAAGAGATGTAGGCTCCGATGGATTCCCTTATCTATAGAGACATATTAAACCTAGATCTGTCATGAAAATCTCACTTTTGAAGTTCTAGTTATAGATCATAATGATATTAATCAATCCGTGAAATTGTACAGGTGGTCTCTTATTACGTGCAGATTTCCTGGGCGAACGATCAACTGGATAAAGAACTACTGGAACACCCACATCAAAAGAAATTTTTTGAGCAAGGGACACGACCTCTAGACCCATCGTCCCCTCGATTAACTCAATAATACTCACGTCTCTTTACCTGCTCCTAACCATGAAATTTCGGCATTCCAAAACCCTACAACATCGGAGATAACAGACTTGTTCCAACACCACCGATTGGAAAGTTTGCCTATTGAGCTGGTAGCTTGGAACATGGAAGAACATCCTGACCTCAATCTCAATTTGTGTATCTGTTTGTCGTCTAATTTGGCCCCGACCGTAAACAAATCTTTGAGTGTCGATAGAATAGTGGGTTCAAATTCTAATTCTATCCACTGACTGTGCAGCGGTGTAGAAGGAAGGTGAAGACGACGATGCAACAGATGTAGAGGCGGTAACCTCAGAGAATGAAGAAAGGTAATATCTTTAATGAATGTCAGATTTTGTTCTATATACTACTCTGACCACTCAATAAACTGTAAGCGATATACATTGTGCAACCATATAGCCTGAGCGAGCTACTATTCGGACTTTTTCCAGAAGAAGTTTGTCTTCTCCACTCCTTGAAATACTTAGATTTGAGAGCGTGCTCAAGAATGATGTCACTACCCAATTCCTTTAGATGGAAAACTACAGGGGGGTGGGAGGGTAGTGGAATCATTGTTGTTGCTACAATGATTGAAAGAAGCCCCCTTGATATAAAAAAGAAAGCAGAAGAATGCAGTTTTACAAATTATTTAACAACTAAAGTCCTGGCCATAGTGCTCAGTAAAAGCTACATATCTTACTCTTTGATGGGCCTGTGAGATTTACATTAAATTATTAAAATGTTACTATTATTTCAGTGTATTGCAAGAACAATATGAGAGCTTGACCTTTCTGTGCGGATAGAGAAGACTAAATATGCATAAAAGGTTTTTGCATGAACTATACAATCTTGTTCTTGCTTTACTATTTATCCACGAACTATTTTCAATTAGTCCAGATGGATAATTAAATGTGTTTATTGAAAATCCTCAGATGAACAACCAAATGTTTTTATTCAAAAAGATTCTTTTAAGATGAGTTCTATAAAATTTATCTGCTTCCTTAGTATAACACATTTGCATTCCAATGGACGTTAATAAAAATTACATGTCTATTTTGTTCTCTCTTTTATAGTTCTGTTCTCTTTTTTATTAATAAATTTATAAAAGCATTCAAATTGATAATGGTAAATATGAAAACATAAATTTATTTTTCTAGATAGTGTAATAATTACATGAGACTTATGTTTCGAGAAATGAGAAATTAGAAATGGAATTCCTTAAGTCTTATACTAGAAATGTTTTTTTCACGTTTTATACAAGAAAAGCTTTGGGGTTTTTAAGATTTTTTTAATATATATCTTGATAAATTAGAAATGAAATGCTGAAATTCTCAAGATTTATAACATAAATGTTTTTCTCAAGTTTTGTACAAGATATGTTTTGGGGTTTTTAATATTTTTTTAATATATATCTTAAGAAAGTAACTCCATGGTACCTTTCTTTGTTCCCTATAAAATGGAAAGAAGAGTGTCACAAGGTATATATATATTTAAAAAGTAACTCTAAACATGGTACTTTTCTATGTTCCCTATAGAATGGAAGGAAGAGTGTCCACAAGGTTTAAAGAAAGTTTGTTTTTCTAAGTTTTGTACAATAATTGTTTTGGGGTTTTTAAGATTTTTTTTAATATATATGTTTAAAAAGTAAGTCCAAACATGGTACGCTTCTCTGTTCCTGTAGAATGTAGAATGTTTCTATGTTCCGTGTAGAATGGAAAGAAGAGTGTCCACAAAGTTTAAAGACTTTATTTAGAGAAACTAAGTTCTTAATATGTACTTGAGAAGACCATTGTTCCCTTTACCATGGAATTAAAGGTGCAACTAAGTTACATAGAAGTAACTGAAAACACCAAGGCATGAAAACCAAGATTGTTGCACCTTGTCCAACTCTACTATGGGGTGCAGAGTCATACTTGATGAAGCTCCTCTCAAATCTTGAATCTCTTCTCAAATCTCCAACATTTAAACTCCACTCTTCAGGCGAGGATCCAAAGAGTCCAATATTGGCTTCCAACTTCTAAAACCTTGCCTGTCACACACACACACAATACAATGTAGGGACAAAATTATCTCAAACATTGGAGCTGGTCTCTTGTATTTTTTCACAAGATAATAATTATATCTTCATGGCTTTATAAAACTATGTCAACATGGTTTAAAGTTACAAACTTACTGTAACACTCATCTATTTTTTTTCTCTTTTCATTGATGATGTTTATCTGATATGGCCTATATTTCTAGAAAGGACTAACTGTTTCATAAATAAATGGGAAAGTTTCACAAAACTAATAGAAAATGTGTAATAGAACAGAGTATTTTTACAAGAAAAATAACAAACCAGTTCCTTCTCTCTTCAGTAAGCCAGGCTCATTGGTTGTTTGTTCGCTCTTGTTTTATGTTTTTGGTCACTTGTTATGGAATAAGACATATGGTATTTTCTTTCAAGTTGAATATTATGGGTTGTGTTCTTTCATGGTATCAGATCTTTTTACCTTGTGTTAGATTTACAGATTTAAAGGTTGATTCTGGCTGTTGTAGTACAATTGCTGATGTTTTATTTGTCCATGAAGCTTTTAATCTTTTGGATAAGCCTTAAGGTGTCACGATTCCTTGGTTAGAGTTAAAGGCTTGGATCCTTGTTTCAGTTGGCTAGAGTTGAATGTGAAGAGTATTAGCTCCGAGCCTCCCTATTTTACCATAATCCTATTTTGGTTATCTGGAAGTGAAAACTTGACCATCTTTAATAAAAGTGAGGTTTGAATATTGTTGTAAGTAAATAATATTTGATAAAATTGGGGTTCAAATATTGTTGGGAGAAAATAATATTTGGAGGATTATTAAGAAAGATGTTGATGATAGGTTAAATTTTTGTAAGGGCAAGCCAAGTGGCATGAACAATAGGATTGTAACTAAGAATTTAAATGAAGATTTGTTGATAAGATAACCCAATAGAGTTGTGGAAACAATTAGAGAATGATTAAAAATATGCAAATGTTTATCATGTGTTTAGCAAAGGTCTTAATGCAAATATACAACTTAATCCTAATGTGATGCATTAACATTGTGGACAATTTGGCAATACCCAACATGAGAGCACTTGAGGTTCTGTACAAATAAGAAGAAGTTGTAAACAAGAAGAGTTTGAGCATAAGGAATTACAGGAGCTTCAAAGAGCACATATGGGTCACAACCTCGAACTGGTCATTGGGGGAATGTGAAGATGGGTCAAGTCTATATACTAAAGAATTGAAACCTTTATGTGGTACTCTCGATGAATAGATGATGAGCAAGGGAGATGATACTGCAGAAAGGGAGAGGTTGTGTGGAAATCGAAAGGATGAAAAAATGAGTCATCGTTAGAGAAAATGAGTTATTTCCAGGAGGAAGAGTGGAAAGGGAAGTTAGAGGGAGTGTTATAAATGATCATATCTTCATTTTAAATTTAGATATAATAGACATCAAGAGGCATAAAAAGAAACATATAGATTTAATTCATTAATTTAGCATAAATTTATTTTAACCTTGAATATAAGAAACACTTGCACTTGAATAGACTTAATTTATTTTAATTTAGCATAGATTCATTTTAACCTTGAATATAACAAGTACCAAAAATAATGATGCATTTTAACCTTGATACAGCATAGATTTATTTTAACCTTCATTATAACAAGCACTTGAATAGACTAATTCATTTAAATGTAGCATAGATTAAGAAACATACAGACTTAATTCATTTTAATTTAGCATAGCTTTATTTTAACCTTGAATACTTGAATAAACTTAATTCATTTTAATTTAGCATAGATTAAGAAACATACAGACTTAATTCATTTTAATTTAGCATAAATTTATTTTAACATTGAATATATCAATAACAAGCACTTGAATATAACAAGTACCAAAAATAATGATGCATTTTAACTTTGAATATAACAAGCACAAAAAAGAATAATAAAAAAATAATGCATTTTAACCTTAAATGTAACAAGCACAAAAAATAATAATAATAAAATAATGTATTTTAACCTTGAATATAACAAGTACCAAAAAACACGATGCATTTTAACCTTGAATATAACAAGCACAAAAAAGAAAAAGAATAATAAAAAAATAGCATAAATTTATTTTAACTTTCAATATAACTAAAAAAAATAGACTTAATACAAAATAATATAAATTCATTTTAACTTTCAATATAAAAATAAAAAAAAATTAAAAATAAAAATTAAAAAAAGATGAGGTTGAAAAGAATAAAAGAATAAAAATAAAAAAAAGATTTGATATTTTTGAGGTTGAAAAGAATAAAAAAATAAAAATAAAAAATTAGAATTAATTTTTTTGAGGTTGAAAAGATGCTTATTTTATTATAAATTATAAAGTTCTATATTATTAAGATGTTTTTTTTGGGTTTTACTTTCTTTAGAATATTTTGGGACAACCATTCTCTCCAAGAAACCCCTTCAAAACCCCTTAGCTTAGCAAGTGTTGCTACACCAGGCTTGGTTCCTTTAAAAGCCCTTAGCTTAGCAAATATAATTACAACAAACTTAGTTTTGTGTGGAATTATTGGAGAACATTTCAAAATCTTCTATGAATCAAACATCTTCCAAACATACTTGAAACTTCAACTGCCTAAATCAATTATGGTTCATGTGTGGAGAATGTTAAAAATGTTAAATAACATACTAAAGTTCAAAATATAGTCAGAAGATGAAACAAAAAAGAATCCAACTAACCATGTTAGTCGGAAACTGAAACAAAAAAGCACCGAGCTAACCATGTCTGCAAATGAATTTCATTATTATTATAATATCAATACTCATTATTATTTACAGAACATAATGTATATCCCTCACGTGGAGCGGAATCCAATGGAATTAGAGGCTCGATTTCTAGAAGGCTTTTTGGATCACCCACGAATCCACGATAAAAGCATGAATCACGGACTTTGTAAAAGGTCCGCTGTGCGACACAACGTTGCAAATTTATTAGGTTGCAGTACAGATTACGAGATGTAAGATTCTGCATATCCATCCTGAAAATTCCCCTTCAAAAAATGCTATCCGCATAAATCCCTACTGAGCACTGAGTAGGGATATGTATGTTGTTTTTGGTTTACAAATTCTCTTATTCAATATTGACATTAAAATTAAAAATCATAGCATTCTAAAACTCATTGTGAGACTATTTCATTCATATGTATGTGAGAGAATTTTAAGATATGGTTCTTATAATTACTTCATTGTTTATGCCAATGGAATAGTTACAACCACCACCATTTAAGTCATTTTAGTTCATATGCAAATCATTCTAGTTTATAGCTTTTATTGAAGTATAGATAGGTAGGACTAGGGTGGGAGTTTTAGGTTAAAACTAAATGTTTTGTAATTTTGAAAAGGATGTCATTAAAGTTTATTAATAAAATTGTAAATGATTAATAATTTTAATAAAATAAAATATAAGTTATTTTTTTAGTTATTATATTCATGGTATGATTAAATAAATTGGAAACATTTTTTTTTATATATTATTTTTTATTTTTATTTATTAGTAATTAGTAATGTTGTATTTGGATGGTGTGATGATGAGTGGGGCCATGGACGCATAGTGTCCATTTTGGCCACCACTCCACCATGTAGTAAAGGGTCATCAAAGTTAGTGTGGAGAGGTCACATTCCGGGTACCCCCCAATCCAATTGTTGAAATCATGTGGTTATCCGACTTCATAGATATGCGGTACAAAGTAGGCACGAGTAGGTTATTGATATGGCAATGTGCCATGAAGTAACAATGTATATGGAAAAAGAGGTTTGATTATGTTTTGATAAGGCGAGGTCTCAGTGCTGCTAGGGAATGATGAAAACTCAATTAGAATTTGAGCTTGTTCTTTGCTGGTTTGAATGTGAGGCTCTAGCTGGTCTGAGTTTGAGTCGTAGAGTGGGAAGGATCTGTCCATATAGATGACCATGGTGCGCAGGAGGGAGGTCGGCCCTACAAGATTTTTGTAATCTATCTTGGAATGAATTTCCTCTGTCCCATGTGTTGTGTGCTCTATGGGTGGCCTGGCCTTTAAGAGTTGTCCTAGGTTATAATCCAAGGTTCTAGAAGGGAGATTGGGGCTAGGTAGGGAGGTTTTGTTGGTTCTTCTCCTGTGTCTCTTAATTCCTGTAATTTCCCAGATTTTGCTCAACATCTGGTTTTGGTTCGATTTGTTTCATGGTCTCAAGTGGCATCGGCTTGAGGGATTCATAATGGCTCACGGTGATGGCAGGGGGGTAGTGTTTAGAAGAATAAAGGAAAGGGGGAGCAAGCAAGGATTTTTCTTCATGTGACCCCAACATCTTCACTAGAGCAGAGAGAGAAGCAAGTAATGTGGAGTTGATGTTCAAAGAAATTTTTTAAGTCAAGGCCAAGAAAGAGGTGGAGGTTATGGCAGTAGAGGTAAACACAAACTGGAAGCTTATTCTCGATGACATAATTCTAAATGAGGTTCAGGGATGGGTTGAGGATCCAATTTACTCTCGGACTTGAGAGACAAAATACTTTACAATTGCAGAGACATGATGGTTGGTGAAGATGTTGGTTACCCAAGATCTTGAGAAGAGTATAGAAGAATATCAAGAGATCATTCACACCATTAGGATTTTTTAGGGAATATTTGAAGCCATGTGCCTCTTGGTTTTCAGGATCAAAATCACTTTTTTGAAGGTGGAAGAAGTGGATGAAAAAAGGAAACAGGTGGAGGGCTCTTCCAACTCAATTGCAACCCATGCCAACTCGATTGTGGTGGATAATGACTCTCAAAAATCAAAGGAAGATGCAGATACAAACAAGAATATATAGTTCTATAAGTGGAAAAGGAGGAGACTACACCTTCTCCAATTCATGAATAGTTGGTTTGATCATGTCTATTTTTTTATCATTCTCTTGTTCTCATGAACATATATATAGTTTTATTCCAATTATCTTTTTTGTGTTCTTCCTATGGGAGAAAAACTCAATCATGAAGAATACTATGATGATATTGGGGATCCAGTTTCCCATAAAGGAAAGCGCCAACTAGGATCACTAAAGTAAAACCAACGTTTTTTATATATAAAAGAAAGCTAACTAGTATGTTTTTAGATTTAAAAAAATAATGATATTACAAATATTTTGAAAATAATTGATATTATTAGTAAATATTTTAGAAATATAATTTCATATTTATATAAATTATTTTGAAATAAATATTAATTTATTTTTTTTAATATTTTTATAAATTACTTTAAGAAAAAGTATATTTTTCTTCTATTTTTTAATTTAATAAAATTAACCTATTCTTTCCTTCCTAAGTATTTTATTTTTTAAAAAAAACTTGGAAAAAAATGTTATTTTTATTGTATTTTATTTTTAAAAACTTTAAAAAAATTGTTGTCTTTATAATATTTTTTCCTTTAAGTTGGTAATATTAGAAGATCATTTTAATTCTTTAAAACTTAAAAAGATAAAATTGTTGATTGTTATTTTTGCAATACAAGACAATGCCATATGTTAGCAAGATTGCTTGATTGTGAGAATACAAAAGGAGACCCTTCAGTTTAAGGAGGTCACCTTTTTTTAAGTTCTAAGTGATTTTGATCAACAAGGAGACATCCTTGTAAATGAGGCTTCTAAACTAAATGAAGGGATCCTAAAGAAAAATGAGGGAATTTATGTTCAAGCTATCCCCTAAGTTTATTCAAGGTTCATTAGGCATAAAGACATGTTACGAGTCCATCAACCAACACTTGTTAATGTATCCAAGATGTCATTTTATATCAAGTAGGAGACAAGATGCAGAGCACATCACCTCTACACTAGAATCGCATGTGCCAATCATTAATCTCACCCAAAAATTTGAAAATTGCAGTCAATTAATTCAAGGAACAAGTGGTGGTCAACTATGGTCCAGCTTGTCTCTTAAGTAAGAATTCCTAATCTAATCATGTCAGTGCTTCATAGATGTTGTGCAAAGTGTTGGGTTCAACCCTTGGTGTTTTTTTCCTTTCTCTGGTGCTTTATTCTAGTGCTTAGTTGGAATTTCCTTATGCTTGATCAAATTGCATGTAATGGTCTGGAGTTTTCTTTCATGGCCTACATGTCTAGGGCCTTGGTTTCCTAGGTAGTTTGCAATTAGAGGTTCCATTTCTTGTATTTTGGGTTTTGTTTGACTCCAAGTTGGAATATTTTGGTTGGGTTCCTGTGATCACCTCACTCGCTTATGCGTGTCGTTTCATTTGTAGGAAATTGTGTACTTTTATTCTTGGGTTCAAATCCCATTTTTATTTTTTTGCATCTACTTCTTGGTATAGTGTGGTTTGGTTCTCTGGAATTCTCCTATGGGTACTTTTTATTTCTCTCTTGACTAGTCAATATAATTTTTTTTTGAATATGAATTATAGGGAAGTCCAAGAACTAGACAATGTGCTACATATGTATGAAGAGTTCATAAACAACAATAGAATATCAATATTCTTGGTGAACACCAAGTTTCATGAGAACGAACATCAATTTATATCCCAAAATGCAGTGGTTATGAACACTCTTATACAGCGAAAAAGGCAAATTCAGGTTCTATACATTAAATGTTCCATGCTAAGGAACATGGTCTGCAATCTTAGTAAAATATCCCACTCAACAACTTTCAGTTTCATAATGTCAAAGAATTTATCCTTGGAAGATCTCAAGGAAGAATAAATAGTACACCAAATGATTAAAAATAAGGACTTGAGTATCCAAAAATCTCATCCCACCAACATTGAACAAGATGAAACTCACAATAAACATTTTTTTCATTACCTTTTCATGTTAGGTAGAAAAATAGTAATCTTAGGAGTAGAGTTTACATCAGTAATATCTTTTTGAAATCCCCATCAAAATATGACTAAATTTTTTATGTTTCCAATATATAATGTTGTTATAATTGTTAATTTTCATAAAAAAAAATATAACTATTTTTTATATTATTTCACTATGGTCTTGTTCTAATATCAAATTTATTAATTTTGGTTTAAAAAATATATTAATAAATAATTTTGATCTCTCAACTTGAAGATAATGATTTCTTTGTAAAAAGCCAACCATCTTCCTTATACATTGTGTTTATAAGTTTATCTAAAAATAACACTTTCAATAACATTTGTATTATTAACTATTAAAAAAATAAAATTGTTATAAAGATTCATATTAATTAATTTATGTTTACTATATGTTCACATCTTTATTTTCAATAGAAAGAAGACTAACTTTTAAAAGAATTATTTTATTAATTTTAGTATATTTTCTTAGAAATATTATATCCTAAAATTTTATAAGTATAAACGGCAATCAAAATGTGAAAGAGGTTTCCTTTTATTTTCTAAAATTAAAACTATTGGGATAGTTTTCAAAAACAAATTATAATGAATAAATTAAGATATATGACATAATTCAATTTAATGGTCATTACTTTTTTATGTTCTAAATATGGAAAAAACAATAATTTTATTGATTTTACTATATTTTCTTAAAAATACTATATCCTAAAATTTTATAAATATAAAGCCTAATCAAAATACTAAAAAGGTTCCTTTTATTTTCTAAAATTAAAACTAATGTTGGAATGGTTTGCAAAACCAAATTATAACAAATAAAATGAAATGGTTTTCAAAACCAAATTATAACAAATAAAATTAGGATATATGATTTACATTAATTCAATGGTCATTACTTTTTTATCTTTTACAAATGGTTGAGAATGATTTTTTGTTAAAACAAGTGCTGCATGATAGCGTAGTCCTTGCTAGGTTGGGATGGGAGTAAATGCGACTTAGCACAGATACGTGACTGGAAAGTTGAAATACATGTGGTTTGCATGCGACCTAGTAGAAAGAATAGAGCATTACCGAATTAGATATCTTTAAAACAAGGGTTCCTAGAAACAAGAAATTGAAATTTACGAAATTATAGGTTCTTGGACAACATAAATTATACATACAAAAAATGTGATATTATAGAGTAGATATTTAGTTTTATACATATGAAATATGTACTTTTATAATGTGTTGCAGGTTGTCGGGCTGGCGGGGTCAAAATTGGGCCTCTGATGTTCCGTGCCCTAGAAATGGCATGGACAATTCCATGACATAGAAACTGAGAAGCGGAGTTGCAAACTATAGAAATTTATCAGAAATTTATAAATTGTAGATACAAAATATATACTTTTATAAAGTAGATATTTTGTTCTATACCTAAGAAATTTTTACTTTTATAAAGTATGAGGATGAGATTTTATAGAGCATGCACGGAGCCCTCATTTCATACTTAGACAGTTTTTGCATTGCGGGTTCTCGGGCTCAAAATTGGGCTTCATATTTTTCATGCGCTACAAATAGGACAATTCGGCGATATATAAAATGAGACGCGGAGTTGTGGACTATAGAAATTTACCAGAAATTAATAATGTATGTTACATATCTATGGAAATTATATGAACATTTAAAAGCATATAATAGAATAGTAATAATGTCTGTTACATAGGTTCATGGAGAAAAACACAAAAAAAATTACTCAGTTCCCTACAAACATGACTGACAGTTCTGTGATATATTTGCATCGCAGGTTCTCGGGCTGGCGTGCTCAAAATTGGGCTTCAGGTTTTTCGTGTGCTACAAATAGGACAGTTCCACGATATACAAAATGAGACGCGGAGTTGAAGACTATAGAAATTTACCAGAAATTAATAATGTTTGTTACATATCTCTGAAAATTACATGAACATTTAAAAGCATATAATAGAATAGTAATAATGTCTGTTACATAGGTTCCGCGATATACAAAATGAGATGCCGAGTTGCAGACTATAGAAATTTACCTGAAATTAATAATGTATGTTACATATCTTTGAAAATTACATGAACATTTAAAAGCATATAATAGAATAGTAATAAATTCTGTTACATAGGTTTGTGGAGAAAAACACAAAAAAAATTAGCATTCCCGAATTAGTTTTCTTTAAAACTAAGGATTTTCTTGGACAAAACAAATCTAGCATTGCGAACTAGTTTTATTTGCACACATTTTATAGAGCATGCACGGAGCCGTCATTCCATACTTAGGCATTTTTTCGATCGCGGGTTCTCGGGCTGGTGGGCAAAGGGTTCTGGACAGAAGGGAAATCGAAATCTATCAAACTATACGTTCATGGAGATCTAAAAAGTTAGGATACAATAGAATAGCAAGAACGTCGTTGAAGACAAAAAAATTAGGCAAAAGAAATGTAGTAGATCCGAATTAGTTTTGTTTGGAATGAACAAGAAAGCTTCATGGAAACCCAAAACTTAGTATACAGTAAAGGCATTGTCGAATGAGTTTTCTTTGGAATTTATCAAAAATTTACAATGTCTGATACATGTTTCTAGAAATTTAAATGCATTTTTCATATAGAATGGGATTTGGGCTCCCACAGACCATAAAAATAAATAAGTAAAAGAAATAGTAACATCGAAAAAAGGAGTGCGCGACGGTAGAGAGGAAGACTTGAAAAGAAGAAATTGGAAGTTATGAGTCTTTGGTTACAATTTTCTATTTAAAGAGGCCATAAGTGGATTGATAAAGAAAAGAAGATGACACAATAGAGTTAAACTGGATTGATAAAGAAAACAAGATGTCAGTATAGACTTACTATGAAGCCGATGCATTTTTGTTACTGTCGTTGATGGTCAGTAGAGTCATGTTCAACGGTTGTAGCCCTTCCTAGACGAGGCTGTCCATTCTCCATTGGAACCATTCTTCAATGTAGCTTTTCATGGGGGCCATGTTGATTTCTTCCTGGATTTCAATGTCGTAAAGGTCATTTTCTAATTTCCTTAGATCCATTGAAATACTATGTAGACTCTATTCAATTTCGTCATTGTGTGCCGCATATTCCAGTACCCAATGCTCGTGCTCATCTAGACGATGTTCAACTATGCCGTAAAACTTTTCGAAAGACAACCCCTTTAAAATATCAACTTTTTCCTGGAAGGCTTCTTTGGTGATTGACAAGGATTTGAGAATTAAGTTTGGATCTTGAACTTCATTGGTAGTTCCGGCTAAGTCCATCTGGAGAAGGCTTCTGAATAAATCTTCCTTTTCTGATATGACTTGTTTACATGACTTGACAATGAGCTCGAGGTTGTTAACTTTCTTTTGCCAACATGCTTTTACTTTTTTGGTCCGCATTGGGGAGGGGAGTTTCTCTTGTCTTCTTTTCAGTTTTGATGTGTTGATGGCATAATTGGAAAAATGGGCCAACACCTGATCACAAAAATGTTATTCATTTTTTAAATTGGCCTCCAAATGTTGCAGGAAATCATTGGCCTTCTTTCCGAAGGAAACTACATTTTGCGATGTTTCCCAGGCTTCCGTAACTAGATGCATTCTTTTTTTGATGTTATTGTCTACAAGGGCTCTAGAGAATGAAATTAGGGTAGATGATACTTTCATATTGGATGCAGTGGTAGAAGGTACGATTTTTGTGAAAGGATTGGCAAATTCTGGGGTTGCAATGAAAGCCTGCTCAAATTCGTTGAGGCGGTCTTTGAGATTGGCATTTTTTGTCTCAATTCCTCCAATGGAATCATGAATAATTTCACTGGTTACCTGGTGAAATGAGGATATTTGGGATGACCGCATTTCCCTAAAGTTAATCTCTGTGCGAGATTTTCCTTTCATGTTTGTTACATCTCTCTTTTCAATGACCATAGTTTTAGATTGGCTGTCAAAAATAGCGCTCTGGATTACGAAGGATTCATCTACATCAAAAAAGTCGGTGTCAAATATCTCCACCGCGGATGGGCCAATTTTCTGCATGTGGCCAGTTTCAATATCAAGTTGCAGTTTTCCACTTTCAATTTCAGGTTCTTCCGCTTGCCCTGCATTGTTTTTTCTCTTCTTCGTCAATGGAATTTTGTGAGAACTATCAATATTTATGTGAGGAGGGTTCTTATCTCCTCCTCCATTGGAAGATTTATGGGTTGCTTTCTTACCAGGGTGGACCATCGAAGCGGCGGTCCGTGATGTCGTGCTCTTGGGAGTGCTGGCAGGGGACTGGGCACTCTTCTCACCAGATACTTTTCCATGTTGTCTGTAGAATCCAGTCACTCTTTGCAATGTCTCTGCCTCATAATATATAGAAGAAGGATTGTTGTCGACACTTTCCCTGTCTTGGGTCAAGTGTTTATGGATAAAACAACTGTTAAAGCCAACAACTAGTAAATGTTCTCGAAAAATTCCATCAGGGTCGAACCCTTTTATCCTTTCACTGTACGTTAGGTTCAATTTCCTGAAATGGGCAGCAAACTCATCAATCTTGTTGATGTTTCTGCACACGAGGTCTTCGATTTTCCAGGGAAGAGGAATGAACTATTTTTTTTTTTGTGATGGAAAAAATGCAACCAGTGGTTGTATTGCCTTTCTATTTCTGCAACAAATATCTTGTTCATGATGTGGCATGGAAGGAAGGCATGATTTTCCTTAGAGCCAAATGTTAGAAAAACGGGACCGTGGAGCAATAAAATAAAACAAATGCAGAAACAAAACATAGAAGATACACAATACAATAGAGACACAAATTTATGTGGTTCACCCAGTGTGGGCTACGTCCACCAGAGAAATTGCCAGGTCCTTCCTTTATTATTATCCATCATATGAAGGGATACAACCTACAACAAACCCGCTGTAACTTCCTCTTCTTTCTCTCATAGTCTCCTATCTCAGAATACAATATTTTACATCAACCATAGCCGCAATACATTTCCCTCATAAAACAGGGTTTCCTTCTAGGGAAAAAACCCTAACATAATCTCTATCGTTAGATCTGCGACCTTATAATGAATGGTCCAGATTTACAATGAAATTACAATATACACTTACAAGGCAATTTTTCCTTCGGGGGCTCACTTGCCCCCAGACCCCACGGCCAAGGGGATAGCCCCCCTGGACCCCGCAGAGGGGGTACCCCCCCTCTGCACTCCCCCACATGGAAGAGTGTACATACTTCTGGGGTGTAAATACTTCATGGGGTATAAACACGACTGAAAGTAAAATACCTCTGAATCAGGAAGATAATCAGGCTCCACAACCAACAATCTCCCACTTGGAGACTGATCTCAACAACTCCACC